>KZ309333.1:161354-181883 GCA_000376725.2 Ladona fulva | reverse complement strand
TCTATTTAATTTTGCATTTTGATACTTCGATTTGTATGAAAACATTAAAAAAAGTATTGTAGATTTCAAATTATTTTACGATTTTTAAGTAAGAACGCTTATAAAAATTTCAACTTTTTGATTTCGAAAACCTACCCAGTTGTACCAGAGTTTTAAAAAGTTACAGATTTATTCTGCAAAATAATCGATTAAAGCTGTTATCATATCAACCAGCGAGGCATGTTTTCTTTGGAGGATTTTTTTATCGCCATACTCACTTTCAAATCAATGACTGAAAAGATATTTCAATTCCTAATATTAATTTAACTTATTTTTGAAAGCTTTTTCTTTAACAACGAAAGTTATTTCCTAAAACTACGTATTTAATAAAACAATAAAGCCGATGGGAATGAGACCTTGAATTATATGTACAAATCCCTCAGTAATTGCCTCGATTTCGCTGGATCATTATTTCTAATTAAATTTTTCAACCGGAGAAGCAATAGTAGTATTGTTAATTGCTTCGATAGCTGAGGTCACTTCGCACTTCCACCGGGAATCGAACCCGGGACCGCTTTCGCCGAAGTCTAACGCGTTGCCCTCTTGGCTATCCGGGAGCCCTTTTTCAAACGAAATGAAGCTTGCAAACATTAAAAGAAGAATTCACATACTTTATAAGTATAAGAGAGATTTTTCGAGTCGTCCGCAGTCGAATCAACTCCGATAAGAAAGATCGATATCCAGAAATCGATTGTCCAGAAATCTCTGAAATTAATATTTCTGTCTGATGTTATTTTTCATTATCGGCTTCTATAATTTCTAATGCAAAGTTACACACATCGGATAAATAAATCTACGCACGATCGCGTTTATAATAAATCACATTCTCGCATGGCTACAGTGGAAAGTGCATTAATGTTTCGTACTTTAGTACATATACCTATACCTAGATTATCGCGCATGAGTCGACCTAAATATAGAAAACCGCAATCTAAAAATTCGGAATCTTCTTGAAGCGTTGCAAGTAGAAACGCCATCGAATTGATGTTAAGCACAAGTCCAGATACGATGGAATTAACAGGTTATCTAAGGTTGAGGTTTCGAATCGTGCCAAGGGAAAAGGAGAATCTGTCAATGGGGTTCAAAGTCACGGAGAAAATTGCTTTTAATCTGAGGGCTGAGGAAGTTCAGCCCAAAATGTAGTGGAAATGGAATCAGATTTATACATACTTTGATGCCCACCGCCTGTGGTATGCGGCAGGTGGGCTATGGTAGCGTTACCGATAGTACAGCTAGTAGAAAGCGTGTATAATCCGTTGGTATCGATATTTTCACTATACAGGTTATTTATGTTATCGAAAAAGTATTAGTATAAAATGAGAGGAAATTCAATCCAATTAGTTCAAAGTGAGAAAAAATGCACGCCCTTCCAACTAACCTCTATTTTCTCCATTTTATACAGAAATACTGTAGCTCTTGCGTCAGATACAATTTTCATAAAAAATCTAATTTTATGGGCGAATGAAATCAAAACTTCTAATATTCAAATATTTGATATTTTGTTTCCGATTTTCTATATTTCGATGAAAGAGTATTTCGTTCGTCGCTGCAGTCTCCGGTCATAAAATATTCAAAAGAAATCATACAATATTCAAAAGAAACACCTGGAGTTTCTACATGCAATATTTACAAACGTATAAATGCGAGAAGGAAACAGATAGAAGCAGATATAGGAGGTTTGAAAAAGGTAGTTACTAAAGGCCAATGCGAAAGAATATTGCTTCACTACGCTGCTGCAGTAAAAATATCGAAAATGTGATCATATGAAAGAATGTCCGAGTTCAGGGTTTCAAATTTTAATATTGATTTTTTCATTTGTTTTAAACGAAATGTATTTCCCCCCGATATTTTCATTATATGGCAATTGTAAGATTTTTTTGTTTACTGCTAACAAATAATATTGAAAACTTCCAAATGGCAAGAAAAAATTCCAAGATTTTTCACCTACAAGTAAACGAATTTTTCGTCACAACAAGAAAAATAAAATTTCTGAATAGTTTAGTAATGAACTTTCGTTCAACATAAACAAGTTAATAAATCAGTTTCTGTAAGTGGAAAACAGCATCTCTTCTCGACCCCTTCTAGATTATTGCTGTGCGATTTGGGATCCTCAAAGTATATTCTCTGATCTACATGGAGTAGCTGCGTTTGTCAATGGAGATTCCGATAGCAGTGTTTCGGCTATGATAGATTTCCTCTAGTGATAATCGAATTAGAATTGAAGACCGAAGGAATCTATCCGTTAAATATATCTCTACAGATATCGTTAACGGGATATTTCTACTCCAGGAAACAACTTTTACGAGTTCCGAGAGAGAAGCAAAAGGCGTTACAAGGAAACAATTCCTAAGACGGATTCTGGTCGTTTTTCACACTGAGTATTAGAGTTAGGGATATCAGCGTTTATACAGCCTCTGTCACTCGCCACTGGCGGCTTGTAGGCCAGCATGTTTATACATCTAAAATGTACATGTGCGCGACTTTGGTTCTAATTATGACTTCACGCTATCTCGGCAGAACATTTCTCCAAGGCATTCGGGAGACTTTGTGGGCAAGGACTTTGCGATTTCGTCCACATAGTGGCATCGTTCGCAGTCTCGGCTTCATTGAAGCACCGGCCACACAAAGTGATGNAAATTTCATAGTTAGGAATCAACACGGTTTTCGTAAGACTCGATCTTGTGAGTCTCAACTGGCATTATTAGTACACGATATCCTAAAATCTGCCGAAAATAAAAGGCAATTCGACGCGGTATTTTTAGATTATCGGAAGGCATTCGATAAGGTCCCTCATCATAAATTATTGTACAAATTAAAAGTTGAAGGAATCAATGCGGAGGTAATAAATTGGATAAAGGACTTTCTCTCCGATAGAGAGCAACGCGTAGTGCTGGACGGTATTAGTTCGAACGTGGTAAAGGTGACCTCGGGCGTCCCGCAGGGTAGTGTAATCGGACCGTTACTATTTTTAGTATACATTAACGACCTTAGCAATCTTATCGATAGTAAAGTTAGGATATTTGCAGACGATACGGTAATTTACAGGGATATAGAGAGTAAAGAGGATAGACTAACCCTGTCGTATGATTTAGATAACATTATGAAATGGTGCGATGATTGGCAATTAGAGCTAAATGTAGACAAATGTTCAGTAGTTANCGGCATCGTTCGCAGTCTCGGCTTCATTGAAGCACCGGCCACACAAAGTGATGGAAAGGTTACCCCCTTCAGGTTGGAAACACAGGAAAACGGGTAAGGGTGACTTTGCGCAAGATGGTGCGCACCCAGGAAAAATCCCAAGGAAGAATGGACTTCGAATTCTTACTTGGGATTGGGTTGTCTTTGTAAGCACTTGTATGACATACGGGGTTAGCTACTAAATAGGGCAACACGAATGTAACCTCTGCAATGAACATTTTATCCATCTATTTATCTAGGAAAGAATGTCTGTTGAAGTAGGGGAATTTTCCATGAGTGAAGCCGAGCAAACGGTACAGTTTGTCCGAAGCGTTTGCGAATGTCGACACATTTACTCAAATTGAACTCAATTGTCGACTCAAATTCCGGATTTTTGTTATTATGAAACATTTTCTATGGGTTTTATCTATTGCGTCATTTTCGGATTTTCAGGTTCGACTGGTAGGTGATCGGATCGCAAGACACTATTACCCAACAGCACTGTTCATTAGCATATTTTCATAGATTTTCTCGAAAATGTATTAAATTCTTTAGAGATACACAAAATATAAATGAAAAAGTCATAGTTCTGATCAGTTAAGTGACAATGGCGTCCATTTCGTGTCGCTTTTCTCTCTTTTTGCCGTGTTTAACAAATGAATAATAATTTTCAGAGATTTTTTTAGCCCAGGTATGGCGAACTTGAGTGCCATATTTGATGAAAATAAATGTCCTGCGTGCAAATGTGGTGCCAAAGCAAAGAGTGAGGTTCCGATACGTATTACTGTTTTATTACGTCAAAGATGTGGTTAATGTGTTGTAATTGGCGTAGATAATCATCGTTAGTATTGAACCGAATACACAGTAATTACTTAACAAAGATGATGCCATCAGAGAGAACCAAATAATTCCTCTTTTGTGCCATAGCTTTGCCACCCATACCATAGACTATTCATTTGTACGTGATCATATCAGAGATGGCCAACCAATCGCGCATCCGCAAAACTGGCTCATTAAATTACGTAGCGCTGAGAACAAACTGAAAACACATATCTTTTATTGCTATAGTTCATGGCGCATTATTGCGGTTTTTATTTTCAAATAATAATAAAACAACTGACGTATGATCCATGAAAGGTTGGCCACCCACTTGGAATTCTACTTACCACAGAAGTGTATAATAACTAACCCTCTTTCTTTATTTTAGAACATTCATCGTCACTTCTACTAGTTACTATCCGATAATTGGACATAAAGTTCTTTCGCGGATGTTTGCTGTCTGAATTGTTAATTAACCAAACATCAGCTCTGTTTTTGTAGCGCGAGCTAACGTTTACATTTCTCCAAACGTCCCATAATATTATTCAGACATATTTGTGCTTTTGAGAGTTGTCCGACGGTGTTCGTCCGATGCCACATTCAATAGTCCCTCCAAAAGAAAGACAAAACGTGGGCAATTGCCTTCTCTGGGAATAAAACGGGGATGACTTTGGAAGAGGGACTTTTTGAGATAAATGCGCGTCTCTTTTCGTTTCGATTTCCATCGGCGATTTTCCTTCCACAGAGCGCGTTTATTAATCATTCTACTTATCACCAATTTACGGAGCCAATTATCCTGCGCAATGCGTCGCCGTTAATCAAAACGAAGCGATTACGGCGGAAAAAGCGCTGATGGGAAACAATTGAACTAAGGCGATTGTGCCACATTGCCGTTGGAATGTAGCGAAAAAGCAGATCTTTTCGCACTTTTCGTTCTGGCTTTTTAAGTGTGTCCATAAAAGTTAAATCACCGCCGTTCGATTGCTTTCCATCGCAAAGGGACATTCTCCACGTTTAAATAGGCCAAAATCTGACTTTTTCAATGTTGTATTACGTAGCAATGGTATAGTTGCGGAAGGTTAAAGGCAGGGCCATCTACTGAGAGTGAGCAAATGAGGTAGCCGGCCACAGAATGTTATAAAGAGAAAGTGTACACGCAAGTTCAGTCCCCTCTTCTCTTCTTTACAAATCATACTTAGTGGAAATGGAAGTCAGTATTCTAGAAAACCGAAAGGAGAATAGCAGCTGGAAAAGAATCCCTTGAAAATAAACTGATTTACTCGAGGGAATATCACTCGTATGCAAATGGCTCAGAGCAGCTGAGGACGATCACTGAGTTGGTCATCGAAACGTTGGCGACAAACATGTCTCCAGAATTAACCTGGTTGGAAACCCGAGAATCCTTTTTACACAGTATCCACCAGGAAAGCCTAAGATTTTTATAGGCATATCAAGTTTTCCTAAAGTCACGCTACTGTATTGGAGGAAAAGTGCCTTATCATATCTTCTGTATGTACTGCTTGTTATTGAACCAAATTTCTAAATGTAACAATTTGCGCAATTTATTGTGATCGATCTCTTCTTTTACCTTAAATAGTGAGGTCGTGAAGGACTGTAAAATACTGAATATGGAACTATCAGCAAAGACTCAATTGTAAGTGTACATACATGCACAACGATTGTACATTATCTAAATTGCCAGAAATAGAGTTGAATTTAAACTTAAGACTTATTAAGTCAAAATGAGAGACAACAGAACAACAGGAGGTTTTTAAACTTAACTATACTTACAGAGGAGCCGTTTCAGTGCATTACATAAAATTCCAAAAAAGTGGTAATTAGACAACTGAGTATACTCAGTAAAAATACTCAGTAAAGTATTACTCAGTAAAGTATTACTCGGTAAAGTATTACTCAGTAAAAATCATGTCTGTCTGTCTGTTTTCACATCACGCAGAAACTATCCAACCGATTTTGATGAAATTCGACAGAGTGATAATCAGTGATGTGATGTAACGAAGTAAAAGCAATCGAATTACTTGTAACGATTACATTTTGCTTATTTTTTACTTGTAATCGATACATTTTTAAAAAGGTAATTTTTACTGGTAATCTACTTCAAAGCTCGTGCGAGTAATATTTGAGTTACATTTGAGTTATCGTTACATTTGAGTAATCGAAAGTGAAACTTTGAATTCCTGGCGCGCTGAACGCATCAAGAGGCAGTTCTAACTACATTGTTCATCCTGGAGCACAGGTGTAAATTTTGGTAGAACATAAATATTTAGGCACTATAATTACTGTAGTAATCATAGTGCCTAAATATTTATGCCTAAATCCAACATTTTAATTGTTCTTTAATACTATGGCACTATTTGCATGTTAGTACTACATGTTTGAGAAAATATCGACTGCGATTGCGTCATTTACAGGAGCAAAATAAAAAGTAATTGTAATTGTAATCCTACTGATTACTTTTTCAAAGAGTAATTTGTAATTGTAATTAATTACAAATTTGACAGTGTAGTTGTAATTGAGTCCGATTACATTTTTTCAGTACTTTTCCCATTACTGGTGGTAATGTATGTCTTGAATATACATAGGCTACATTTCATTCCGATATCATACATCTTTCGGTTAACTGGACCATCATGTTTCTAATGACATCATGGGCGGAGATAAAATAGAGAGGGGGAGAAGTAGGGGAGGGGAAACTTTATTTTCCCATCCTCTAATTTCCCCTTATTATTTTATTATTATTTATTACTTTAAACGTTTTCCAACTTTCAAAACCGGGACATTATTACATCCCTTCCACGCACAGATTATAGGCTACTTATCATATGCCTTATAGTACCCGGTTCGTTCCTAGACGAGGAAAATGTTTCTCATAAGAAATGCATGTAAAATTCATTTTTACCGTTTGCAGGCGTCATTTCTTTCGAACTAATATATCAGAAAGAATAGTAATAAGAAATCGAGATTTTAGCATTTGCAGTATCGAGTGATTTGCATTGACGAATCGCAAAGACACACGTACAACCATTTAGGAGTGATTTATTATTCATCTCATTTTTGTCTACTGATTTCAGAATGATGAAACATCTAAATATTCTTTTCGTTGAGTAAATCCACTTCTTCGTCTATCCCTGCTTTGGCGAATGGCAGGTAGTGCTTGAACCATGACTCTGCTTCGATTACTGACACATAGAAGAAAAGAGTAAATAATTACGAAATTTCATGTTTCATATGCTATATTGGCTATCTGTTTTATTTCCTGAGAGTCGAGAGAGTCGTTATTAGTAATATGCATACTGAGCATGTAGTTATCGGATTTTACTTGCCATTGTTTCTTAACGGGCAGTTGAGGTATTCAGAGTGGGTGTGTAAGGGTGAATGCTCGCCTAAAACTGGAAAACCGGATGTTATAAAGCATTCAAACTTGCACATTTTTAAAAACTGCCCACATATAGATTCCTTTTCGTGTATTTATAGCTCTAAGGTTCAATCGCATGCGAGGTAATGCGTATATAATATATATAAGATATTCGTGTAAACTTCATATTAATCTTTTTCGGGCTCTATTTCTATAGCAAAAGGAAAAAAAAATCATACAAATCTAGAGACAGTTTTCATCAGAAAAAAATTTCATACAATCATATTCTTAACGTCGATGAAGGATTTCGGCTCCAGATTATGAGAAATTTGATTTGAAAATTTTCAATTTTGATAGTCTGTCCTATTGAGCTAAGTTGAGATGAGAGATGCTGGTTTCTCTTTCGTACAAATATGAATACTTATTTAATCTCCCCGTTGAGAACCAACGAGCATTTCAGCTTTTTCATGAATAAAATGAACAGTAAGTGAAGTTTAATGTAAAAATTATAAAAATTTTGGCGATTTGCTCAATGTCTATTGAAAGTAACTTCGGTGGTGAATTCTTGAAATGCTCTTCGCGAATCCGAGCTTTTTCGGAATTCAAAAGCCAGCATATTTCGCCAATTGATTGCCAATTGATTCCCGAACTTTCATCCCAACGATTGCGTCTCTACTTTATTCGTTTTCGGTGCGACTTTGAAACAAGTTTAATTACGAAATATATACGTGTTTACTCGTAGCTTTGACTTTGGTCAAGTCAAGTCAGAATCACCACTGGAAAATTACTTCACGATTTTTGCTAAATTAACGCGTTTTATGCTCATTGCATTCAGGAAGAGGGAATTTCGTATTTCTCCACTTTAAAGAAAACATCGTGTCCCTGATTATAATGCCTCACATTTTACATGTGAATACCATTCGCAATATACCGTTTTCTTTCCGTATATTTTTCTCCCTCATTAAATATTTTTAGGCACAAGACCTCACCCGCAGTCGAAGACCAACGTCTCTCCATGAAACTCCTTATGAAAATAGGACGGGACGGAAATGCCGACGTTTGAATTAATTTTTTTATAACACCTGATTTTACGACTTGACTATTTCATTTCTATCTGTGTTTTCGCGGGTTTTTTTCGCTCCCCTTTTTATGTCAGTGTTTTCCCGCACTGTGGGTTTTTCTCTGAAAGCCTTCAGCCGAGGCCTTTTTTTCCCGCAACCCTATCCTTTACTATTAAATGTATATTTTTTATATAATTTTTTAACACTGAAATTCTATGTAAATGTATGACTTCAGAGGTTAGGTGTAAGAGAGGCCCACTTGGGCTTAATCTCGCCGAATAAAGTGTTCCATAATAATAATAATGATAATAATTAGTGATACAACTTAGCAATGCACTCATTAACAAAAGAAAGGAGTTGTCGTTTTGCTGCAAAACTCGGAATACCGTTACATCTCAGGCAGATGATTAACGTAGTGGTGTGATTAGGTGGAGCCGCTGTCCACTTTGAAAGGGCTCAAAAGGATTACTCGAACGTTGTAGATCGCACATGGACCATTCCATGTCAAGTGGACCAACGGTCCCCGCTCGACCACCACCGATTTCAATGAAATTTTGTGTGAACATAACTTGATACCTTCTATGAACATTTCCCAAGTTTTACACCCATCGATGAAATATTTGCTGAGATATAGTCATTTGTTTGACCCCCTACCGCAGCCTTCTACAGTTAGACAGCGATTTTTAGCAAGTTTGAGACACGTTATCTCACGCAGTATTCCGTTGAGCAAAACAAAACTTGGTATTCTTATACAACCTATGTTGCTCTATTAAACAAAATAATAAGAAATCTTTTATGAGCGAAATCTGAGAAGAAAATTTGAAGCAAAATCGGCCCAAAAAATTATGGCTCGAAAAAAATTTAAAGTTTGGCATTTTATATCTTTTGAAATTAACATACAATAAACACGAAACTTTGTGCCTTATAACTACTGTATACAAGGTGTTGGAATAAAAAGTTTCATTTTCTTAATGTCGCCCGTTAGTTTAAAAATTGAGTGCAAATATTGTGATTTTCGTTACGACGCCGAAAATTGGGTATATTCAGCTCACATTTACAAAAAAAGACCCTCTCGAAACTTTTCCAAATTATTTTTGAAAGAAAGAGCATGCCTTTACATCTCTAAAAACCTAATTCTGGTTTTTCATCGCGGGCATATAAGGCCCGAGAAATCGGGATGAACATGAAGTTACCTCCGCCCGAAAAATGTGGCGCGAAAATAAATTCAAAGGTTGGCATTTTATATCTCTGCAAGTAAACATAACATCAACGCGATACTTTGTGCCTTATAACTACTTAACACGAAGTGTACGAATAAGAAGTTTCACTTTCCGAATGCATTTCGTTAGTTTAATATTTGACTGTAAATATTACGAATTTCGTTACGACGCCAAAAATAGGGCATTTTCAGTTCACATTTACAAAATAAGACCCTCTCGTAACTCTTTCCGATTTTCTATATATATAAGAGCATGTTTTTATCACTCTAAAGATATAGACTTGAATTTTCATCGCAGGCATTTAATCCCTAAATATGTATTAGGAAGAATGTTATGATACTCTATTACAACCTCACATCCATTCTCTCTTCGTTTGTCTAATTGAGATCCATTTTACATAAGTTAAATCACAAAAACATAAGGTATAAATGCAAAACTGAAGAGAGAAGATATAGAAGGTTCTTAAATTATGACCGAAAAATGAGTGCAACAGATCACTTCAGAATACCTCATCGAAAACATGCTAAGTGCGGAATCACTAAATTACTTACAAAATATTTAGCCGCCGTCCACATGACAATTGATCCACTTGACGTGGAATGCCCCATATGGAATATGGTATACATTTATTATTATTATATGAACGGTAAGCGGGTAGGTACTTGTAAAGCTCTCATAGTCCCTTTTTTATTGCATACGCATCGTTTTTGTAGGATATGGTACATGTGGAAATGGTATATGTGGATATGGAACATGGTATATCTGTAATATATACCAAAGAATACCGATTATAATAAAAATCGGTTTGAATTATTCACAATCGCGCTTAATAGATTCCAGAGAAAACGGCATTTACAAACGTGAGATGATATCCCATGTTACGTACGAGAAGAACTTGTTCCTCTTTACTTGAGTATCGATTCACCATGTTTAGTGACGAAGGGAAGCTGCGATTCATAAACTCCCCCTACGTCCTGCCAAAATGTTGATTTCTGCGATCGAGGCACAAAGGGTTGCTGACAATGGACCGCATATCGGAAGGAGATATGGGAAGACACAAAGGCTCCGGAATTACAGCAGAGCACTTCTCCATCAAGGTAATGGATTTTTTATTTACTCTCTCTGTGAAAGTCACGAGAATGTCTACAGAATGGACTCTGTTAGGTATTTTCCCGTCATATGGATTCTTTGGGTGGATATTTGAAGATGTTTCGGCGATTGAATGTGGTTATCGCCAATCTAAAGACATTTTTGGCTGCCTCTCAAACAGAAATTCGGGGATAATTCGCAAAATGATTAATCAGAGTCATGTTGCCGATGAATATACAAGACCAATGTCTAGGGTCCTTCGCATTTCGGAGGAAATTGTGTAGTCCTTCAGAGAATATTCCATCTCGTCAAAATATAAATAACTAAAAGTCTGAATGGAACTAAAATAATTTTCCACGAGGCTAAAAACTGCCAAAAACCAATTTTATACATTCGTACTATCGGTAATTAATTGTACGTTGCCAGAAGTTTGTGAAGTCATCTGCTTAAATTACGATGCGAACCCCAACTCCTCCACCATTAGCTAAAAGCCTTTGAGAGGAAGCGATGTATACTAGGAAGGATAAGGTCATTTGCCCTTCATAACCACAACGATCCAAGAGGAAAATGTCATCGAAAGTACAGCAGAATGACCGGAATGACTCTTTCTTTAGCATTCAGTGAGGAGGGATGAATTCGATATCACTTTGTACGCTTTCAGATTAGCATAGCTATAAATTACACTGATATGAGACGAAAGTGACTGACGGAAGATGCACATTTCCCTATTCCGTACCAAAATACAAATGTAAAATGTTCCATTCTCAAAATGTGTTGGCAAGGACAAGAGTTATATGTACCCCTATGTATCCTACTACTTCTCCAAAAGTAAACCTGAATGGAGCGATAACCAACCACATCTTATGAAACTTGACTTCTACGGTAAGCAATACTGTGCACAATTTGTACCGCAATTAATTTCACAAACTAAATGAATCTTCGTGGCGTAATCATCAGTGGTCCTCGTACGATGATACGAATTATTCCTCGAAAATGCACGAATAAATTCAGATATCAGCTCATCGGCGTACTACGGCTCTTGTTTCGGCTTCGCGTGAGCGAATCAATACGGAAGCCATAACTAAAGCTGTTATCACAAAAGGAAACCCCTTATTTCGTTCATTTATTGTTTCGAAAATTATCTAAATTCGGGTGTTTTGCAAATCGATAAAATTTTTTTGAGTTCGACTTAACAATAATCTGAAATCTCCCGGCAGTAATTCTCCAGTAAGGAAGTATAAATTCGAGAATCGCTGCCAATTTGAAGAATGTAAATTGTGCCTTTATTACAGACTAAGGGGAGAAAATTCCATTGATCGGGATGGGAATTTTTACCGACGATTCTATTTCTTATTCGGGAATAAATTGAAAAAGAACTTTCGGATTGTATGCGTACAGTACTGATAACAGAATCAGACCAGAGTGGGATGCCAACGGCCTTTCGGCCAGACGCGGCCTTCTTAGGCGTTCAATGCGGTCCTAACAAATGCACGGACTGAAATAAACTTCCTTCCTAATTTCGACAGTTATTCTGAGGGAAAATATTCCCTTTTTGTTTGCTTGGCGATTAAATTAGATACCTATCGTAAAAAATTATCATTTAGGACAATTTCAAATAATAAAATGTGCCAGCAACATGAATATCATAAACTAGGCTGACTGTTGGTCATTTAAGGTTAGCTCCTTTTCTGAAACCATCGATGAATTAATCAATGGTATAACGCTTCCCAACTATAACGGATCCCAATTATTTTCCATTCCCAATTATAGCACTCAGAACCTTTAAAATACTAAATTGCAGTTGTCCCTTAAAAAGGTGGATAAAAAGATATCAGATCACGCTTGGCTGTAAGAAGGCGAAAATAAGACGAAAGACGAAATAGTCGGATAACGACCAAACGGAGCAATACTTATAAAATATAAAATTATAATATGGATTTAAAAAAGTCCTCAGGCGACTAATTTCGTTATTTTACTGTTTTATTAACAAAAGAACCCTTTAGTCCTTTTCAGACACTTTCGTCTTCTTATGTCTCTTGGGGTTCAGTTGAGAACTGCTGATGTCGGTTGTCGTTTCTCCTTGCAACATGGCCTGCCCACATCTATTTCAGTGATCTTACTTTATCTATGATGTCTGTCATTCCTGTCATCTTCCTAGCCCAGGTGTTGCGTTTCCTGTCTCTTCTTGTGATTCCAAAAGACACCGTTCCATACTTCTTTGTGTAGTTTGAAGTCGCTGGGTTATTGCTGCATTTAATACCCAAGTCTAACTTCCACATGTCAACACTGATAGAATGCATTGGTTGAAAATGTTTTTCTTCAAGGAAAGATGGAAAGGTGAATTCAAGGAAGGTGGAATTTCAAAATATGCTAAAAATGTAGATTTCCTCGCAAATAATTGTACTACTAAAGTAGTACTCTTTTACCTTAAAATGAAGTGCCAAATTCAAATATGAACGAATGCTTTCAGGATTTTCTTAATATGATGACGGTTAAATCGCATGGAAAAAATTTACTCGCATATTATGCTCGTAATAATGGAAATAGATTCTTGTCTGAAGTAAAAGGAGAATTGTCCGTAAAATCTGAAGATAAGAGCAATCTTCTTTAAGATGTAGATTTTACGGCGACAAATAATTTCCAAATAATGCTGAAGCAAATGTCAACGGGCTGACAAATGATAGATGTGATTGAAAAAAGGAATTATGAAGTGAGATTATTTATTGAAGTGATGGTATTACGGAGTTTTAGTATAGTTTACGGACCAAAGAGAAATGTAAATGAGGGCGGATTAAGGGAATGCCCAACGATGTGCACAGTTGGTACATTAAATGTGCATTTACAATGAATATGGCGTTACATTTAAAATTTCGTTACACATTTTGTAGATTGACTGGAATCACATATAAAGTATTACCTTATTTATTGTTTTGAGACATATTTGTATCAACAGAAATTTATCCTCTTCCATCTCACCCGGAATATTTGAATAATAAAAGAGAAACGAGAACTGGCAATTTAACGAACTCTTAGTTAATCTTTTGATCGTGGATACTTGTAAGTTCAACCTACAGCTTGACTTAAAATGTTGAAGCCTGCTAGATAAACCTACATGTTCAGTGTAATAGATTGATTTCTTTCCCTTTACGATTGGGTACCTCAACAAAGTCATGGCAAAAGTATTGGCCGCCTCGGTCCATGAAATTGAAATGAAAAATTAAAAAGTGGAAATTCTTTAAATGCATCTATCAATTGCAAGAAGAATGATTTAGTTGAACAAAAATAAGATCAAAAGGTTGACAATTACAAGTTAAAATGATTTTCACTCCTTAATAAACTATTATTTCGAGCTGTTTCATGGCAGTTCCCCAATTGCTGCTCATTTCACTATCTCACCCAAGTTCTTTGGAGTATACGTTACGTATACCTGAGCTATAAGCTACAAACTGTCCAATTTCACTTTGGTACTTTGAAAGCCTTCCAACCTTCATAGCAACCAAACATATTATTTGCACCCAAAATCATTTACTGTCGTAACTTACGTTCTCATAATTTTTGGAAATTTTTCCGTTTCACATCTTTTCAGTTAGCTTTTGATATTGTAGAGGAAGAGGGATCTTCGGGATACTATTAGATTTGATTTTTTGATTAACTCAAAATAATATATTCCAATTTTATTAGGAAGATCGTTTCCTGAGTTGGGAATGTCTAAGTTTCTAATTTTCATATTTTTCTGAAGAATAATAGTTGGTCAATTTTTATGAGGAATTATGATAACTGATCCAACGGAGAAAAGAGGTATAGTAGCAATTGCGAAAGAAGCATTTCATAGGAAACCACTCTGTGGACCAATAAGCAAAGAATTGAGAAAGAGATTATCCGAATGTGACGTATAGAATTATATGGTTCAGAAACTTAGTTTATTAAAAAGGAAAATGAAAAAGGATAGAAGCACAAAGAGATGTGGATATGGAGGAATGGGAGGTCATGAGTAGAGGAACGAAGAATTGGATCGGGAAGAGTAGCAAGTGGAACAGAAGGAAACAAATATTAGAGAGGAGAAATGAGTGAGATGAAATACAGAGCGGAAGAAGAAAGAAATGGAGAACTTCTGTCAAAACGGCAGAGTAACACAAATGATATGAGGAAGTATTACTTTCATTCAATAATATAAATAATGATTTCAGTGGCCGTGCTGAGGTGTATGAATCTTCGCATTCCAAATGTACAGTGGCAATGTGTTGGTTAGATATTAGTGCAATAGTGGATGCAAAGGTGGCGATGATATCTCCCCATTAATGACCTTGCAAAAGAGCAATTTGCCTTTGGTGGGCCTTACCCGTTCTATAATGCTGCCATTTAGTCTATCCTGTACAACTATTTTAATGAAAGATACGGTCACATATGGTCTAATAATATCGTAAGCGGCCTTTCGACGTTTTGTAGCCACTACCTAAGATGTGAAACTAAACACTGAAACGCCGAGAGACAATTGGGCTGTGTACATAACACTGAGCGCGAATTATGCCAACGATTATACCCGTAGGACTTTTAGAAAATGACACTTCGCAAATTTATACTGCAAGAGACGTAAAGGGATGCATTATAAAGAGTAGTATGAGAGAATTAAGATTATTGTTACGACTAGTAAATAAGACATGAGTCTGCAACCGCCTCCCTATGGCGGATATTCGGTTATCGAATTACTCTTTCATGCATTTTGTTGCTGACCCCAATGGATTTTTCAAGATACGGCTGCGGGAACATTTCCCACAATCTCGTACGACATTCGTTTAAAATGCGATCGTGGCGGATGGACGGAAGAGGCGCTCGGTGAAGTTGGCCAGCCGATGGCATCCTCTTCTACCTGAAAAGGGTGTCTCCCCCTGCTTGCGATGTTGCCAAGTGAGCATCACTGTCTATGGTTTCCAGTGGTGTGGGAGGCTTATCCTCACGGCGTTTTCTCAGAAGGCATTCGCCGGACATTTTTTAAATTCTAAGTGACCGATGCTTTCTTTTCGGTACCCTGTTGAGATCCCGCTGCGTCGGAAGATGGAGGGGATATTTCACCATTTGGCGATTTCCCTCTTTTTTGCAAATGCGTTTCTACGGTGCCATTCCTCGGCTACGATTCATCAAAAACGACGCTTCCTCTCTATTCCTCGACTGAGACACTTTTCTTAATAAACTCCACCAAATGCGTGCTTATGTTGCTACTGTCGTTTCATCATTTTTTCTAATCTTAAATTTACATTTACATAAATACCCCGCTAACCGCCGTATGGCGTATGGCAGGGGGTTTTATTGCACCAAAATCCCTAATTATTCATCCTATTTACGCGTCTAATACTATCTGAAAAAAGAGACCAATAATAACTATCCGTTCGTGCAATAATCTCACGAAATTTTTTCGACGTCTGGTTTAGAAAATTGCGTTCGCTAAGCGCAGGAATCACTATGTCGCGTATTTCATTGACATACAGCTCATTTAAAGTTTAGCAAGTCTTTTTCGGGCATTAAAAATATTAGGTAGATTGTTTACTTGAAAAGTCGGGAAATTGTATAGACGTAGGGAACTTGTGCCTCAATGAGTAACCTGCTGCCAATAGTATCTGTGCCAATTGACAGAGGCGTTCACCACATCCGTGCCATTTCCGCAAAATGATCTCAGCTGTCGGAGCGCTTTCACATTACTGCTATATTACGGCGATTGTAGAAAAACTTCCCGTACACTGACGAAGCTTTTAAATAATAATAATAATAAATCGACTTTATTTCAGGTCGAGATTGAGACTAGTAAGTCTCTTCTTACATCTAACCCTATCTTATTACATCTAACCCTACTAAAATGCGTTAGCAATTACGAGATCACGGCGTTTTCAGCGGATAATCTCTCGTCCGATTCATTTGTAGCGGCCGTTTGAGTCGATCATTGGATTAGAGCCATCGTTCGCCAACAGCTTTTACTTCAGATTTGCCTTAAAACGCTTTCATTTCGCTAAAATAAGAAGGAAATGCTCCGAACGGCGAGAAGTGGCTCATGGGAATCATTCGAAAGGGGAGGAAAAAAGGCTAAGGTTTAGAGAGGGCTGTTTATGGCCTTAGCTAAAGAAGGTTTATAACTAGGGCTGCAGGAAGCGAGGGTGACTATGCTAGAGCCGCTAAGTTGTGATCTGTATTTTCCAATTTTGGGCGGGAAGCCTGAAAATCGGTACATCGTTGCAGTTCAAGCAGTGCTTCAGCTTTCTCTCTCTCTCTCTGTGTCGGTCGTGACTGCTTGGAAGCTTGTTTCGCTGCTATTCTCGCCTTTTGAAATATCTCGGTAAATTCTCAAAAGTAATCGACTAGGTAAATAGAGTCTTGGTGCATGCACCCCCTGTCACACGCCGAAAGGTGGCTAGCAGGGTATACACATAGACATTCTTCTTTTAATATTTGGAAGTATATCTACTTTTCATGGCGATAGAGAATTGAGAATTAAGGTATTGTTTAGAGAGGTGCAATTCTAATGTAGATGGCAAATATTTTTTCCAATATGGTCTAGGGGGTGAGACTTTAGACCAACGTAAAAGTCCATTTTAAGAAATGAATTGCGGACACAAAAGCAAATTTTGCATACACAAAGGCCTGAAAAAGGTCTGAAAGGTCGGAAACGTGTTCACTATTTTTGTGCAAAGAATATGAAAGTCTTGAGGGAATCTGATGACATTATCCCTCTTAGTTCGACTCCAAAGGCACTCACAATAAAAGGCAGGCGATATAATTGGTGCTATTTGACAAGATTCCACATCTTGTGGGAACTTCTTTATTGGGAAGATAGAGCTCCAGCAAATATCTCTAAGGAAGATTAATTTTACCAAAAACAACAAAAGTTAGGCATCAAAAGATAATTTACGTATACCAATCTTAGGAATTAATAATTAACTATTAAAAATGAATTTAAAAGAAGGCCAGAGAACAACAGCCATTAGATTATAACTAAAGAATAGAATTGCAATGTTCCCATCCTTAAGAAATTGGAACAAGATAAGGTTGTATGTTAACTGGAAAAAGATTAGAAAATATAATATCTGCATTATTAATTGACAATTGTAGATAGAGATTGACATTTGTGGAGATTCATAGGCAATCCATTCTGTCTACAAATTAAAATTTGTCCGAAATTCTAAATACTACGGATTGCTAACAACTACATATTAATTTTTAAGTGAAGCTTTACTGAAGAACATGAGTTTCGAATATTTTAAATCACCTATTTCCTCTGGATAAAACCACAATTATTTACGTTCACGAATGACATCTGATGTCATCCTTCCGATTGCTTAGACTGGGGAACATTTTATAATTTCCAATGCGAAATCACTGCGGTGTACCTTTCAACTTGCCTATATTTATTGAGAAAAACGTCGAAATAGTGATCAAATAAAGAATTTAATTGTCGAATCAATAGAATCGAATATATTAACCCTGAATTAATAACAAATGCCTGCAGATTGCGAGCACGTAAGAAGAAGCAAACAGTTGTACGTTTTGAAATTCATTTATAGATGTAATCTCAAGGAATAAAATTTAAATACGGGTGCGCGTTCGAGAGTCACTGCTCTTTTTTCTTTTTCATAGTTGAAGTATTGAGTATTGAGTGAATTATTAAGTATTGAGTGAATTATTAAGTATTGAGTGAATACGCAATTTTCGGAGTAAAATAAAATCTTAGCTCCGTTTCACATTGCGATAAGAATTTAAGGAAGGAGCTGAGTAGCTAGTATCTTGGAGTTACAAGGGAACAAACTATTTGGAATCTCTGTTATTATAAAAGGTAAAAGGACCTGAAATATTATGAAGACACAACCGGAGGCCTGACATTCACCGGAGCCTTTATTCTGTGGAACGCATGTTGGCTAGTTTACTCTTTTGCGTAAAACTTGACTCTTTTCTCGTAATTTTAAACGTAAGAAATATTAATTGGCATGTCATGATTGCTGACAATAATCCATAGAATGAATCTTTTCATAGGACATTTAGCGTAAATTCATACTTTTGATGCCAAATATAAAGGCAACGCCTCAACAAATCAATGGAATATATATTTAGGCTACCAAGGTTTCGAGCATTTATATGAAGTGAATGATTAAAACCATTAAGCATGCTTGAGACATGCGCTTCCCAAATTTTAGCGCGACACTTTCCCCGTCAGTATTTCCATCGGTTATTGGTTATGTGACTTGATGTTATCTGCTATCTGCTGGCAGGGATTAAAAGCTCACGTAAACCATGGTCGCATAGTACTGGGAAATTAGCATTAATATGTTCATCGAAAACTAACCACTTTGGGAATTCCCATACATTACGGCATTAATCGACGAAATGAAATATGACAGTAAATTTTGATTGTGTATTCTTCTTAGTTCATTTGTAGACCTGATATGCGTTGTCCTCAGCAGATTTTAAGGCACTTCCTCTTTTAAAACGCGAGCGATTCTTAGGCAATGTATGTACAGAGACGATTCACATTTTCTAAATCTGGAAACAAAAATACCCAAGTGTTGATTTTCAAACGTTAATTCAGGATAATATTATCTACATCCATATATAAACAAAACCCAGTAATTTTCGATTTAGTTCTTCCATTAATGTCAAGTCTGCATTTCCATTATCCCTATGGCTTAAGATATATAGCAAAAGTTACGGGAAATACAAGCATGAGAATAATTATGGGCAGTTTTGGTTATTGCAATACCACAGCCTTTGCAACTGATAGTAATATATTCTATTGCAACGTATTGTTTTCATACGTAAGACTCAGGTAAGTAATTGAGTTGTACACAGTAATGCGCTTTTCTTCATCAAACTCATTTTCCCAGCTGAAATCACAATGTAGGAGGATCGGTTCTCCCTTCTCAGAAAACGTGAAGGTTCCCTCGCAAAGCGAGAAAAGTACAGTCACGGGTGTAAACGAAATAGCTTCGAATTCCCTTTACTTAAAAATATTTTTGATAATTTTTATCGCCGATATGGTTGTATTTACTGCTACTCTGAAATTTAGAAGCAAAACTTTTAGCTATAGCTGGAATTTTAAGAATTGTATAGAATATCTAACTTCTATCTTATTCATGTATGGTGGAAGAATTTTATGCAAAAAGCAAGAGCAAAAATCGCATTTGCAAAATAATTTACTCTAACATTAAAAAATATTAGAATGTATTATGATGGAAAGTACTTTTATGTAATTTGATTTATTAGAATAACTCTAAATTACAATAATTAATTGTAATTTGAAGATTCTTTAACTCGTTTTATCCAGGCTTCAATTTTATATTAACTATTATTCTAGAGAAATGTTGCACTTTGAAAAACACGGCAACCCTAGTGCGCTAGCGCAAGAACCGCGTAGATCCGTTCTTTGTTTACCATATGTGTGAAAAAGACATTTCTATTATCATGATAAGAAAGGAGGGTACATTTGAAAATGGGCCAAAATTCCGCTGTTTATACTGTCAGCCACCTATCTGGCTAACTCAGCTTCGGCGGAGTGGTGTCACAAATCGTCAAATAACTAACAGAAAAGCAGCTGATTTTTTTTTATATCTTATAGTAAATAGATATATAAATTTATTGTAATAAGCGAGAACGCGGTGGTCGAGGGTGGTTTTTTTTATAAGCCAACATCTTTTTAATTGATCGGGAATTAAAAAGCATCCAGGAAAATACCCTTCTTTTGACAAACCTATGGGTAAATAGAGTATAAAAT
>KZ309333.1:141806-154891 GCA_000376725.2 Ladona fulva | reverse complement strand
TACGCTTTATAAAACCGAGCTTTTTAGTTGCTTTACCGCATATTTTTCGAATGTGTGTGCTCCAGTTTAAGTTATTGGTTAGGGTGATTCCAAGATATTCTACTGAGTCGACTACATTTAAATTCGTTCCACTAATTTTGTACGGGCGGTTCTGACTCAATTGTTTCCTTTCGAAGAAATTTACTACAGAGCATTTATCTACATTAAGATCTAGCTGCCATTTTTCGCACCACATTTGTATATGAGCTAAGTCGTTTAGTAATTAAAAGATGTTTGCGGCATCATTTTTAAAGGAAGCATAGAAAAATGGATGACTGTATTCCAAGAGGAAGTGCGTTCTATTTATTTATGTGTATTTCTGTTGTATTTATTATTTTGCAATAGCTGACTGTGACGATGAATGAGTCATGGAAAAGTTTTGTGGGTACGGACTCTCTTTGGCGTTCATGTCACGAGAAACAAAATGGGTGAAAATATAGTGCGGAACCCTTGAGATTAAAATGCTGTAAACAGTTACTGGGTATTGAATCGGATATAGGTAACATACATTGGTTAAATAATACCAAAATAAGACAAAAATAATAATTTAATGAATTTATTGAGTAATCGCAACTTATTTCGTATCTCCTTTCTTCCAAGAATTCTCAGCCATTATAGGGATATCGGTTTGAATTGACTATCAGAATCATATTTCAGTGGAATAAAATGGGAATTCCAATCAAAATTTCCGCATAAACTATCAAAATGTAAAATATTGAAAATGTTACCAAACTCACAGATAAACTTTCTATCGCAGAAAACCGTTTGTTCCTGCCAACTTCAGAATTCACTTAACGAGACATGCGGTCGGTCTGAATTTAAATTAAAGATTCAATTTATTGAGTATTCTCAACCAGAGTGAATGGATTAAAATATCTCGTAATTTCTTCCACGAAATGGGAAATTCGAAGATGTCAGTTTCAGGCATTCGGCGGCAGTTCATTGGGACACCCCGATTCGGATAAATCGGTTAAAAAGCCGCATACGGCCTGTGGTTGAAAGTCCCTCTTTCAAATTCAACAAAATATTTAATCCCTACGATGAGAATATGTTTGCACCGTCAATCGAGTTTTTTGGGTCACTTGGACGCATCCAAGATGGCGGAATTCCTCCTGTTCACTTTCACTCTTATCGATCGCTCTCATTCATCACTCTTTGGCGCGCCTTTTTCATTAAGACTACGTAATACGAGCAGCCGCTTACCTTTCACCGCATAATTCATCCTTCGCAAGCAATAATTGGACCGAATTTAGGAAAAAGCCCCCGAGGGAACGCGAATGGAGAAAAACGGAACTCATTATCCGCCCAACGATTGCAATGTTCCGATTCTATTTTCTCTTTCGCCTGCGCTGGACGTTTGTCATGAAAGGCTGTAATAGAAATTCCTTTTTTCTCATCGTCGATTTATCTCCATCGATTCGCTCGAGGATGTGATTAGTTCAGCTCTGAGGTACACTTACCGATTGCTTTACTCCAAGGACAATATTGTTGATTCCTCGTACGCTTAGGATATACAAGAGGGATCGTTAAGCATAACATGGATATTCTTTAACCGTGGAATTCACCGTAACAGAGGTCCTCAGGGTAGCTTTTCTCAACCCTTGCAGAACTCCTGAATAATATCCATATTCCGTGGATGCCCAGAATAATCATTTTCATTTGCGGCATATTTACTTATTTCGCATCAACTTAAGCATAAACACAACTCTCACCAACCAATTTTCTCCACCCTATTTGTCTACAAACATATAAGTGCAGAGAATAATTGTTTTCAAGAGATGCATAACGTGAATGATATTTCCTCTAGCATCTCTTAGGTTTTGAAGTATTTAAGTGATCTTCCTCGCCAACACACTTAGCAGTACAATCAATTCCGATCAATTACGACAATGTCTTCTGGTGCCTCGTTCGCAAATATTTGGGAAGTGAAATGTTGAACCTTATTTTGCATGTGAGTGATATTTTGAGAAAGTCATACGAATAATATGCTCATCTTTTATACAACTTCAACCGGTGATTTTTGCTCCACTCAAAAATGTTGTCCAAAATCCGTGGTACAAAGATTTAAACCAAGAGGCTAAGGAGGAAGTTTGAATAGGTCATCAATTTTTCATCGAACACAAAGGCTTACAATCTTAGTCTGCAAAGAAGGAAAAATGTGCAGTGATTTATCTATCTGTAATTTTCAAAATGAAGTGTACATTTCAAAGTGACAGGAAAACTTCTAGTCACTTATAAAGAAATATTGAATGAGGTACTTAGAATTATTTACTTTTAGCATATTTAAGGTAAAAACAATGACCATGTAGGCTAACTTCAATGTTAAGAAAAGGAAACAATAAATGGAAATCAGTTTACAGTGCGCGTAGGGCGGAAGCTATTTCAATATTTTCCGGTTTTTGCAGAAATTCCACGGTAGGTAATCTCGCTTCAAAAGAGGTTATTATTCAAAAGACAGACTCTTTTGCTATTTCGTCTCTGTTTACTAAAAGCTTAATCACAACTCAAGCACTACATATGTCTTTTACGTTTCGGTAAGTTCATGTGCTTTAATATGCCATATTCGATGCCATTTCCTTCGTTTCTTGTTAACTTACCCAATCCTTTATGTCATCTAACATCTTTTTCCTTTCCCTTTGCTTTTTCCTTGCATTCTTCCCTCAATTACATTCTTCAGCAATCCATCTCCTCGCAATATTTGGACCCTCCATTTACTCTGTTGAAGTTTAATTACTTCAATTAACACCCTCTCCTCCCCGACCATTTCTAGCACCCCGCCTGATGTCTCTAGTAATTCTGAAATCTGTATTTGTTTTTATATCGAAACAACTTCTGTTCTACACCATACATCTCGAATACCTCCAGTCTATTGATGTCCTCTCTTTGTAAGGTCCACGATTCACGCTCTTACAGCAAAACACTCCACGCCAAGGATTAAACTAATCTGTTCCTGATTCCCCATTACAATTAGGTTTTTATTGCAACTAACCCTTCCCATTACTTCTTCCATTTCTTCATAAACAAGTTCTACTTCATCATCACTATGTTCGCTAGTGGGCAAGTACACCTGAACTATCACCNTTTATAGATCTTAAGAATACAATATAATAATGCTCTCGAACAACTTTCTTTGTAAATTAAGCAATTCTAGTAGTGAAATTTTAAGAGCGGATTTCTGAGAAATCCGGCTAATCTACGTCACCCATGTTTGAAGGCTAATTCTCTGTAATAATTGTTACCAAAGAGAATAAATGACCATTTTCAATTGAAATGGAAATTTATCTTCTATGGCAGCAAGACCACTGTGCGCCGTTGCGGAGAGGGACGCCGGGAGGGAGTTGATGAGCGGGTGTTTTCCAACTGTATACCTGTAGGCACGGTACTCCAGGTGACGAAGGAGTTGAGCGCGGTGGTAGGGTTGCTCCTCTCTGTGTGTGGTAGCTCATCTCAACACCAACGATGCCTCGAGGCGTGGCTCCGAAGAGATCTTGGACTCTTTTGAGGACCTGGTTTCTGAGGTAGCTCGCGTCCGGGAGTCGTCGGGGGTCAGCATTGAGGTCTCCATCGTCCATCATCCATATGCAGCATCGTCCAGCGGATTGACCGCAGTATCACGGTTTGGAGTAGGGTGGAAGGTCTAAACCGTCGGCTGTGGGCTTTCTGTCGGGATAGAGGAGTGAGCTTTGTTGACCCGCGCCCCGTTCTAGATTCATGCAGGGCACCCCTAGACCGTTCTGGTTTCCATTACACCGTCGAGGTGGCGGAGTAGGTAGCGGGTAAGGTGTTTAGGCATGTGGGTATTTTTTTAGGTCAGCATTTGATAAAAATATTAAAGCGATAGAAAAATAGAATAAGAAAGTACTCAGATCAAGTAATGGAAACGCCCACATCAATCAGCATAATGAGTTGTACGAGCCTCCTACGGAATATTTTGATATGACGGACGCGTGAAGAAGGAATCAGCTCCTAAAAAAATTAACTACCACATGACAAGAAGCTCAGATTTAAAGAAGGAAGTGACAGATTTAAAAATTATCGTCGTGAATTGCAGAAGCATACGAAATAAGCAGGCAGACTTTCTCAACCTTGCGAGAGCTACTTACGCAGACATCATAATAGGAACTGAGAGTTGGCTAAGCGAAGAAGTTGCATCAAGCGAGATATTCCCTCCGGACTAAGAAACATTTTTAAGGATTGAGGAAAGGTGTATTAACTTTGCATGGTTAAGCCGCAAGGGTGAATCCCAAGGAATATTATGTGTGAAAAATAGACTGTGAAAAAATGTGTCCCAGTCATGTAACTTTTTTCACACATTTTATTCCTTCGAAAACATTTTATCGCGAAAACGATTTGGATTAATGCGTAAAATTCGTAGTTTAACGAAGAATAACTTTTGTTGGTTGGTAATTGTTTACAACTCCTGTCTGCAAGATGAATAATCTCAGATAAAAATGAACTTCAAACTCATTCCGAACTCAAAATTCTCTAATTGACCTGATATTGAACTGATCCGGAACTGATCGAAAAAGAATATTTCCTAATGTCTGTTAATGTCTTCTTATTTCAGAGATTCGAAAATAATAATGCACAATATCTCTCATATTTTCCTAGGACGAATAGATATCATAAAGTGTAATTAAAATTAATGATAACCTTCTATGAATACTATCCAAAAAATATCCTTTGAGTGAGCTATTGTTTGGATAAGGTATACCCTCGGTGACTTTCGTTGCGTGGTTTGGAATCCACACGAGAAGTGTCTGATCTTGAAGCTAGAATGCATACAACGCAGAGCGGCTCATTTCGTTAAAGGAGACTATAGGTTCGATGGCGGTAAAATGGATGGATAAAACCCTCGGCTGGGAATATCTTAAGGATAGTATAGGCACAATCTGCTCCAGAATATTTAAGTATTGATTTAAATTATGAAATACGCGATACCGTGATTCCCTTACCAAGCGAACGCGATCTTCGAGGTTAGATATAAAAGAGATTTCATGAGATGATAGCGAAAACGGATGGCTATTGCTTGCCTCTGTCTCCAGATAGTATTAGGTATACCAATCAGTAGCTTATTAATAGGTTCGGTGTTTTCACACCTCCTGCCATACATCATATGGCGGCTCGCAGAGTAAGTCACTTTCGAGAGTAACGCTCACTGTCTCAACCGTTTTATTGATTCAAAAGTTGACAAGTTTGAAAAAATCTTGGACTTAATGGATAATAACGGGTGAAAGTTCCGTGGGTGGACTGCCCTTGGGCAAAGTGTCTCTTGAGTGAAACCTGTTTATGTGTGAAACGTCCTCTGCGACATTTAGAATTTCTCAATCTGCGCAGTGCAAATCGTTTGCTATTCTCCCAAAAGTGCAATTCGAGCGAATGTTAAAATTAATCATTTGATACATGCGTTCGCATTTGATGATGGAACAAATTCGCCCATATAAATTGCCGTCGACAATTATATTCCCGTTTGCGGGAGAATGTCAAAATGACGGAATTCAAAGGCATTAAGATACATGACCTGCGGAGGAAATGCTGTCGCGGCACAATGCCGTAAAATGTTATCTTCCAATGGAATTCGGAATGAGTCATTGCGATTCCATTCACCGCAAGATGCAAACGAGGAAAACTTTCGAGCCAAAGTCATTAAAACTGTATTCATAAACATTTCGGCGTATGCGACGAACTCTTCCTAGAGAAGAATTAAAGAAATAGTGTGGCTTTGTTGTTCTACAAGTGGGTGCTGAATTAACATATCAAGGAGATAATAATCGCCTCCTTTCTCAAAGAAATCTAACTAAGCTCTTCACTATTTCGTCTGAAACTTACATAACAGTATACAGAAATTTATTTCCTCAGCATTTGAAATATCATCTTAGGCTAGCGTCTTCTAACACATCTACAACAGCAACTGGAAGCTATCTTATACAAGTATTTACGGAACAGCATCCTGCAGTAGCTGAAATAAAACGACGTTTCTGCGTTTTTGTGCTGATTTAGCGTTAGTTTCGTAAAGCAAACCGTTATTAAAGATTCGGGTTTAAAATAGAATAGAAACGTCTTTATTACGGGCGAGATTGGGACTAACAAGAACCATCTTAAATATAACACAATTAGTTTTTAATAAAAGGAAAGAGTAGAGGAGTAAAAAAGAGATGAGAAGTAAGAAACTATGTGTGGATAAAAGACCTAAATCAAGAGCTTAGTAAATAATTTCAACTGCAGGAAAACACCCTCAAGAAGTGGGATGTGGAAAACATGCGAAACCTACTGATAGTAATAACTAAATTTTAAACTAAAGAAAATTATATCTATCACCGGAAGAAAGAGAAAAAAACAAGAGGAGAAAACAAACATTTTCCAAAAAAATTTTAAAAATACATATATAACGCCGTGGAAAAGTATCCACACCAGAAGAAAAATCATTGCAAAATACAATAATTAAATAAAGGTTAAAAGTATGCAATAAAACTTATGCTACTAAAAACATAAGTCACTAAAATGGAACCTTAATTTCGTTTAGAAAAAAATACAACAAAGGTAACAAAGCTAAGATCAGTATTTCTTAATCATACATCATACAGAGCCCTTCTCTGGACTACAACCTTGTCGTGGTTGAAGGGATTGCGTGTTCCTATGACCTAGAGAGCGTAACTGGCAGGAACTAGGTTCCTGGTAGGGTCACCCATAGGTATATAGGTAGGGGCAGACNGACAGGCGGACAGACATTTCCCTTTATATATATATATATATGTATAATATGATATGACATATTTATTTTGCCAATATTTAACAATTTACTTACACTTGCGACATAACCAAATTGAGATTTCAATCGATGTAAACATTATATGAGGAAAAACTCATTGAAAGACATCTTTAGAAAACGCATGTGAAATAGGTCAGCGTGAAGGTACTTCCACGAAATTTTCTCATTTTATAGTCTCTTGCCCATTATTTTCTGTTCTGGAAAATCCTGAAAAGACACCATTCTCATCTGATTCAATGACTTTGCATTTATCACTTCAGAAATAAACTGAATGTACCTCAGTTTTACAGAATTCTCGTTTCTGCAAAACACGGACGAGGAAATTGCGTTTCGCAGTTCGAACGGAGTTGGTAATTGGAAATGTAGCGCGGACAGCTCAGAATGTGTTAAAAGGCAAAAAGTGCGCAACATGGAATGGTAACAGTAACTTATGTTTCTATCTCTGGGAGCAGATTTATGCTCCCATTGGTAACCAAAACACTTTACTCCGTAAATTCAATGAAACATTGGAAAGGAAAGCGTGGAATGGATACCGCTTGCAGCGCAGTGGTGATTTTAAATGCCTGGATTTTAAATTCAGAAAGAATTCGGAGAGATGGCACCTTAAAGAAACTTTCGTTTCGTGAATTAGATGGTGTCCAAAATTCTAGGAATTGTTTCACTACATGTGTGCACGATATAAGGGGATCAGATTAATAATTTGATCATATTTTCATCCTTTCTTTGTTTTTCTTCATATTTAGGGTATTTAAATTAAGGGGATGAAAGGGTATCAAAATAAGTAAGGGTGCGTTCCTGAATAAATAGAATCACAGGGTGCTTCATAGTCGAACATTCCTTGGTCCTCTTGTTCAACAAGATATCTTTTGTGCACCCTTCCTTAGAGATGCATGATTCGATTCCCCTCCTCTGAACTCTTTCTCAAGGGGGAAATCAATTAGAATCAAAAGAAAACGGGTAACACTCCTGAAACATAACCCCACTGAAGATTTTACAAAAATGGTCTATTGCAAATTCCTTCATTAGAAGGGGTTAAATTCAGAGATGGTCCGTCCATTCTTTCTCTGGGTTTTTGCTCTTCCTGCGTCTTGACGAACCCCTTCATAGAACTCAACTTTGTCCTCCTCTCTACATATCTTCAATTAATTACTCAATCTCTCCTTTTCTGTTTTCATTTAAAACCCTTTTTTCTCTCTCCGCTAAGCGCCATTGCCTCGTACATTTTGCTGGCTGTCCGTTTTATCAGCGAGTTGGGCGAATAAGTGCAGAAAAATGACCCTATCAATAACTCTCTTCATAGCGTTCTATTAGCTTTGACCGAATGCCGTCATTCATAATCACTCATACATCAGTAGCTTTCGTAATGTCCAAATATTCCATACACATAATTTCACTGATCTTTTCCTTGACATTAATTAACAAACGGTTACGGATGAGAAAATTTACTAACAGAATCCATGCGAAGCATTAGTAGGATTGACTTTCCTCCCTTCACTGGTGCGTCCAAAGCGACCAAATCTTAGTAGATGAACAAGGAATATCTGAGAATAGATTCTCAAACAGTTGCTTGATAGAAATTAATAGGCAAATACTGCTGTCATTAAATTAATAGAAATAAAATTAGCATTATATTGATTAACAATATTCGAAACAAATCTTATAAACATTTCAAATGCAAACTAAAAATTCAGCATATTTTAATAGCCTCACGAACTACTTTAAATCTTAATACGTTATTAAGAACAAATGTGAGTTCAGGAAGGCAAAGTTCCCTTCATAATCAACAAGGAATAGGGATTATCATTTTCCTCTTTTTAAATATAATATCTATTCAAATTCCAATTTCGATAAACATAGCGCAACTACGTGATTCCCATGAAATATGTGTGTCGAGCATTTTCGATATCCAAAAAGGCCAGACTTCGGATAATTATTGTTAAAAAGGTATACGCGACCAACTGTCTGAGATGCGTGCATGCCGCACTTGTCGAGAACTAAAGGCATAACATCTGTGAAAAATAGCGAACTGACTGGGACTCGAACCCATGTCTCTCGCTTTCTGGGCCGGTATTCTAACCACTGAACTGTTATTTGTGAGCAACGCGAGCAGGCTCCACATTTAGTAGAACGAACTGCCGCCTGAGGTCCTTATTGAGGCAGCCAACGCACAAAGCGGTCTTATAACCCCCAGAGGATGAAGTAAAGGCTCACTGCACGAGCACGAGCGGCTGATCTCAAAGGAATAACATGTGTGAAAAATAGCGATATGACTGGAACCTCCGGCGGCAGTTCGTTGGGAAATTCAAAAAGATATCTTCGAAAATCCGTGAAATGTACATACAAACATGAAAAGTACCCTTTTCGGAGCCTTCTTGGATCAAATAATATCTAGGAGATAAACCTAATTAATTCTCTATTCTGCTTCTCCGTGTCTTCACGCGAAAATAGCGGGTCCGTGACGCGTTTCGTTTCTTGAAAGTTTTTCAATGTTCTTGCAACTCAAGAGATATATTTAGGTTTGTATTGCCAGTTGTGAATGGCGTATGAATGCCTGAGCTAAAATACCGTGTTCGCTATTTCCCAATGAGGTGTCGTCTTGAAACCCAAAGGAAAGATTCGTAAGTCGCCGCCAGTGGCGCATGGCAGGGGGTGTCTTACTTTTTCTACCCTATTTGGTACTTCCCAATATGCTGTTACCTTTAAACCCAAAACATGGACTCAGAATTGTAAGTCGTCGCAAGCGGCCACTGGTATATGGAAGTGGGCGGATTCATGCATTACCTAACCTACCAAAATTAAGCTTATCGAAAAAATTTTACTGAAAGCGAATCGAGTAAAATTTTAAAAATACATCGAAAAGAAAAAGCGATAGGTCGTCATACCCTGATGAGTTCTGTTTTAAAAAGTACAATGGAAAAATTTATTCCAAAGGGAGTGTATGCTATAAATGTATCCTTTCCTTATTTATCGGTTATGTTCCGCTAAATTCTGTGTACAATCTTTTATTTAAGCCTAGGGGTAGAAAATAATTTGCTTCATTTTGGTGAATTAAAAATAATGCTTAAGGTTTACGTCTCCTCTTTTAAAGTTTTAATGAATGTCAAGGAATATCTTCCTTCGATAAAAAATTTGTTTTGCCGGAATTAGCAGTAATTTCGGAAGAGATTATTAAGAATACCAAATTTTCTATAACAATTGTAAAGTAAGCAGTGATGCTAACTATAAAGTTGTTATTTTTACCGCCACCAAATTTTCTCTAATTTATTGACCATGATCCTGTATTCACACATAATCTTTATTAGTTACAGAATATTCTGTTAAATCTTTGGGATACAATCAACTCTTTCGACCTATTCATTAATCAAGCCCTCTCAATTTGTGGGCGAAGTTGCCGTTAGACTGAAATTCATCTTATGTGTTATCAGAAACGATTCATTGCAATTTCATGAACGCAGATACAATACAAATTGAGAGACAAGGCGTGCGACTGACACGCGTGAAGGAGCGCGCGCTCTCTCTGATGGCCGTGATCTTTAACAAGGATGCGAGAAATTTACTGATTATGATGTCCAACTAAGGATTGCTTCCTCCGCTCATTTGGCGGACTCTCCTCATCATTTAGTTTCCTCGTGTGGCTCTTCTTTTCTTTGCACTCTCTTGAACACCCAATGCTAAGGATCCAGTACTTTCTGCGGAACTCATCTATGTCACCAAACTGCACTTGATATGGCCGCGAGGATTTAGAGTGGAATNCTACCTTTACATTTTCCAACTTCACTTTCCTAAGCATTGTCCTAACATTCCAATTTCCCACTCTTGTTTCCCTGGCCACCTTCTCTATGTTATTGAGGCCGAATCGGTAGATTCTTTTGATGAGGAAGGCAAGGGTAGACCACCTCGACTACTTATCCCACGAATATGATGTCCTAATATAATGATGTTGTGAATGGCGTACACAGTACTCAGCCCTCTAAGTTTCGCGCCCGGCAGAGATGGGAGTAAGGCCATCTTGGTCGTTATTCCACGGAATCTCTATTTAATAGAATTTGTAAATTTATGACGATTTTCACAATGAAAGGTCTAAAATGTGCGAATTTGAAATAATTTGTTTCTTTACTCGTCAATGAACAAAATAAAGAGCAAAATCATTTTATTCAATTCATTCTATAAATATATCTTTCACACATTCCACTGAAATGAAGCTTTAGCAAATACTTCTGGAAACTATCAACGAGAGTGGAGCAACAGAGTACATCAGAGGTTTCCTCGATGTTTTCCAACCAACCCAAGGATATCCGGATAGTTTGACCTTACGGGTTGGAAATTTGACAATCTTTTGCGGAAACGGATCGCGTATGTGATCGTCCCTTTAATTCCATTAGGACCAAGAATAAAGGCAATGGACGGCGATATTATTTGGTCCGAAATGCCGCACCGCTGTATTATCATCAAACAACGAAAATTCTTTCGGTTTTGGGCTCCGAAGATTTGGAAAATTCGATGGGTTTTGGCTCCCGGATAGCCAAGTGGGCGACTCGTTCGACTTCAGTGAAAGCGGTCCCGGATTCGGTTCCCGGTGGGAGCATATGTGGGAAATTACTTCAGCTGTCGAAGCACTTTTAACAGTACTACCACTAAAGTTCTACAAACATTTCTCAGGAAAACACGCAACTACTTTTTAGGAAAAGCAAAAATTAATTTTTATCGTTATTTCCCAAATTATGTGTGGCATTTCTTCCATACATGTCTGAGTATATTAATGGACTCTTGTGTGTATATTTCAGCATAACTCGATTACCAAATGCTGCACAGCCCTATACATCGTTAGTTATCTTCCCTCTGCTACTTCTTACTTACCTTATAGTCTCCGATTTGACATCAGACGAGGCAAATTTAACCGAAAGAATTACATGCAAACTTCATTTTATCACTTACAGGCTCTATTCATTTTGGAAAATTAAACGAGGAAGAATATTCGCACAAAATCGAAAGAAGCAAATACAAATGAAGAACGAATGATAAGATTCTTACGTTGGTCGTTGAATATTCCTTTAGTTTCGAATTTTAATAAAATACTCGAAACTTTACTAAAATTTAGCTGTTGTATACAAAATATCAACACTGACGACCTAAAGGGTGCATAATACCTTAAAAATGCATCGAGAATTTTGCCTCATTCAAAATTTGTTATAAGCATTTGGGACAGAATATGGAGTAGTAGTGTAATTATAACCCCTCCTCACACTGCCACTCTTCGCCGGGGCTTCATCGGGGCAAAGGGTGTAACCGGAGGTTGGAAGCGATGTAATTTGCGATTCAATCATGCTAACGATAAGGCTTTGCAACGTACAACTACCGCAGCTTGAAGTGTAAACATCGACACCTGGAACTACTCAATGACGCAGAGAAGATAAAATGGGATGTCATCGGACTCAGTGAAGTAAGAAGAAAATCAGAAGAATTGGGTACGCTCAAGGAAAAGCATATTTTCTATTAAAGGGGAACAAAGGATGGAAGACTTGGAGGAGTCGGATCGACGTCGGATTGAAAATGGCTGATGATCTATATATATGTATATATATCATCGGATGTAGGCCTCCCCTCCCTATGTCAAATGTAGGCCTCCCCAAGCGCTTTCCAATTCTCTCTATTCTGAGCCTCTCGTTGACATGTTACCCCAAAATACTGAATGATGTCTCTGTTCCTTCGGTCCCTTGGTCTACTTCTTGGTCTCTTCACGTCTCTTGGTATCCAGTTCAGAACTGCCGATGTCCATCGGTTGTCGTTTCTCCTTTCAACATGGCCTGCCCACATCCATTTCAGTGATCTTAATTTATCTATGATGTCTGTCACTCCTGTTATCTTCCTAACCCAGGTGTTGCGTTTCCTTAGTTTCCATACTTCTTTGATTAGTCTGAAGTCGCTGGGTTATTGCTGCGTTTAACACCCATGTTTCACTTCCATATGTCAAAACTGGTAGAATGCATTGCTTGAAGACCTTTCTCTTCAAGACCATTGGCATTTTCGACTTCAGAATGTGGGCGTTTCTTCCGAAGGCACTCCAGCCTAGTTTCATTCTTCGATTCGCCTCATTAATCCTGTTTTTCTCTCCTGTCGTAACCAGTTGTCCCAGGTAAGTGTACTCTGAAGAAACATCAAGGGATACCTCTTCTAGTAAGATTGGTACTTGTGCTACAAAAGAATTATACATTACCTATTTTTCGATAAGTTTATTCCTGAGTCCTATTTTCTGCCCAGCCGCGTTCAGTTCTTGAAG
>KZ309333.1:118156-136758 GCA_000376725.2 Ladona fulva | reverse complement strand
CCCTTCATATGATGATTTGTCTTTCGTTTAATTTCAATTTCTTCTTTGTTTTTGTATTTGAATATATTTACTTCATTGTTCATTGTGAGTTCATCGTAATGATACATAATATACCATATTAAATAATCAAGCTACTTAGATACCATTTGGTGTTCTTCTCATTTCTATTTCTTAAAAATTACATGTTAAGTGCCTCGTACCCAGGTTAAATGTATATCGCCCAGCAGGTAGGGATCACTGTAGAGTGAGCGCTACCTTAGGTAGGGTTCACTGTACAGTGAACGCTCCCTACCGGTTAAGTACTCCGTGCCTCCTACAGGTAGAGGTAGCCTTTACAGAGATGAGAATAGTTTTCCTGGGGGTTTTAGCATCGTAGAAACAGAACGCAGTTTGTTTTAGAACTCCAAATCAAGCCGTTATTGAGATACATAGGGGAACGGACAGGCGGACAGACATTTCCCTTTATATATATATATATATGTATAATATGATATGACATATTTATTTTGCCAATATTTAACAATTTACTTACACTTGCGACATAACCAAATTGAGATTTCAATCGATGTAAACATTATATGAGGAAAAACTCATTGAAAGACATCTTTAGAAAACGCATGTGAAATAGGTCAGCGTGAAGGTACTTCCACGAAATTTTCTCATTTTATAGTCTCTTGCCCATTATTTTCTGTTCTGGAAAATCCTGAAAAGACACCATTCTCATCTGATTCAATGACTTTGCATTTATCACTTCAGAAATAAACTGAATGTACCTCAGTTTTACAGAATTCTCGTTTCTGCAAAACACGGACGAGGAAATTGCGTTTCGCAGTTCGAACGGAGTTGGTAATTGGAAATGTAGCGCGGACAGCTCAGAATGTGTTAAAAGGCAAAAAGTGCGCAACATGGAATGGTAACAGTAACTTATGTTTCTATCTCTGGGAGCAGATTTATGCTCCCATTGGTAACCAAAACACTTTACTCCGTAAATTCAATGAAACATTGGAAAGGAAAGCGTGGAATGGATACCGCTTGCAGCGCAGTGGTGATTTTAAATGCCTGGATTTTAAATTCAGAAAGAATTCGGAGAGATGGCACCTTAAAGAAACTTTCGTTTCGTGAATTAGATGGTGTCCAAAATTCTAGGAATTGTTTCACTACATGTGTGCACGATATAAGGGGATCAGATTAATAATTTGATCATATTTTCATCCTTTCTTTGTTTTTCTTCATATTTAGGGTATTTAAATTAAGGGGATGAAAGGGTATCAAAATAAGTAAGGGTGCGTTCCTGAATAAATAGAATCACAGGGTGCTTCATAGTCGAACATTCCTTGGTCCTCTTGTTCAACAAGATATCTTTTGTGCACCCTTCCTTAGAGATGCATGATTCGATTCCCCTCCTCTGAACTCTTTCTCAAGGGGGAAATCAATTAGAATCAAAAGAAAACGGGTAACACTCCTGAAACATAACCCCACTGAAGATTTTACAAAAATGGTCTATTACAAATTCCTTCATTAGAAGGGGTTAAATTCAGAGATGGTCCGTCCATTCTTTCTCTGGGTTTTTGCTCTTCCTGCGTCTTGACGAACCCCTTCATAGAACTCAACTTTGTCCTCCTCTCTACATATCTTCAATTAATTACTCAATCTCTCCTTTTCTGTTTTCATTTAAAACCCTTTTTTCTCTCTCCGCTAAGCGCCATTGCCTCGTACATTTTGCTGGCTGTCCGTTTTATCAGCGAGTTGGGCGAATAAGTGCAGAAAAATGACCCTATCAATAACTCTCTTCATAGCGTTCTATTAGCTTTGACCGAATGCCGTCATTCATAATCACTCATACATCAGTAGCTTTCGTAATGTCCAAATATTCCATACACATAATTTCACTGATCTTTTCCTTGACATTAATTAACAAACGGTTACGGATGAGAAAATTTACTAACAGAATCCATGCGAAGCATTAGTAGGATTGACTTTCCTCCCTTCACTGGTGCGTCCAAAGCGACCAAATCTTAGTAGATGAACAAGGAATATCTGAGAATAGATTCTCAAACAGTTGCTTGATAGAAATTAATAGGCAAATACTGCTGTCATTAAATTAATAGAAATAAAATTAGCATTATATTGATTAACAATATTCGAAACAAATCTTATAAACATTTCAAATGCAAACTAAAAATTCAGCATATTTTAATAGCCTCACGAACTACTTTAAATCTTAATACGTTATTAAGAACAAATGTGAGTTCAGGAAGGCAAAGTTCCCTTCATAATCAACAAGGAATAGGGATTATCATTTTCCTCTTTTTAAATATAATATCTACTCAAATTCCAATTTCGATAAACATAGCGCAACTACGTGATTCCCATGAAATATGTGTGTCGAGCATTTTCGATATCCAAAAAGGCCAGACTTCGGATAATTATTGTTAAAAAGGTATACGCGACCAACTGTCTGAGATGCGTGCATGCCGCACTTGTCGAGAACTAAAGGCATAACATCTGTGAAAAATAGCGAACTGACTGGGACTCGAACCCATGTCTCCCGCTTTCTGGGCCGGTATTCTAACCACTGAACTGTTATTTGTGAGCAACGCGAGCAGGCTCCACATTTAGTAGAACGAACTGCCGCCTGAGGTCCTTATTGAGGCAGCCAACGCACAAAGCGGTCTTATAACCCCCAGAGGATGAAGTAAAGGCTCACTGCACGAGCACGAGCGGCTGATCTCAAAGGAATAACATGTGTGAAAAATAGCGATATGACTGGAACCTCCGGCGGCAGTTCGTTGGGAAATTCAAAAAGATATCTTCGAAAATCCGTGAAATGTACATACAAACATGAAAAGTACCCTTTTCGGAGCCTTCTTGGATCAAATAATATCTAGGAGATAAACCTAATTAATTCTCTATTCTGCTTCTCCGTGTCTTCACGCGAAAATAGCGGGTCCGTGACGCGTTTCGTTTCTTGAAAGTTTTTCAATGTTCTTGCAACTCAAGAGATATATTTAGGTTTGTATTGCCAGTTGTGAATGGCGTATGAATGCCTGAGCTAAAATACCGTGTTCGCTATTTCCCAATGAGGTGTCGTCTTGAAACCCAAAGGAAAGATTCGTAAGTCGCCGCCAGTGGCGCATGGCAGGGGGTGTCTTACTTTTTCTACCCTATTTGGTACTTCCCAATATGCTGTTACCTTTAAACCCAAAATATGGACTCAGAATTGTAAGTCGTCGCAAGCGGCCACTGGTATATGGAAGTGGGCGGATTCATGCATTACCTAACCTACCAAAATTAAGCTTATCGAAAAAATTTTACTGAAAGCGAATCGAGTAAAATTTTAAAAACACATCGAAAAGAAAAAGCGATAGGTCGTCATACCCTGATGAGTTCTGTTTTATGTTTTTATTTTTTAAAGTACAATGGAAAATTTATTCCAAAGGGAGTGTATGCTATAAATGTATCCTTTCCTTATTTATCGGTTATGTTCCGCTAAATTCTGTGTACAATCTTTTATTTAAGCCTAGGGGTAGAAAATAATTTGCTTCATTTTGGTGAATTAAAAATAATGCTTAAGGTTTACGTCTCTTCTTTTAAAGTTTTAATGAATGTCAAGGAATATCTTCCTTCGATAAAAAATTTGTTTTGCCGGAATTAGCAGTAATTTCGGAAGAGATTATTAAGAATACCAAATTTTCTATAACAATTGTAAAGTAAGCAGTGATGCTAACTATAAAGTTGTTATTTTTACCGCCACCAAATTTTCTCTAATTTATTGACCATGATCCTGTATTCACACATAATCTTTATTAGTTACAGAATATTCTGTTAAATCTTTGGGATACAATCAACTCTTTCAACCTATTCATTAATCAAGCCCTCTCAATTTGTGGGCGAAGTTGCCGTTAGACTGAAATTCATCTTATGTGTTATCAGAAACGATTCATTGCAATTTCATGAACGCAGATACAATACAAATTGAGAGACAAGGCGTGCGACTGACACGCGTGAAGGAGCGCGCGCTCTCTCTGATGGCCGTGATCTTTAACAAGGATGCGAGAAATTTACTGATTATGATGTCCAACTAAGGATTGCTTCCTCCGCTCATTTGGCGGACTCTCCTCATCATTTAGTTTCCTCGTGTGGCTCTTCTTTTCTTTGCACTCTCTTGAACACCCAATGCTAAGGATCCAGTACTTTCTGCGGAACTCATCTATGTCACCAAACTGCACTTGATGTGGCCGCGAGGATTTAGAGTGGAATAATACGATCTATGATTACCCATTCGTTGCATAGGTATACGTTGCATAAAATAAACCTCCCATCTTTTGTTGCAGTTAGTTCGGGCACTATTGTGATCTGAAATTATACAGATGATACCTAAAACTATTCCACTCTTTTCTTCCTGACATTGAAAGATTCCCGTTTGTAGACTCATGAAAACAAAAAGCAATTTTGAACTTGACAGGTGAGCTGTCTTTTAGAAGAAAACAATTACGGAAATTACATATCTGATTGTACCAAGAGAAATCTGATAGAACGTCACATTAAAAATTTCACAAAGAAATAAAATATATCCTAATTCAGTCGGAATGTTTTTATTTCTTAGTGAAATTAAAGAAAGACATAAATAGACCTTATGCAAGTGTCACCTAATTCTGCAATCTTAGTAATATGTTTATTTAATAATAACTTACGGTAAACGAAGTTAAAAAAATCGCCGTGAACAGAGATTGAGCTTAAACCCACAAAATATGACACAACCACCTCCTATATTTTCGCCGTTTGTCAATTATTTATTAACTAGTAAACGCCCCCGTCAAGCATGACGGAACTTAATTTAGTTTAAAAATATATCTATTATCGGATATATCTGGTCTTCCTATACAATAGATAATTGTCTTCTCTATCGGTGGAGTGAATTTCAAAGTTCTATCTTACCTGGAAATACCTAAATGATTTTTTGAAAATTTGGCACTAAGAATTTACCTAGCATCGAACCTGGGGCCATTAGGGATAATTCTATTGTGTCAAAAGGAAGATAAAAATACGTTCTAACCACTCCGTAAATTTTAACGTTCTATCTTGAGGCTAAATACGCTAAACGAATTTTTGAAAATGCGCTCAATGCATTTAAACGGGAAAATTACCGTTTTTGGGGCCTCCTAGAATCGAACCCATGATGCCTAGGATGGATGTCGGCTTTTTTCCATAGTGTCCAAACCCGGGATACAGATTAGTATTGTAGTGGAATATCGCTTTCGTTTTGAAGTTGCGAGAGTTTAAATAAAATATACGAATATTGTAAGAAATTTTGAGGTTGTAAACAACCCGTCGCCTTGAATACCGATGCGATTGTTGATTCCGAGCTCATTCATTTTCCCATAAGAATACATTGTGTATTTAGGCACATCTATAACCAACATATGAAGAGGAGTACATTTTTCAGAGATTTTAACTAATACAGTCACGAAAAATTTTTAGTAAAGAATCGCTGCGGCAACAACCGTACGTAGCACCGTTATGAATTAATGGAGATAAATGAGTAACTTTTTGTCTATCAATTCGGACTCTTGACATATTTTACGATTTAATTCGCCCGGATCAGGAGTTGAAAATCTTGCACATTTACTTGAGACAAGTCTCATAAGAACCAAATTCCAAAACGTTTCAGATTCTTATTGAAGATTGTAGATTTCGGCTTCAAACTTTGATTAGAAAATTTTTCTTTTCGATAACCTGTCCCATTGGACGAGACTAAGATGGGATATCTCTTATGTAGAAATAGATATACATACTATATTTAATCCGGCTTCTATTCTCCCCGTTGAGAATCAACGGGCACTTCAGCTAGACTTATACATAAAGTAGAAAGTTTGTATATTCGCCTAAAACTCGAGAACCAGAAGTCGCACAACTTTCAAACTATGAAGATTGTTAAATGTCTTCTACGGACAAATGAACGGCTACTTTTTATTCATCTAACTGTCTCCAATTAGGCTTCAGACGTTTAAAACTGTTTCCATAAGAAATGCGTGTGAAGCTCACTTTTATCGCTTTATTTCGTTTGCAAAATTAAATCAGAAAGAACAGCCGTACGAAATGAAAACAAGCACCAAAGGAAGGGAAATTTCATGAGAATTCCTACTCGGCTCATCGAATATGGCTTTCGATTCGAAATTGCGAGAACTTTGATAAAATACACGAATATTTTGTGGCTGTAAATAACCGGTCCCCCTGACGACTAATTCCATTGCTGAATCCGAGCTCATGCATATCAGTTCACCTTTATCGCTTGAAGGGTTTATTTTTTTCGCAAAATTAAATAAGAATGATATTTTATGCAATCTTATTCTTATCGTCGATGAAGGATTTCGGCTCCAAATTATGAGAACTTTAATTTGAAATTTTTCATTTTTGATAATATGTCCCATTTAGCTAAGTTAAGATGAGTTTCTCTTATGTTCAAATATTGCTACCTATTTTATCCTATTTCTATTTTAGCCGTTGAGAATCAACGAGCACCTCAGCTAGTAACCTTTAAGTTCTAAATCGTAACTCGCTTTATAATGGTAATATTTCAGTTAAAATAGCATCGTCAACTATTACCAAGTCCGAATAGAGTTTAATCAATCGTCGAAACATAGCTAATTTACTTATAAAGTGATTTTAAAAAACGAGAATATGACTCTAACACCTATGGCAACAATTTGAATCTCTCCAGCAAAGAAATTCGAAATATTTTAATGGCGAGCATATGTTCGTCCGTAATTACTCAGTCTGATATTAAATAGTCGATACAATAGCTGGTGTGTTTAATCGCCTTCATCATCTCTGTCGTCGGGAGAGTATTTCGAATCAAACGGAATGAGAGAATGATTAATTGGGAGCGTTTGAATTTGCTTGGCATCGGTTTGAAACAATCGCCCAATCGGGGTTACGCAAAGTTTGTCCGTTGGTGAAATAGTATCACAGCGAGGAAGATGAGATTAATAACGGGATGACCAGCGAGTTATTAGCGCTAAAAAAAGAGTGCGCTGGAAGCCGAATATTGCATGTCTGGTAATAGAAACAGGTGTTTCTCCCAGTTAAATCATGTTCACCGGTAAATATCTTTCCCTGCGGAGGAAATTTCGCATTTCATTTATCGTCTCAGTGAACGAGAGTCCGCTCTGTTTATATTTTCTCCGTTTCCAACACCTTCATTCTCCTCAGCAATGGTGAGTTCTAAATTTTCTAATATAGGGTTTTTAAATGGGATTAAAAATTGTACTTTGTGTACTAGTCTTTAGTCGTAGACATATTTAAACTTTATTGGGGTAATTCCTGACAAAAATATTTCAAAGAGCCAATATCGGATTAACTTGGCAAAAGGCAATTTTATTAATTCTGCACGCGAGAGAATCGATTGAGAATTATAAATGCGATAATTATTGTAACACAAACGTTCAAAATTTAGAACGCGCTGAGGATTTCTTTGCAACACTTTAAAAGATAGGAATACGACGTGAAACACGTGGGATCCTACCACTTGGAACTCAAACCTGAAATATCGAGATTTTTCACAAATAAACATCTATTTATGATTATCTACATCTACATCTACATAAGTACCCTGCAAGCCGCCTTCCGGCGTGTGGCAGGGGGTGTAAACACCAAGAGTACAATTACTTCTTTAATTTATTATTATCGCGTATCGTTCGCGGAAAAAAAGAGTCTCTAAAACGACTTGTCCTCGCGTCTATTTCTCTTATTTTACGCTCACTGTCGGATCGGGCAAAGTAGCAGGGGGGTCGCATAATATCAATTACGTCTTCCGAAAATGTGTTTCCTCTGAATTTATCTAACAATCGCAGCCTAGCTTCTAATCTCCTTTCTTTCAAGGATTCCCAACCTGCGTCTGTGAGCATTTGCGTTACACTTGCTTCTCTATCGTAGCACTTTTTAACAAAACGTATCGCCTTACGCTGCACTTTCTCGAGTTCGCGAGAGTTCGTTTCAACCGCTGGGTCCCATATACTCGCCGCATATTCCAGATGGGGCCTAACTAACGTGAAATAGCATCGCTCTCTAACTTTTTCATCGCATCTACCTACAATACGCTTTATAAAACCGAGCTTTTTAGTTGCTTTACCGCATATTTTTCGAATGTGTGTGCTCCAGTTTAAGTTATTGGTTAGGGTGATTCCAAGATATTCTACTGAGTCGACTACATTTAAATTCGTTCCACTAATTTTGTACGAGCGGTTCTGACTCAATTGTTTACTTTCGAATAAATTTACTACAGAGCATTTATCTACATTAAGATCTAATTGCCATTTTTCGCACCACATTTGTATATGAGCTAAGTCGTTTGAGAGTGAAGCACTATCTTCGTCACTTGATATTTCTCTATATATTACCGAAATTATTGTTGATTTACTCAGTTTTTATGGATATTTCTTTGGTTAAGATGTTGTATACCACATCGATCTAATCGAAGTAGATCATCATCGATTAAAGATGATCGATCTTTAGTCGACTGACTAAATTAACACATCAAATTCCGCAAATAGCCACGATAAGGAGAGACTTGCTCTCGTGAAAAAAACTCTTCGATCTTTAGGAGGTCGAAACTATCGATTTCCGATTGAAAAATCCGCCTCGGGAGCATAACGAAACATCGAGTTCTGGAAATAGACGACGGTTACCGATATTAATTAATGTTAAGAAACTTCGAAAACACGTTTCGATTTTTACTCTCGCAGCGCCACGAATGGATATGAAAAGGGGACTAACCGGGGGACGACCGTCTTTTGCTCTTGAAAAGCGCTAAAATGGAAATATTTCCGTGGAGCATAATACTCGGCCGAGAGCATTGTGCATTCGTGTTTCGCGCCTGCTGAATATTCCGGAGTTGCTTTTAGAAGTCGCCGACTCGTGATTCGATTCCCTTCGCTCTATTCATTGTGCGCCGGATTTGGTCTGCCATTTATTACTCCGCCCTCTTTTCTTGTCCCTCCGAAAACAATTCCGCGAGAATTGAAGTGACGGAATATTTTGGGAAATTCCCAGCGGTCACGTTTCGCGAATTCCTGACTTGACTCGCGAGGAATTTTATTGGCGAATTTCTGCTTAATTTCTGAGGAGAAATGAGAATTTATTTGTATTACGGAGTGAGTTGAATTACGGGTATTTATGAGAGTTGCAGTCTCAGTTACGATTTTCAATGGCCTTCCCAAGTAAGGACATAACTCCAACGAGCAGAGAATAAGTAGTAGCCTTGGTTGTAAAGGACTACATAAATTAGTCTTAATATTGCAGAATCGTACATATTTAATATTGTATAAATGATAAAGCACAGTGAATAGAGTAGTAGAGATGAAATGCACAATAGAGTTATAAGAACCTGCCATTGCGTGTTATATTGTATTGCTAAAAGTGCTTCGATAGCTAAGGTTATTTGACGAGTATGGACCCCCCACCGGGAATCAAACCCGGGATCATTTCCACCAAAGGCGAAAATGTCACTGACTGTCCACTAAGACTCGTGCCTAAATACACTAAGATGTGTCGAATTGATCGAGTTTTGTAGAATTAATCATCTGTATAAAGCTGACATCTGGATGATGATGATGACATCTGTATAAAGCTGACAACTGGATCCTGACTATTTGCAATAGTCAATGAGTCACGTTAAACCACAGTATATTATCGCAGATGTTTTCTGTCTGTAAATTTACAATACAAAAAGCTGATTGGGTTCTCAAGCCCTCGTTTTGATTTGCCGAACACTTCGGAGATGGAATGAGGCTTACTAGGTAAAAATAAAAGGGTTTTTAATAGGTAAGTTGAGAAGAATTCCTTAAGTTTGGTAGCAAGTACGTATAAACACCCAACGAATATAGATCTTCTTGGCATCGAAAGAGGAAATACCCATTTATCTACTAGTATAATATAAGTGAGGGCTATTTGATTCATCAGAAAGAGCTAGCAGAATTAATGTCATCACTCAAAAATGTATCGGATCAGATATCCAGGAGTTCGATTTGATTAAACGGCGTATTCTTGCAGGAAGTATTAAAACTCCAATATTCCTCGCATTCACTGATTTTCAGAAAAAGTTTGACTATGGGTCGTCCATTTTCTGCTTCACACAATCAAAAAATCAGTGTTCAATAAGTATTGGATGAAAATAGATTCTCGGAAACCTAAGCTTGAAATTAATTAGGGTACTCATGATCAATTCAAGATACAGAAAATGAACTCTTTTTGTAAATGAAAATGCGAAAAGGGATTGGATGAGATTTTGCATTGAAAAATTTTCAAGCGAGGCGTAAATTTGGGAAAATGTCAAAATAGGTTATGGATGAAAGCAGGACTGCGATTGCAAAGTGGAGAAAAGGAATTTTACGTTGAAAGGAATGGTGCGACCTTACTGCAGCTTCGGATGCACAAATGAAGGGGAACAAACAAACCGTTTGAATTTTATCACAACGAACGCCACAGTAATATTCAAAAGAAACAGTTCGATCGCTTATACCTCAGGCATCAATGTGTAAGTAGATATGCAATCGGTCTATTATGAAATCTATTAATTTAACAGAACTATTTATTCGTGAATTACTACCAACAAACCACATGGAATTCATCACATTAATAGCGTACTCTTATAAAAGATATTTATACACATTACTTGAATATATTTAAACATCTAAATTTCATAGATGCATTCTCACTAAAAAAGTATACATACTTCTGAGTAAATAATTGACTTTATACTTATTTTCATTATAACTCGTCATTAGTTACGAGCATACGTTCTGCAGTCGGTTGCTCACTTTTCCGGAATTATTACTGGAATTAGGTTTTAAGTTATTTAATTATAATATTAATTTATGTCTTTTAAAGAAGATGTTCAGACTAGTGACTCTTTTAACACCTAATGCATCGTGTTCGATGATTCGAAAAGGAGGTAGCGATAAAAGCGTAGAAAAGAAATCTAAATTGTGAATAAGGCAAGTCAATACTTGGGTCAATATACAATATGTAGTCAATATACAACCGCAGAAAAACAGGAAGAGGGCGCGAAAAAAAACTTAAAAATGCTTACTTATTTAACTAAAATGCAATCGGAAAGTAATCCATAGCAATACTTAAATTAAACACAGAAATTATAATAATTGTGGTAAATATAATAACACAAGCGTAGCCAACCAATATCATTGTTACAACAACATTATTATTTCCTAAGTGATACACACGACTTATCTAGGAATGCTTGTCATGTGAAATGAAAGATTAACAAACATTTAGAGGAAAGCATCGCGGATAATTGAAGTCGAGAAAGGAACATTTGTGCAGAGGATTTCATCGAATTGGAATCAATAAAAGATTTTCTGGAAAAATTAATCCTCCTTAAGTTTTGGAATATATCTTTACGAGAGATTTGATTGGAGCGTTTCTCTAATTTGCAAATAGATTAGCGTGTTAATTGACATTCCGGAGACCGTTACCGCTATGATAACGATACTCAAAAGCAATGTGAACTATTGACTCATTCACTACGTCAGGATACGGAATATGCATAAATAATTGCTACTGATCTTGGTTACCAATTTAAGCTGAAATCACAAAATATTGGTTTTTCAAAGTGAAAATAATTTTTCCCTGCAAATCAGGAAATCTAAAGTTTGCGCATTTAATTTCCAGGAGCTGCAAATTATGTTCGGTGGGCGCGGCTGTATTATTGTGTTATTATACGATGAAAAAATAAATAATTATAAATATGGATGACTTGACAAATTACCTTGATTGTTAAAAATATGGTTTCAGCCAATACATCGAATTAAATTACACTAAATAACATCTAATTTACCATAAGCAAAACTTGGTTACCAGAGACGCTTAAAGATAATTGAAAATTGAGAAACACTTCTTTCTAGACGAAGAAAGGAAAGTGAAAAAGTCTACCGTAGCCGGGAATCGAACTCGGGTCACCGGGTAGGTGATCTGACCTATAAACTACCACGACAGAACGATCTCTCCTTCAATTTCTTGTGCTATGACGTTCCGTCGTGTGCTACGGAGGATCCATCAAAGATGGCAGCACCCGTTCGCACACGCGGGCATCAAGGATGCCACCACGAAATCATAGAAACTCCCAATAACCCGGAATAAGTATAAAGATATATAAAGTACCTCACTCCTCATTTTTCTAGAAATTTCTATTTCTCACTAGAGGTAAGAAACTAAGTCCGAGCAGAAGAGAAATCCTATGCAAACTCCTCGCAAACCTAGCAGCAGTTCATGACTCGACCGAACATGAATAGTACAAAAATACTAATGTGGAATGCAAATGGCCTTAAGAGATCTGCTATGGAGCTGCAGCAATTTATGCAGCGCGAGGGCATTGTGTTGGCAGCCGTCTGTAAGACACACCTACGAAAGGAAGATAGACTCACCTTCCCTAACCACTCCATACTAAGGGAAGACAGGAAATGTGATAAGAAAGGAGGAGGGGTAGCCCTGATTGCCCACCAGACTATCGCCCTGCACCACATTCTGGTGCCATAGGGCGAGCGATTAGAGACGGTTGCTGGGATGCTACAAATAAGCAGCGCATCAAATTGATCTCTGCATATTCCCCACCGGGGATTGACTTTGAAGAGAACGTCTTCAAAGAAATATTCGAAGGTGACATACCTACACTGCTGCTTGGAGACCTTAACTCTGTTCACCAAGCATGGGGTTCTCCCAAAAGCTCAGTCAGAGGGAGAGCACTCAAGGAATTCACAACAACAGAGGGGATATCAGTGGTGGAGCCAAATACTCCCACACATGCAGCGAACGTCATTGATATAGCCCTAGCATCCAATCTACAGAAAACGATAGCTGCCAGAGCCCTAAACGACCTGTGTTCGGACCACCCACCAGTAGTTATCTCAATTGGCAACTCCATTGAAAGACTTCCACCCACAAGGAAAAGAAACTTCCAAGCAGCGGACTGAGACGGATACAGAAGAGGAATCACAGCCTCGCTTCCCCTCTAACGGAACCCCCTAAGGTTCCAAAGGACATCGATGCTCTGGTGGACCAATTGACGTCAGCCATTCAGGAATCCAGCAACACCCACATCCCTTGGGTATCCAACCACTCTTCAAAGATTACACTCTCAAAGGTAGTCCTTCGCATGATTCAAGAAAGAAATAGGACGACAATGGCAAAGGCATAGAGCACCGGACCTAAATACCCTCCTAAATAAACAAAATAGAGCAGTTATGGAGGCGATTGAGGAAGTGCATGCGGACTTCTGGGAGCACCAGATCGACCAGACACTTGAAGATGCCCAGGGGATCTGGAAGATTTGAGGCAGCAGAAAGGCTCCAAGAGAAGGGACCCGCCAATTCGAAATGGCCCAATCTCCTTTGCCTGCACCCACGAGGATAAAGCGGAAGCAATGGCTGAACACCTGTTGGGACTGTTTAGTCCGAACTCTCCACAAGATGTTGAAACAGAGGAAGCGGTAGAGGACTCCTTCCAGAGTATCGTGAACGCGGAGACCCACGAAAATCCAGCACCACCATTGGACAACGCTTATCTAGTGAAGAGGGTCCCAATGAAAAAAAGCTGCAGGAGAAGATGGCATCACTGCTCTTCAACTACGGCAACTCCCAATAGCTGCAGCAGAATAACTCGGGGAAATCTATAGAAGCTCCATCAAGATGTGCTACTTTCCGACCCTTTGGAAAGTCGCAAGAATCTGCTGCATTTCCAAGGAGAGGAAACCGCCATCAGACCCAGCATCCTACCGCCCCATCTCTCTACTGAACAACGTGAGGAAGATGCTGGAGAGTCTTCTGCAGCCCAAAATACAGCAGATCGCAGAGGAGAAAGACATCATCCCGGAAGAACAATTTTGCTTTAGGGAGAAGCGCTCAACCGAACTCCAGCTTGTCCGGTCCATCGGAGGCGTCATGGCGAAATTTAATGACAAGAAAATAACGGCGGCCGCCTTTTTTGACATACAAGCGGCTTTCGAAAAGGTCTGGAATAGAGGACTCCTCCACAAGACGATGAAGACCAAATTCCCAATTGCGTGAAAATGGTTAAGTCCTTCTTAGTTGGACGCACCTTCTTAGTCATCTGGGGGACAGGTGTCTCTTCTCCAAGACCCATTTATGCCGGGGTACCCCAAGGCTCGGTCCTTGGCCCCTTGCTTTTCAACCTCTTCACGCACGACATAATAAGAGACTTTGGGAGACATGTAGAGATAGGTCTAAATGCAGATGACCTCGCCATGTTCGCCTCCTCCATTAATAAGGAGCAAGCCATCCGATACCTCCAAAGGGCGGTGGATGAGATGGAAAGCTATTACAAGAAATGGAGAATCAACTTGAATCGGGAGAAAACGAAAGCGCTTCTCTTCCAACCGTATAAGCGAGCTGAGCCGAGGCTGCATTTGGAGCTAGATGACCATGTAATACCCTGGAGAAAGGAGGCAACATACCTTGGGCTACGGCTTGATGCAGGGCTGACATGGAAACATCACACAACATATGTGAAACTTAGGATGAGGGGAGCGAACAGAAGGCTGCGTCCCCTTTTCACTAATAGCCGAATTCCCCTGAGGAAGAAACTGATGGTGTGCAAGTCCTGCATCAGGTCTACGGAGGACCCCTGTGGAGCTCGGCTGCCACATCAAGAATGAAGACCATCGAAGCAGAGCGGAACTGGGTGCTTCAGAACTGCCTGGGGATCCCACACCCGCAGCGCCTCCATTCGAGCGGAGATCAAAATGGAAGAGCTGACCGAATACTTAAGAAAAAGAGCAAAGAAGTTCTTCACTTCGGCACTCCAAGCTAAAGATAGTAGCGGATCTGCTCCGCAATGAACCACGTCCCGGGGACTCCTACAAAATGTCTGTTGTCTCCATCGACAAGGCGCTCTGGCCCGCCTCCAAACGTCGCAGAATGAATTAGCATTCTGCGACAAGGGTCACATCAGAAGGAAGGAGGATAAAGGGAAGAGACTTAGAATCCAACATGGATGGAAAGTCACTAAGGCCCCCCACATCAAAGATATTGGGCCAACCAGAAGAAGCGCATGTAAGAAATCTTTAAGATAGCCTTTGGACTGTTCACTAGCCCTTTGTATTCCCTGAATGCAGCCGACCTCTCAAGTCATTTTGTTCTGTAAAAACTATATTTTCTCGATAGGATTCGATTACAGTGTATGATGGAGTCGTTGTTGTCTGGTGAGGAAATGCATAGAGAAAAGAGCAGAAGAAATGAAGACAAGGAGTATTTGAGGGCACTCACTTAGACCCAACGCCCCCGTTCACGGGGACATTGCCGACGTCAGAAATTGCAGTTGGGCTGACAGAGGAATCCAATTGAAGGGAGCATCCAAGCTTCCTATGATGAGTCTTTCGCTCTTACATGTGGTAGTTGCGAAGTTACGGTGGTAGCAATCAAATCTGTACGGAAGTCATCCGCAATTTGTATGCCAATGCTGATAATTCCTGTAGTATCTTAAATATACTTGTAATACTTTAATTACCAATATTTCCAAAATATGATACTCGTAAAACCTTAAACATTCCCCATATAGAATAACTTTTCCTTCATTCGTTAGCTCATATCATTTAAGAGAAAACAATGAAGAATATGAGCACAACTAAGCGATAACTAATTACATCTGTCCTAAGGACGGTTTGAATAAAATATAGAGCTCAAAGGACGATTTGAACTTAAAACTCTCCTCCTTCATCAACCAAGAGAGGGAACGAGGCAAGATGAGGAATGAAGTAGTTTACCCATGCATCCTTACTGAACAAGAAGCGGAACTGAGTGCAACTTATGAAACAACTGCATTCATAGTCATATTTGAGGAATGAATGCTATTATTCAGCAGAGCTTGATAGCCTACCACAGCCAAAACCAAGACAAAAAATAAATGATTTTTTTTCTATCCTAAACAAAGACATTACATGACATTGAATACTAACAAGCCTTTACTTACTCAATGTTTATAAGTTGTGATATATCTCCTCACTTCCAGAGAAACAGTGAATAGAACTGTTCACGCGATAATATCTCTCGAAAACAGCAAACGAAGTCACGGAAGACGGACAACTCAACGCCCTGAGGACGATGGCAGAGTCAGCTATTGAAACGTCAGCAACGGATCATCCAACCTGGTGGACAACCCGAGAGGACTGCATCTCCAAATAAAGACACGTTCTGCGAAATCACTGTGGGCGAACAGCCCCTCGTTTTCGGATACATTTCCAAACGAAGAAAGCGCCACTTAAGCATTCCACCATCACTTGTACTGTTCCATAAATTTTATTTTTCTCTGAATCCGGATAAGAAGCATTTATGCATGCCATCTATTAATACGAGTAACTTTATTGAAGCCAGTTTCTTTACGTGGCATTCCTGAACCAAGATTGAGGAAAAAATTAAAGATTTTATTTATGTGCTTATATATTGGTAGCGTATATGTATGCTTATATATTATGGCGAGGAACTGGGGTTTGGATATTTAACTAACATAGGAAGACCTGAATTATGAGAAAGAGGAGATGGTAAATACTGAAATCATAAATTTTGTCGAGGGAATGATTTTCGGGAAATCGAATGACTTGGAGAACAGCACTGACTTCTCTCTGCAGCGTGTATAAAAACATCAGCTCATTCTATAGTTCGCCTGAATCTAAATTTGCATTCATACCCTGGAAACCACCGATCGGTGTGTGGCATGGAGAGTAAACACCGATCGTACTTGCTGCCGCGTATTCCAGATGGCTCCCGACCAATGAGAAACCGCTCTCTTACTTTTTCCTCGCAAATACCAATAATGCGCTTTCGAAATCAGAGCTTAATAATAATTTCACCGCGATATATTCGCTCCAGTTTAAGATTCTTGTGAAAGAAATCACGAGGTATTGGACTACTGTTTATTCTGTTAATTTTGTGATCCAAAGGCTTTCGAAAGAAGAAATTTTCTTTGGAGAATTTACTTTCATTATGTAGAAGTTGCCTCTTTCTCGCACCAATTATGGACAAAGAGTTTGAGAAAGGAATGCAGTGCTTCTTACTATATTAATGATTCGAGATTGATCTCGTTGTTTAATTCGTTTATCCATTTTGAGAAAAGTAGTGACCTAATTACGCAATCTACAGAGGTCACTTTTCAAACTGACGATTGATTGCAAATACTACTTAACTGTCGGCAGTGAACTTCCGATAATCAAACAATTACTAGAGTACATCAATAATATAAAGAGATGCTGAATGTGGACGATCATCGATAAATTTATTGACGAGGGATAAAATAGTCAAAGTCTAGTTCCTTCATGAAACGCTTATTTGCTCAAATACTTACCGCGATATTCAGATGCTTTTCATCCAATGGCGCACTTTAATTCCGAATCCGAAGGACTTCTCAGAAATTAATCTCAAGTCGTATTCTCTGTCTCTTTCAGAACTTCTAGTGAAATTTCTTCGCGGAACAAGATTTCATCGATTTAATCTTTTTCAGATGAATTCCTTCGCATTCGCTCCACTTCCTCGCTTTGAACAGGAGTTCGGCTAAGTGTTCCTCACACCACGGAGACACTTTCTGAAATTCTAATTGTTGATAAACTCAACGGAGCGGCGATTCACTTTGTAGTATTCGATGACGAAATGGTGAATAAGTTTAACAACCTTTCAAAAAGATTTGAATAAATACACGTTTCTTATTGAAAAGTGGTTAAATTTATTCACCATTTCTAATTGTGGCTTTAATCGCAGCACGTGTCTTCTCTGAAGAAATTGAAATTTAGCAAAATTTCGTGTTTCCTTTGAATACTGATTGAGAAATCTAACCCTTCATTTACTCTCCATAGGTGTCTTTGAAAGATTATTCTAACTATCTTCTTTTCGAAGTATAGATACAATTTGAATCGCTAACCTAAAATCAATGCTTTTCCTTAAAATTTGAACAAGAGACCATCCACATAAGTACCTCTTAAGGTTTATAAATAAGTTTAAGAACTTTTAATCAGATCATATTTTCGAAACCAGCGCACGCAAATGTTTAATTAATAAACAATGTACAGGCAATTCGGATAATATTTTTGGCTTTTTCCAGTTTAGATTTTGCCTTGGTAATTAAATGTTGGTATTTGAGCAGCATCAAAGCCGTGATAAAATCTGCCGTTTACCACAAATGCTTTGGCGTTTTGCAGTGGGTGTATTATTTTCTTCCCTTTGGACCATAAACGGTACTTGCGAACATTGTGCCGCCTTGAAAACAATCAGATAAGGTTAGATTTGTGAATCCCTGCAAATTGCCGGTAAAGTATGGCAGGCGGTGTATGACAGTAGGAGTATGATAAGAGGTGTATGGTGTATTGCTTGAGGTGTTGGTGTAAATTTCATGGCTAATCCATCTTTAACTAAGCTCGCAGGATGCAAGCATCTCTTAATCGTATACATCATTAGATAGACGCTTCTCCAGATGTGTGTATATACACACACACATATATACATATATATATATTCTTGATTAACAAGAAATGGAAAAATAATGTGGAGAAAATAGAAAGTGTATCAGACAGAATATGTAAGCTAATC
>KZ309333.1:64467-74610 GCA_000376725.2 Ladona fulva | reverse complement strand
ATGTAAGTGGAGAGATTTACTACCAATCTCGAATAAAAACTTTATTCAGGAAAAAACACAGGATTTCTTAATAAATGATTAAAACCTATATCGCAATCATAAAAAAAATTGCATCGAATCTGGTGATTCAAGCCAAGTTGAAAACAGAAAGAATAGTACATTGTTACGTGATCTGACAAAAAATTTTTTATCAGTAATTAATCACAGATTAAAATTAATGTTATACTTTGCAATCATACGGAAAAATGACAAAAATCGTGATATTCATATGAGTTTTATTTACCGATTAGTCCTTGGAATCTGGTGATGACGCGGAAAACTTCTTTTGGCGCCATCTGCAGCAAGAGCTATAGGACCCAAAGAAGACACTACAGCTTTTTGGGAAATATCCTTAGGGTTGTTTGCTTAATTCTGCTGCGCCACTCTCCCTCAAATTTGTCCTTAATCCTATACATTTGCAGGTTCTCCTGCTCGGTTTTGTACAGTAAAACATTTCCTCACGCTGATCTACAGCCCAGAGTGAATCACGCAGTCATGATGCGATGGTGAGGGCATTTAATGTTACGACTCAAATTTGGTATTCAATTCTAAATAAAATATAAACACTTTGTACCTTACACAGCTATAATTTTCTCAAGAGACGACTAGTTTCGTCTAATAACAGACATCTTGAGGTAAGTGTCTCTGTTATCAGACAAAACTAGACGCTTCTTTTAAGAAAAAATATATCCATGGAAGATACAAATTTTTTATATTTCACTTAACCCTTTCGCTCCTGTTATTGTGTATACATGACAGACGTTTTCCTACGCTAAAGACCTACTGTGGTCTATAGACGACAGAGGTTTTCCTATGCTAACGACCTACTGTCGTGTATAGACGATGCAGGTACAAGCTTATTCTTCAAGGAGAAGGATAGCTTCCAGGTATATTTTTTGGCCCCTTTCTGGCTATAATTGTGGGTTTCCTTACCCTTCTCCGGGCAACTGCATGGGTCTTACAGCCCCTTTCAAAGCACGGGGCCATGGTTAAATAAATATTATTGCAGTTGTTTTGCTAAAGAATGATTTGTTGCTCTTCCAGTCAATATATCCTTGGAGTTGAGAATCTCATATTTAGCTAGTAGTTTACAGCTTTTAAACGAAATTTTAGCCTTCATATTAACGTTTTTATTATAATAGTAGACGTTTCAGTATCATTATGGTATACTGCTAAATATGTTAATATCAACAGTAGAGTTTCGATTAAAAGTTGTCAAGTTGCAAGGGTCTATCNGTAAAATATTTCTAATCCAGCTCGAAATGGTCGACGGAAGTTGCGAAGAAAATGGTAGTTCGTGTACTTGAAGAAATCCTATGTGTCAATGAATGTGTACATATCATTAGAAGGCGGTCTGTTAACGTCTGCATTCGTTTGTCTCGGTACTTCGCTATCTCGAAGGTCGCGACCTTCGCCATCTCCATCTTACTACATTCACGGTCTAATGCTAAGTTTCAGTGTCCGCGGAACAACAGCAAATACCGCTGAAGTGCAGCGTCTTCGACCGGAAAGGTTTAAGAGAGGAAGTCCGTCAGAAGAGGCCACTGTATTTTTAGATTTTGAAAGGTATAGTGATAATCCAAAATTAAAGATATAAAGGATCGCGTGAGGTCAGTACATTAAGCAGTCGATGGACAAACTCAGTGAATAATGGACGAAATTTCAACCGGCCTCAAAAAGTGGCAATGACCAAAGGGAATTAAACACGATAAGATTCAAGTATAAGGGTGTGGAAATGTATATCGAGGGTTGAAAGGCTCGAGCTTCTCTTCACTTAGATATCCCTCTTCATCGCTGATCTTCAGATTTTGATAAATTGACCTCTAATCGCGGAAACCTCGAAAAATGTTCCATGGCAGGAAGCAATTAAAAATCGTCGGCTTGCTCCTATCTCAATTGCACGGAAAATGACGTCAAGTGCACCTCACAATTTCTGCCCCTCTGGAAGCGATTAAGAATTGCCGGGTCGCCATCAATTCAATCGCACAGGAAATGATGGGGTATACAATCCCGATTTATCACCCCGGAAAGATGAAATATCTACGTTCCGTAATGATACGGTAGTAGCAGTTCTCGCAACAATGTAGAAACAGCCTGTTGTAGTACTTTTAAAAATACTTCGAAAGCATAGGTAATAGTAGGCATAATATCCCACATGCTTGCCACTACCGGGAATCGAACCCGGGAGCTCTCTCACTTACTGCGAAAGCACTATCCACTTGGCTATCCGGGAGCCCGTAGATACAGATTTATTGTATCTGCAGACGGAATAGGAAATTTAATCTATTTTTGTATTTACCTATTATTGCTATTACTATTCTACTCTGTTAATGAAAATCTAAACTGTTTGAGTGAAAATGTTTTAACGTAAACTTTGCTGAACTGCTCCAACTTGGACAGTTGTTTTCCTAATAAAGGTCTTACGTACAATTTCGCTTACAAATTCGCTTGTACACCCAAATTATATATGTCCTATATACACTTATGTATGATTTTGGATAAATAAATTTATTATTATTATTAAATAAGCCTGTACTTATGAGGTTTCTTATAGATGGTGATTGACCTGAAACATTACTAGATTCCGTAAGACCTCTTAAGGGTAACGCCTGAATATCTCCCGTTTAAAATGTATGGGCCAATGCATTTTAAATGGTGTCTTCATGATGGTGAATCTAGTATAGATAATAAATAAATGATATGTTCAATAATGTTTACAGTTCTTGCAAATTCACCTCATGTAACCCTTGAAAGGCAATTTTTATTTACTAGAAAAATGCACAGGAAAGGTAAAAATTATTAGAATTAAAATCATTATCTACATAATTATTTTAAATAATTTTCAAAATTAAACAACAGTCCATCTCTTAAAGAATATTCGATATTTTGGGACAACGGAGCAGACTAACAAGTTCTGTTTCATTGACAAAATGATCAAATTTCAATTTAATTAACATTATAACTAAGGGGCCACTTTACATCGAAAAGCAATATTCTGGCCTTTGGCTTTTCCCTTGGTCTGGAGGCATACTCTCTTATAGGTAATTTAATTCTTATTTTTAACAGTTTCATGTGCAAAAGAGAAAGCTATCAGGCATACGTCTTCTAGTTTACATGACACAAACAAAAACTGATAAAGAATTTAGAAAACATGCCAAAATATAAATCATTCTTGCTGGAGATCTAATTGCCTATAAAATGTTAGGGCAGAATATACTTTCCTTTCGATCATAGCTCTATCATCTATCTGCAGATGATTTGGTATTATATAGAGAAATATCAAACGCATCGTGATATCCTATCAAATGATTTAGCCCACATTCATAAGTGGTGCGAAAAATGGCAATTAGAACTAAATGTTAGTAAATGCTCTGTCGTTAATTTATTCAAAAGAAAACAAATTCGTCCAAATTACCTGTACAAAATTAACAGAATATATTTAAATGTAGTAGAGTCAGTTGAATATCTCTGTATCACTCTTGCAAATAACTTAAGCTGGAGCGTTCATATCCGAAAAATCAGCGGTAAAGCAACCAAAAAGCTCGGTTTCATAAAGCGTATTGTAGGTAAATGCGATGAAGAGGTTAGACAGCGATGCTATGTCACCTTGGTCAGACCCCATCTTGAATATGCGGCAAGTATATGGGATCTGGCGGATGAAACGTACACCTGCAAACTTGAGAAAGAGCAGCGCAAGGCAATAGGTTTTTGTAAAAAAATGCTACAATAAAAAAGCTAGTGTTACGAAAATGCTTTTTGGTACTCATTTGGTATACATGAGATGTAAAGACAATCGCTATCGCTTACAAATCTAAAGACTTGTTGCTTTCAGGGCCTTCCTCTCATTAGAATAGTCACGAAGAGGGTCAATCCGTACTTCAAGGATTTGTTTAGAAACGTACTGTTTCAGGATGGCTATAAATTGTGAAAAACATATTATATCTAAATTGTTCTTTGTGGTCTCTTTCGTCTTAAAAAAAGAAGACTTCGCTTTTTATTTCACCTTGGTCAGACCCCATCTTGAATATGCGGCAAGTATATGGGATCTGGCGGATGAAACGTACACCTGCAAACTTGAGAAAGAGCAGCGCAAGGCAATAGGTTTTTGTAAAAAAATGCTACAATAAAAAAGCTAGTGTTACGAAAATGCTTTTTGGTACTCATTTGGTATACATGAGATGTAAAGACAATCGCTATCGCTTACAAATCTAAAGACTTGTTGCTTTCAGGGCCTTCCTCTCATTAGAATAGTCACGAAGAGGGTCAATCCGTACTTCAAGGATTTGTTTAGAAACGTACTGTTTCAGGATGGCTATAAATTGTGAAAAACATATTATATCTAAATTGTTCTTTGTGGTCTCTTTCGTCTTAAAAAAAGAAGACTTCGCTTTTTATTTCACCTTGGTCAGACCCCATCTTGAATATGCGGCAAGTATATGGGATCTGGCGGATGAAACGTACACCTGCAAACTTGAGAAAGAGCAGCGCAAGGCAATAGGTTNAACCTAAATGATCCTCAGCAGAAATTCAGCCAAAATTTCCTCTGATTAGCATCTTTCATTCCTGTAAATAAGTAAAATTACAATTAAGATCATTATATAAGAATATTCAAGTGCAGACTAAATTCAGAGTGTACCTCTTTCTTCCATTTAGCAGCAATTAGATTGTAAATCCTTCGTTTTCAATATCAGAGGATAAAAGAAAGACTTAGGGCTGATTGATTTGGAGTTTCCCTTGAAATATGAAGAGATCAGTTCAAAGACGGCCAAAATTTCTGTAAACAAACAATAAGTCATAAATTATTGAACTGATAAACAACTTGTACTAAATAGTATGTTACTAAAGGCTATTTAATAAGAACTCATTATTATTATAGGATCAGGATTTCGTCTTCTAAACCACGGAAAGCAATAGTCAGTTTTCCTTCATCGCCTGAACAAATAACTTTGGTTACCAGACTTATCAGTTGAATTATTATTAATTCCTAACAAAGTACTGATATATAAATTAGAGTAAAGCTAGAGGGCTTATTATAGATGCAAGTTTTGCTATTTTTTTTCGATATAGGACATTCATCTGCATTTGGAGATATCATTTCTATTGCAGAATCAGTTCTATTTAGCATTTTCTACTTCATAAACACTCTGCTCTCTAAATAACTCATACTTTTGTGTAATCAATCGTTTCTGGCCATACTCAGGGAAAACCATTTCTTTGAATGACATACTTTTGTGGGTCGTCAAAAAGCAACAGTTATGTTTTAAAGCAGAAAATTTATTAATCTGAAATAAAGTCATAAATATTGTGCTAAAAACTAAAGCGGAAGTGAAGGAAAGCCTTTAAAAACAGAGAATTTCTCTGATAATGGACGTGCACTGTGAATAAGTAAGTTTATTTGGGAATTACTACCCAATTTTTCATCCACAGTAAACAACTCTTTTAAGAATTGTTTGGAATAGTGGGAGGGCTGTATGATAAGTACCCGAGTTTAGCACTGACACAAAATGTGTACGCCATCTTCAGATACATGACTATCCAAATTTCAGACAGATTAATCAAGTAGTTTTGTTTTGGTAGCCGTTGAAATTAGTCAAGTTTGTGTTTGCTTGCCACCATGGACAAAGGGCAATATCGATGAGTGATTCGATTTCTTTTTTTGGATGGGAATGTGTGAAGAAATCACGGTGAAGTTGCAAGTTGCAGTTGTTCAAGGGCCATGCACCTTCGATGACTACCATCAGATATTGGTTTAATAAATTCTTGTGTGGCCAAGCATCCGTTTTAGATGAAGAGTGCCCAGGCCGTCCGATTAAGGTGACTACAGAGGATATGGTTAACAAAGTCCATGATATCGTGCTAGCAGATCGCCATGTGAAGATCAAAAAGATTGCTGACATTGAAAACATCTCAATTGAATGCATACAAAGTATCCAACATGAAAAAATTGGTCATGAGTAAGCCATTGGCGAGATGGGTGCTGCGTTTGCTCAAAGAGTAGCAGAAACGAATGGCATGACAACTATTTGGACATGTTTAAGTGCAATCAGAGAGTTTCTACGACATTTCGTGACTGTTGACGAAACGTGGATCCATTACTGTTGGGTTAATGCAGCGATCACGTGAATAAAACTTCGATAGAGATAACATGTTGTAACACCTTTACTAGACATGCAGGAACTGACAAGGTACAAGCATAGAAAGGAAGTGGTAGGAAAAACAAAAGAACATCTAAAAACAAGATGGCGTACCAATTACATTATTGGATTATATACTAACATCAAATCCAACAATTACTACATGTCAGAAATGAAAGAACAGTCAAAACGGTGGATTTCACCTGGAGAACCTGCTCCAAAGAAGGCGAAAACGGTTCCATCAGCCCGAAAAGTCAGGGCCGCATTTTTTGGGATAAGCAAGGCATCATCTTCACTGACTATTTGGAGAAGGGCAATCACGGGGCAGTACTATGCTGATTTATTGGACCGATTCGATGCTGAATTGAGGAAAAAACAGCCCCTTTTGGCAAAGAAAAAGTGCTCTTCCATCAAGACAAAGCACCAGCTCACTCATTTGCAATCACCACGGCAAAACTGGTCGAATTATGGTACGAATTGCTACCTCATCCACCCTATTGTCCAGATTTGGCCCCATACAATTCCTTTTTGTTTGCAAACATGAAACAATGGCTTGGGAGAGTGATTCACGTGAAACAAGGAAGTCATCAACACAATAGCCTATTTTGAAGAGTTCGACAAAACACGTTCTTTGGATGGCTTGAAAAAGTTAGAATATCACTGGCCTAAATGAGTAAAAAGTAGGCTATATTGAGAAATAAATTTAAAAGAAGTAAAAAAAAGGCTTTCTTTTGCCTAACACAGGTACTTGTCATACAGCATGCTCATAGCATAGCTCATACAGATGTCCTGGCTTGAGGTTTTATTTGATATTTATTTCCAAAAGAGAACTTATTCGATTCATATAAATTTGTCTAATTATCGATAATGGCCCTGCCTTTATATCTTAATGAAATAAATTCCATTCAGCAGTTTCTACTCCATGTACACTCTGCTCCCATAAAAATATTTGTCACTAATACTTACGTAGATGGTCAAAATGCAAATTATGTTTTAAACCAGGAAACTGATTAATTTGAAACAAATTCATGAGTATTGCTCTCAAAACTAAAGCTGAAAAGAGAGAAAGCCTTTAAAACAGAGGATTTCTCCACTAATAGATGTGCACTGTGAATAAGTTATAAGTTGATTATTTTGGAATATCAATCTAATTTTTCGACCACAGAAAACAACTCTTTGGAATAGTACAGCTGAGTTGATTTAAGGTTTTGGTTGGAATTTCTTTGCAAAAGAGAACTTTTTCAATGCACAAATTTTAACTGATAATTGATGATGGTCCTGCTACCATATCTCAATGAAAGAAATCTTTATCATTTGTCTTTTGGTACACAATAGAGAAAAATATGTATTTAATTTACTTTTGTCTCAGTCATGTTCATGGCTGTGATGATGTGAAAACTATTGAGGTATGAATTATGTTGGATAATGGCATTTATTAAGATTTCTTCCTATTTAATGCTGTGAAAAATGTTACTCGTACAGTGATTGTGCTTCACTAATGTGGGCTTCTTTTGCTAATAGCATTGTGGGTCAGTGAGGAAAGCAAACTGCCACACTCCTCATTTTGTATAGAAGTGTCACTCCTTTTTGAAAGACATGTAAAGTTTTACTCGTTGAGTCACTGTGTTGTATTAGCATGAAATTGTTCTGCGCATAGCATACTAACTCAGTGAGGAAAGTAAGGGCAAACTACCTCACTCCTCATCTTGCCTAGTGTGCCTCACTCTTTATGGAATGTAAAGAGAAGTGTTACTCATAGTCACTGTCCTTCAATAACGTGCTCTAGTTATGGTAATAGTATTCTGGCACAGAGAGGAAAGCAAACGACCTCACTCCTCATCTTGACTGATAAGCCGTATTTCCCTATCCTAGCTGTTCGTGACTGATGGTAGAGGGGATGAGGTCCCAACGGGTCTTCGTGCTGAATACTTAAGAGACGGAAAAGTAAATGTTAATTTTATAACTTAATTAACCAATTCTGTGACTGAGATGAAAAACATTCTGAGGCAATTAAGTTATGCTTTTGAATTAGAAAGTGAAAAATGTTAGCATAGACTCGATTGAAATAAGATTTGCTGCTTTCCCGGTGAATAATAAAAAGGAATTCTTCACGGGTTATCATCCGGGTGAGTTCGTGGTTATTCACCGACGTTTCGGCATCGACCACTGATGCCATTTTCAAGGAATGCCGAGTATATTTTCTTCCGAAACTGTGCTTCGTCTTCGACGTATTGCTTTATTAGTAAATGCTTAATTAGTAACTCTTAATAAATACGTTTCATTTTCCCGTTTGAAGATTATATAGACGACGACAAAGCGACAGGAAATAATTCTTAACCTTATAAATTTAATTGATGTTTATTTATAAATTAATTATACGAATATACTCGGCATTCCTTGAAAATGGCATCAGTGGTAGATGCCGAAACGTCGGTGAATAACCACAAACTTACCCGGATGATAACCCGTGAAGAATTCCTTTTCATAGACTCGATTGTTGCACGAAATCATTTACATCTCATACACTGAATTTGTGTTTCTCATATATTTCACTTGTGTAAGTCTAGAGTGCAAATATATATTTATAATATTTCTCGCAAAATTGCAGTGAATCCACGGTTTTCCAATTCAATATCAGTGAATACGACGAACATTCAGTAACAGCAGAAATCGCGACATTTTCCCGAGTAGAAACACAGCGAACAATTCCGGATAAAGGGTCTTACCCACACGAATCGCAATCTAACTTTGTGGCTTTCCAATCCAAACAAAACTTTAATCCAAGTTTTCTTCCGAAACTGTGCTTCGTCTTCGACCAATTGCTCAATTAGTAACTACTGCTGTTAATAAATACGTTTCATTTTACCGTTTGAAGATTATATAGACGACGACAATGCGACAGGAAATAATTCTTAGCCTTATAAATTTAATCGCAACTTTCTCTTGGAGTTCTGTACTGTATTTTTGGAAGTGCAAATGAATTACAGCAATCAACCGAAGGGTGTGCAAGCGTCTGCTCCCGCTCCCTGCAAACAGCTCTTAATTCAGTTTCTGACTGGTGCTCTAAGTGGGGCCTTAAAATAAATCCCACAAAATCCACCTGCCTCACATTTTCCCTTAGGAATAAACCGTTTTCAACCCATTACAATATTGACGATATGCCAGTCCGTAAGGTATGCACCCACAACGACCTGGGAGTGATATTCGACGGTAAACTCAATTTCGCGGAACACGTGCGCCATATTACATCCAGATGCATGTCTCTGACAGGATTAATTTACCGTTTTCCTGAAATCAAAGATCCCCTCGCACTAAAGTCTCTACTTGCTGGTTGCATCCTCCCCATTCTTGAGTACTGCGCCCCCATCTGGTCCATCGCCTCCCCCTCAACCCTCAACTCCCTCAACCGACCGCTAAGCTTTTTCGCCTCTATTCTTCGTCACCGCGTCCCAAAACTTCACAATATGTCCCGAAGTAAAATACTTTCACAACTCAATGTCTCTCCTCTTCCTTATCGCAGGGAAATACTGGACTTGAAATACTTACACGCTATTTTCAACGGGTTTTTAAGATCTCCCGAAATCCTCTCCTCCTTCTCCTTACGCGTCCCTTCTCGTTCCACACGCAATTCGCACCTTCTCCAACTCCCCTACTTTCGACTATCCGTTTCGCAGAGATCCATCTTCTTCCGGTTACCAAACTTATTTAACACGCTGTCTTCGCAAACACCTTCCATTGACCTTTTCTCCCCAAAGTCTGCTTTCATTTCCAACATTATGAAGTCCCACCTCTCTGTCTAGTCCCAACTTCTTTCACCTCCTCCCATAAGTTACTCACTTACTGTTATTTGTTATTTGTTTTGATTATTTAGTATGTATGTCTTATTTATATGTATTTGTTATTTGTCCAATGTAATTTGTCAACTATGGCTGTTGTTGGATGCCTTACAAATAAATAAATAAATAAATAA
>KZ309333.1:32518-64429 GCA_000376725.2 Ladona fulva | reverse complement strand
AACTACCTCACTCCTCATCTTGCCCACTGTGCCTCACTCTTTATGGAATGTAAAGAGAAGTGTTACTCATAGTCACAGTCCTTCAATAACGTGCTCTAGTTATGGTAATAGTATTCTGGCACAGAGAGGAAAGCAAACGACCTCACTCCTCATCTTGACTGATAAGCCCTATTTCCCTATCCTAGCTGTTCGTGGCTGATGGTAGAGGGGATGAGGTCCCAACGGGTCTTCGTGCTGAATATTTAACAGACGGACGAGTAAATGTTTATTTTATAAATTAATTAACCAATTCTGTGTCTGAGATGAAAAACATTCTGAGGTTACGCTTTGGGATTAGAAAGTGTAAAATGTTAGCATAGACTCGATTATTGCACGAAATTATTTATATCTCGTATATTGAACTCGTATTTCTCAAATACTCTATTTGAATTATTTTAGAGGACAGATTTATATATATTTCTCGCAAAATGGCAGTGAATCTACGGTTTTCCAATTCAATATCAGTAAATACGACGAATATTCAGTAACAGTATAAATCGCTGTATTTTCCTACGGATATACACAGTAAAAAATTCCGGATAACGATCTTACCCACACGAATCACATACGTAACGGTTTTGCTTTTTAATCCGAACAAAACTTTAATCCAAATGTTCTTCCGAAACCGAGGTTCGTCTTCCGATGCCTGGAAATGCTTCATTTCACAAATACGTCTGATTCTACCATTTCAAGATTATTTAGACAATGACCAAGCGACAGTTAATGATTCTCGGCCATAAATATTAATTGCAACCTTCTCTTAGAGTTCTGTGCTGTATATTGGAGTGCTAATTAATCACAGCAATCAACCGATGGGTGTGCTAAGGTCTGCTTAACCTCCTCTTCTTTCGGAGTGTTTCTGAGAAAGATTCGACGGCTGAAGGCAATCCGCACTCACGGGCCCCCAACGGGGACAAAGGCGAACGCGCTACCCACTTGGTTAGGAAGGTGCCACCCTTTCACTGCTCCCTCCGAGTATACGATGAGCTACTTATAAGAAAACAAGCAGTACATTAGATGTATCAATAGCTATATTAGTTACACAGCAATCTACAAATTTTAACGTTCAACATAGTAAATTTGCCCCCCCTAACAGTCGGACCCCGTATGCTAGTCTCCCCCTGAATTCCAGGGAGTGTGACGTCACAGTGAGGGGCCCGGGTGATCCGTTTACAATGTTTGACCTCGAATATCTCGGCTCCTAGGTCACGAGGGAACGTATAATTCCACAAATCTTATTTTTTCACCATAAACTATGAACCTACCGAGTTTGAATTAAATCGGGCGGTAACAGTCCGTTCCTTGTGAAAATTGCTGACATGTTGCGAATGGTACAAGAGGTGTCACTTACCCTCCAATCCACAATTCCTATTCAGAATCTTCGCTCGCAGACAAGAGTACCAAATCTCAACGGTCGATCACCAGTATTCTACGGAAGAACCACTTGTTAACCACGGGGCAGCAATCCGTACCTTCAACCTCTCCGCCTTCTCGCTCCACATTGAGATCGGCACTTCCCGCACCCAAAGCCGTGGATCCTCAAATGCAGGATGGCCAACATTACGATGCGCTGGAATTCCGTAATGAATTACAATATTTATTTGGGTTCGAAGAGCAACAGCATTCATTCATCGTACTGTCGCTAATTCATACACGAAAGTTCGGATTCTACAACGGCAACACTTGACTTATTAATAACTACTGCAGTATTAGTTATAAGCATTGAAAGACAATAAAATAAAGACGAGAATATCAGTTTTAGTGGTCTATAAACGTTTAATAGATAATAGTTTCCGTGCCATGAAAAAAGTTCACCTCTTCGATTCAGAATAAATGTCGGGGAAATTATATTGCTTCTCAAATCTCAGTTATGAACGTTATGAAACTATGACATTTCGAGAGAAAATAGAATAAATCGATCGGCTAATTAATATTTCTATTATTCCCTCCCCCTACGTTACGTATTCATCTCTGTAATTTATACTTCACATTCTTGAATACTTTCACACTTAGCATTTACCCTTAGATAGCCTTCCTTTAAAATGTACGCGTCATTTCACGCCGTAGGTTGGTAAACCTGGAAGTTATCTGCAAAAGATAGGGAATCCCCCGTAGAGTAAGGATGTATCCTCACTCAATGGAATCCCCGGATCAGAAGCGTCGGAAGGGACAGGATGGCCAATACTGTAGTTATATAATTGCGTGTTGACACACGAAAGTTGAACTCGTTAAGTTACTCTTGTAGAAATGCCGAATGCAATTGTATTATCCGATGACTGTGTTTTTTTCTACTTACAGAAATAACTCTTCTTAAACAACTTAATTGCAAATTGGGCGGAGGAGAAATTAAATTTTTTCTAACAACTAACCCATCCGTCAATCAAATTATCCTTTCATTTATCTTCTTCATTTTTTTAATTAGCCAAATTTATCAAATTCTTGAATAGCGCAGTTTGTGGGAATGAATTTTTTTCATTACGAAAAGGGGTGATTTTCGGTTAATGTTTCCTCTGAGCAATAAAGGAGAAATAAAAAAGCAGCCGTTACACTTACTGATTGGCTCCTTTGCGACTATTTACCCAAAACACTCTTATCAAAAACAAATCAAACGGGTTAATTTGTTAGTTATGGCGATTCTTTAATGAATACGATTGATTTTTCAAAGTGTAGTTATATCTTACCTTCAATCTGCCTAATTTGAATTTCAACGGACATTCTACCTACCAAATCTCTGGCATTTTTGAATAAACCAAAGCAATACCTTCCTTTAAAGCTTTTAGCTTTATTCTAGCTCCGGAGTAATGAATAGTGTCCACATTTCCCAGTAGTTGAAGAGTTTCCATTTAAGAAATGATTTTATTAAGGATGTGTCTAAAACATGTAGAGTTTTATTCCAAATCTAAATACCGAGAATAAAAAAATGAATTCCTTTACATCGGTTCGAAAGGAAGCATAATCTACTCCAGAAATTCAAGGAGAAATGACAATTAATTTCTGATACGTTTTTCTGATTTTAACTGATTCTGATGTTATGCAGCGAATATTTCTTTACTTAATTCTAAATGATTCAGCGTAGGAATTGAAAATTTTCCTTCATAATCCATAATTAGGACAGTCGTAATTGCTTTTGATATAGCGGTCAAAGGCCAATTGTTTCATGAAAGGTGAGACTTTTTTGCGTTTCTGAATTACAAATGATAATGAAAAAACACCTAAAAGGAAATAGGGTTTAGATGGTTCTCCGGGATAAACCAGCTTCCGCCCTTCATATCGCTTACAATGAGTAACATTCCCGTAATTTACGACCCAACTCACCAGAGATGTCCGACATTATGAATTGTACGTAGAGTTCATAATTAAATTATATTTTCGTCTCACTCTCCTATAGAATGTTCAAACAAGCAATAAAGTTCCATTATATAAGTTAAACATTGAAAATCGGACGAATATAGCAATTGCGAATAACATGGATTTTGGCAAATGCCCAATGAAGAGCAAAGAAGATGACCTCAATTAACGACTATTACAATTGCACATGCACTTCATTTCTAGATTATTAAGTGAGCAATGTTTGTGAAATAAGTATTCCTTAAATATTTATACTCTGTTTGAGTCTCGCGGAAAATGTTCGTTGCGATGAAATTAAAGTTTCTCTTTTGATTGACACATCTCGATAAACTATATGTCAGGGAGGATAGAACCCAAAGATATCTGATATCCATCTTTCAATTAAAATGATTATTTATTATCTCTTTCCATTAAAAAGATCACAAATCCTTCTTTTCTTGCGTCAATTTGGAACTTATCTTTTAAACAGTTTTGGATTGAATGATATCTCTTTACTTCATCTTTCAAAAGTGACCTAATTTGATTGGCATTTGCTTCGAACTGTATTATATGATACTTGAATATGACGTCGTAACATATGGAAGTTAAACTTTTGAGACTCAAGGATAATGAACACAGCGTCTGATTGTTATTTTATGCAAGTACTTGGAATTTAAAATTCAAGTGGAGACTAGATCTTCCTATATTGAGCCTTAATTAGGTGTATGAAATTATTGCTTACAAAAAAATTGATATATGATACTAGAACATGCTTTCGTACTAATAAATGTACTCAAAACTTCATGAGACTCTTAGATAATATGATAAGGGGTTTATTGTGATTGTCTGTAAATACTTGTAATTTTAAACTTATGTCAACACTAGAACTTCCTTGGTTGAGCCTGGGTTAGATAATAAACTTACCACTTATATAACAATTACCAAAGGAATTTCCAACTCAATAAACTATCAATAGAAGATTAGGAATCCTCGGTTCCGAACCTAATGAAACCTTCTGAATGCAAAAATTGCTGAGAATTCTCACACTAATTCGAAATTCATATCAATGGTCTTCTATCACTTATTATTTGACTATCAAATGTCTTCTATGAGCAAAATGTTGAAGAAAAACTGAAGAATTTATAAGTTCAGGAAAACGGGTGAGGGTGATTTTGCCCAAGATGGTGCGCACCCAGGAAATCCCAAAGAAGGATGGCTTGAAAAAAGTCTGACGGGACCGGGAATCGAACCCGGGTCTCCCAATTGCCGGTCGGGTGCTATGTCCGTTGAGCAGAGTATTTCTCCAAGCCATTCACAGACAGACAGAGCACCCGACCGGCAATTGGGAGACCCGGGTTCGATTCCCGGTCCCGCCAGACTTTTTTCAAGTCCATTCTTCCTTGGAATTTATAAGTTGTTTACTGAAAGCATGACGAAGTGTCATGATTATAAGCCAATTCGTTTGAAAATTGGAAAATACGTCAAATAGTGTTTATCTGTTAAATTTGTAATCTAGCTTAAAGAATCTCCTCGCTTTATTTACCCTTTTAAAGAAATCTATGTCCTCAATTGATTACATATTCAGTTTAGAATCATTTCTCTCATTTTGGACTTCGGTAAAATTGTTCAATATTTTGTCTTAATGCACCCTTAATTTAGAAACGAATGATCGCGTTGATTTATTTCATTTAAAACGGAATCGTTTCTTGTGATCTTCTACAGTTGATGACCCTATATTTATAGAGTCGCAAAATGAGGACGTCCTCTATTGTTTGCTCATGGATTTTAAGTATTAATCAGCGACTATGTACTGTATGAAACGCGTTCTCAAGTATTCCCACGCATTGAAATGAAAAATGTAATCTTCGAATTTATTAAATTGTCCTAAGTTTAAATAATTTACCGTTAGTCTCTAAACGTATTTTTCCTTTATTACCTTCAAAATATATTATTTTCGGTGCAAAAGAATGCACTATTACATAACAGCTAAAACGTTTAGAGTTAGTTACAAATATTTTGCGATAAATTCTGCGTAATGTAATCCTCTGCTTCTTTCTCATTTATTGTTTCATATGTTCAACGCATTGGCGAATAATTGCCAGGAAGGAAAACAAATAACTGAGAAGGAAAGCAAATAAGAAAAAGGAGAATTGAAATGGAATAGAAATATTGGATGAAAGTGGTTGGAATAGAATTATTCGTCGACTGTGAAAGGGAAAGAGCGGTTCTAAGGTTGTTGGTGGAGAAGCACAGTGGGCTAGAATCGAAAAAAGCTGGCCAAAAATACGAAAACGCTCCCATCGTGGTACCAGTTTCAATATGCCCTGTTCGAAGAAATCAGTTTCGAGGGAAAAGTAACGCGCAATAATTTTTTCCAGCATCCACCATACAGTCCGCACCGTCTGATTTTTATCTGTTTGGTCCCATGAAGTTATATTTTTCCATGAAGTCCCATGAAGTTATATTTTTCATGAAGTCCCATGAAGTTATATTTTTCCATGAAGTCCCATGAAGTTATATTTTTCCATGAAGTCCCATGAAGTTATATTTTTCCATGAAGTTATTTTCCCATTGTTTTCCTTCCTGGGAATTATTCGCCAATGCGTTGATCATATGAAACAATAAATGAGAAAGAAGTAGAGGATTACATTACGCAGAATTTATGGCAAAATATTTGTAACTATTTGTAATTCCTGGCCGGTCAACACTTTGCAACAGATGGGGAAGTGAAATCAGCAGATGGCTATACTCCCAACAAACTGACTTCTTCGAACAGGGCATATTGAAACTGGTACCACGATGGGAGAAATGTTTTGAGAAAATTGGTGACTACGTAGAAAAGTAGGTCAAATATGTAAGTTAGTTTGTGATTTTTTTTGGTTTTGGTACATACTAAACTTTTTGGGAAAAAAATATTGTGCGTTCCTTTCCGATCTACCCTCGTATTAGGCGACAGTTATCATACGAATGCCACAAAACGTGGGAAACATTGACGAATAGTAAAATAGTTCACGCTAAGTAAACGTTGCATATTTTTGTTCATTACATTACTGAGACTTAACAGAAAACAATACCTTAAATCAATTATAGTACATACGCATATGTAATAATGCCCATTGTTTCCAATTAAGAAGTGAGATTATCTAACAAGCTGTAACTCCGAAATTCGCAATTATTTCGTCGTGTCTTACCGCTATCTCGCGAGTTTTGAGAAATGCGTTAAGCAAAAAAAGAAGGCGATAAACCGAATGGACGAGTGAAAAGATGAAAGAACACGTACTTTAGGCCTAAAAGGAGAGTGAGATTTATAAGGGGATATTCACTTCTTTCGTATCAATGGAGAGTGAATTTATAAAGTCGAATCGCTTTTCTAATCGCATTACACAATCGAAGTTATTGTCTAACTTCCGTCGTCTATTCGGATATTCTCGATTCCATTCATTCGTTCAAATGCACTGAACTCTTTAGTATTCTATTCATTCGTATGGGAAGTGAACAGAAGATGAATTCATCAGGAAGGCAATGCGTTTGAAATGTTTGGTTTTTAAATTGGGCCGAAAGAAGTAGTTTTGTTCAAAGTATGTCGTGCGAGAGTGGGTTGAATGATGTAAATGCATTTGGTACAAATTTAGCAAACTTATAGCGGTATTTGTATATCTAAGTATTGAATTATTGCATATTAACTGTCCATGGTGTACAAAGTTTTAAACTTTTTCTCATTTCGTAATTACCAAAGTTAGCCAATGTTTATTCTGTAGCCTTTTTCTTAGTTTCCGCATTGTTTAAAGTTGTAATGTGATGGAAAATATTTAAATGAATAAATCGAAGACATTACCTGACAACGCAGAGGAAATTGATATGGTCAGACATAAAATCCTTTTTAATGTGACTTGTACCGATGCCTCTTTGATATATAATCGCTTCCAATACTTTTCTTCTGCATTTACTTCTATTCCTATGTCAATTGATGATGTATCGAGAAAAGAAGCAAACCAGCCATCATTTGGGGTTATTGGTGGAACTCACTTCACTGTTCCTCAAAACCGGAATGCAACGGAAAACAGTTCAGTCATTAGAAAGAATGTTCACAAGAAGAATATGAAACTTGTTAATTACTTAAGAGTGAATGTATCTAATTTATTTCATTCCCATCCGTAATTGTACCGCATATAACTATACCTTAGAAATGGGCAAATTTGTAAACCTCGACAAAGGCTTTTTGAATTCGAGAGAGCTAGAATTTTGGACATTGAAAAAGTTAATTTTATATGCAAGAAATCACCAATTGATAACTACAAATATGAATGAATACCAAAAAGAATTAATTTAGCTCATATATTCATTATNCATGAAGTCCCATGAAGTTATATTTTTCCATGAAGTCCCATGAAGTTATATTTTTCATGAAGTCCCATGAAGTTATATTTTTCCATGAAGTCCCATGAAGTTATATTTTTCCATGAAGTTATTTTCCCATTGTTTTCCTTCCTGGGAATTATTCGCCAATGCGTTGATCATATGAAACAATAAATGAGAAAGAAGTAGAGGATTACATTACGCAGAATTTATGGCAAAATATTTGTAACTATTTGTAATTCCTGGCCGGTCAACACTTTGCAACAGATGGGGAAGTGAAATCAGCAGATGGCTATACTCCCAACAAACTGACAGGGCATATTGAAACTGGTACCACGATGGGAGAAATGTTTTGAAAAAATTGGTGACTACGTAGAAAAGTAGGTCAAATATGTAAGTTAGTTTGTGATTTTTTTTGGTTTTGGTACATACTAAACTTTTTGGGAAAAAAATATTGTGCGTTCCTTTCCGATCTACCCTCGTATTAGGCGACAGTTATCATACGAATGCCACAAAACGTGGGAAACATTGACGAATAGTAAAATAGTTCACGCTAAGTAAACGTTGCATATTTTTGTTCATTACATTACTGAGACTTAACAGAAAACAATACCTTAAATTAGTTATAGTGCATACGCATATGTAATAATGCCCATTGTTTCCAATTAAGAAGTGAGATTATCTAACAAGCTGTAACTCCGAAATTCGCAATTATTTCGTCGTGTCTTACCGCTATCTCGCGAGTTTTGAGAAATGCGTTAAGCAAAAAAAGAAGGCGATAAACCGAATGGACGAGTGAAAAGATGAAAGAACACGTACTTTAGGCCTAAAAGGAGAGTGAGATTTATAAGGGGATATTCACTTCTTTCGTATCAATGGAGAGTGAATTTATAAAGTCGAATCGCTTTTCTAATCGCATTACACAATCGAAGTTATTGTCTAACTTCCGTCGTCTATTCGGATATTCTCGATTCCATTCATTCGTTCAAATGCACTGAACTCTTTAGTATTCTATTCATTCGTATGGGAAGTGAACAGAAGATGAATTCATCAGGAAGGCAATGCGTTTGAAATGTTTGGTTTTTAAATTGGGCCGAAAGAAGTAGTTTTGTTCAAAGTATGTCGTGCGAGAGTGGGTTGAATGATGTAAATGCATTTGGTACAAATTTAGCAAACTTATAGCAGTATTTTTACATTTAAGTATTGAATTATTGCATATTAACTGTCCATGGTGTACAAAGTTTTAAACTTTTTCTCATTTCGTAATTACCAAAGTTAGCCAATGTTTATTCTGTAGCCTTTTTCTTAGTTTCCGCATTGTTTAAAGTTGTAATGTGATGGAAAATATGTAAATGAATAATTCGAAGACATTACCTGACAACGCAGAGGAAATTGATATGGTCAGACATAAAATCCTTTTTAATGTGACTTGTACCGATGCCTCTTTGATATATAATCGCTTCCAATACTTTTCTTCTGCATTTACTTCTATTCCTATGTCAATTGATGATGTATCGAGAAAAGAAGCAAACCAGCCATCATTTGGGGTTATTGGTGGAACTCACTTCACTGTTCCTCAAAACCGGAATGCAACGGAAAACAGTTCAGTCATTAGAAAGAATGTTCACAAGAAGAATATGAAACTTGTTAATTACTTAAGAGTGAATGTATCTAATTTATTTCATTCCCATCCGTAATTGTACCGCATATAACTATACCTTAGAAATGGGCAAATTTGTAAACCTCGACAAAGGCTTTTTGAATTCGAGAGAGCTAGAATTTTGGACATTGAAAAAGTTAATTTTATATGCAAGAAATCACCAATTGATAACTACAAATATGAATGAATACCAAAAAGAATTAATTTAGCTCATATATTCATTATAAGGGAATGGTATCCAAGAATTTCGTTGAAATGTCATGTTCACAACGTCCTACTTCGCAATTTTTTAACCTAAAATAGAAAGCATAACTTAATCTCGTGTGGAAACACGAGAATAACTAAACATTGTTAAAATCAAATACTAACTTTATTACGTGAATTCAGACACGTACGCATGGGAGAAAAGCAATCAATTTTATCGAGAAGTGCTCCACAGTTTTTTATATTGAAACTCTTCCTTATCTTCCTTATGCACCGCATTCAAGATGAACGTGCTGTGATGGAGCAAAACCGTCTTCAATGTTTGATATTTATTCTGTTGCCATGTCATCCGCGATAACTTCGCTATCTATATCGAACATTCTGAAATTTCGTTCCAACTCCTATAAGCACAAATCAAGCGACAAATATTTGCAATGAAGTTTTGCGAATTAAATAAAAATCCGTAAAGTAAGCGACAATTCCCCAAAGACATTTAAACTATCCGATAAATGTGTATTTATTTACGGTTATATTTAGAACCTTCTCCGTTGTGTGAGCAATTTCAGTGCCATTTCTCGAGTTTTAGCACAATGAATCACTATAGCCGCAAACCTGCTCATTAATAGTAGTCTGCATTTATATATACAAATTTAAATTAAGAAAGGAGTAAAGTTTCGTAAGAAAAGGCATATCATGCTAACACCTTTTTCTTTTGTTTTCAGTTTCAGAAATAAAATTTTGGACTTTCTTTGATATAGATCTTAATGTCGAAATTGTGAAATAATTATATCGTCATCTGATGATTTGTTTTATTTCTTATACTAGTAAATGTCCCGTCAAGCGTGATGGAACATATTTCAGTTTAAAAATATATCTATTTTCGTATATCTGTGGCCCTCCTAAGCACACAAAATTCCTTCCTAAGATCATAATAACTCAATATATTTCTTAAAATTATTTATAATATTTATTCTACTGTTTTCAAGTCATGAAAACCTACTTTACGTACATTTCTCATAGAAAAATATAAGAACTGGATATCCCTGTGTACATATATTGGATAATTAATGAAATCAACTTTCAACAATGGCCTTAGTCGTCAAAGGGATGGGTTGTTTATTTCCCAAAAATTTTACGAATTTTCCCAGTATTTTATCAAAATTCTCACAACCTTGAATTTATATGAATTTTTCACGACTGAAATAAGATACTATGATTATTTCTCTTTATTGCGACACGATAATGTTTGTATATTTATGGGACAGGCATTTTCTCTTTACGTATATGATATTCTGAAATTATATTGAGCCAAAATTGACTAATCCTAAAAAGATTGAAAAGGACACAAACTTTCCTAGTTTCGAATTACATTACAGGAATAAGTAAATGCCCAATCTCGAGAATAACCGAAATTTATAAGTTTGAAACGCTTTATTTGTCGCCAAGTACGCGATCAATCTCTCTGAAGTATTTCTTGCTTATATATTCGTAGGCACCCGGTGATTTGTTGCTACGATCATTTGGTAACTACCAATGATATATTGCATGTTGAGCAAGGCTCATATTTCTCATAAGTAATTGAATAGAATGCGGTAATTTTAATAGTTTAAGGCCTTTTTCTATGAAAAAATTATAACTTTTGGAATTAAATGTACAATAGGAGAGAAAAACAGTTCTTTGGACACAAAATTATGCAAAATTTATTAATTATTAATGTGAATTTTCTTCTCGAAAGAGAGACTGCATTTAAGAAGAGAAATTTGCATTCAAAAACTTACGATTCTAAAAGGAAATAGTTGCTCTCGGATCCATGGAAGGGAGATTAACTATATTTAGTTAAGGTCAGAAAAACAGCAGCAACTTCTTAAATGGAAAGAGAAAGGTAATCCCAATTACATTTATTTTAATATTTATAATTATTGACGAGCACAAAAAAAGTAATTTCCTAATCTCGAACGCTAACCACCATCGCAGCCGATAAGTGTCAAATATTCATTACAGAGATGCATTTAAAAATCGAGGACGATCTGTTTCTTTTCGTTCTAAAACAGAATATCATCAAATTGAACCTCTGCCTCATGTATTATATTTCGCTTTGTAACATTTCTGTACAGACTAAACCAATACCTTGATTCGAATCATTCAGCTTTATTTTTGCGTCTGGAGTAATGGCTACTGACCACATTTCGTCGTTTCTGCAACTGTTCGATCGAAGAAATTATTGTACGAATGATGGTTATTTACAACATATTATTTAATTCCAAATCTGAGGATGGAAATTCCAAAAATTATTTCCTTTACAGCGGTTAGAATGAAAGCACGATATACTCAAGATAGATAGTAGATAAGGTTGCTAAGCAACGGAGAAGATAACGTATGAATTCAACGAAAAGCGGTAGATTTTTTTCGCAAACGGTTAAATCAAATACGTCAAATCTGTGAGGGTTATTCGGTTGTTTCCGGACGCAGATCGGGAATCTCTGGAAGATTTAAACGAAGGCTTCTCTCATAAATTTGAGGGTGCTTTCCTTGAAATCGCGTCCCTTACATTTTAATTTCAAAAATTAAGATCGTTCCCGCTGAAGTTTCCTAATCTCTATATTGAATAATGATTTGATTTCTGTTTTAATCCCTAAATAACGTTATTCAATTGAATAATTTCGTAGTCCTAATAAATTAGTACCTTTCTTATTGACATTCGTTCGCCTGTTGAGGATCATCGGGCAATTCCGACAGTCCCTTAAGAAAGCGTCGTCAATGGCGTCTTGTTTACTTACTGTAACGTACCAGAGAATTGACGAAGCATTTTTCCAGTCTCAACGATTCCCTTCGATAGGAAATATCGAATTAACGCTTTGCATGAAATACCTAAATTACTTTGTCTCTGCGATACCTGTTTACGAAAATGTATTCATGAAAATGTAAACAGTTTTGCAATCTCTAGAATGGCAAAAGAATGTTAATCTGAGATTAGAGAATGACTGGTTCACGTGAAGTATCCATCAATACATCTGCCGTCAATCGTCCGTCTTATCAGTGAGTGGACCAATAGAATTGCGAGATTGGCTCGAAGCCCTTATTTGGAACACTTTTCCATGTCGATGAGGAAACCTTTCCAAGGAAAGATAATACTTTGGAGTGCTTCGTTCCTTTTGATATAAAAGTCAGAGACGCAATGCGGAGTCGTTAGTTCTACAGTAGAACAGTCTGAAGAACGATGCTAGCAATACACAAAATCTTCTTCCATTAAGGAGAGATTAAATCTTCAGAAGGTGAGACCTATTTCCCTTTGTCTTATCTGTTACTATTTTTTTATTATTAGCATGAATACCTGAGATCGCAATTGAAATAAGCCATTGGCAGTTTTCGATTTAATTATTTAAATGTAATTAAGTTAGAAATTGCGATCCCCAGAAGTGTGGTCGTGAATTATTGCAGTTTGAATGAGACACTTTCAAATCATCGGAGGTGAGATCGCCTCTGAGTTCGGACTTTGACCTCCAAATAGAAGAGTTGAGAATTCGATACTTTTATCCCCTTAACATTCACTAGAGTCTGGATTTTAAGACTTTCTTTAATTATGTGATTTAAAATAACCTTTCATCTGATTGCATTTATCTACATGTGTATTAATTAGCTTCGTATAATTTATTTAGAATTATTAATATTTATATCTTCTGATTGTTCTCTTTCATGGAAGTTAAACACTTTCTAATTTTAATGCACCTTAAAGCTGCTGAGTGAGGGTCGTATTTGAAGTTAAAATGTATTTTGTTGAAAATAACTGAAATCTATTCCATTTAATTATTTATAGATTTAGTGGAGGAATCGATATAAAACATGGAGAGTAATCCGCCGTTGCAGGCTGAAGGGGGGCCGTCGCAGGAATATGCTGACATTTTGAGAGAAATTCAGGTGAGAGAACTTTAATTTCCATGATGTTCCAGTGCAAAATATTAGTTGTAATAGTTCCCAATGACTATGAGATGACCGATGTATTCCAATAGGGGCATTCCATGTCAAGTGGACCAATTTTAGATATTTGCCCCGCTCGACCATCACCGATTTCAATGAAATTTTGTGTGAACATAACTTCATATCCTCTATGAATACTTCCCAAGTTTTACATCCATCGATGAAATATTTGCTGAGATACAGTCATTTGTTTGACCCCCTACCGCAGCCTTCTACAGTTAGACATCGATTTTTAGCAAGTTTGAGACACGTTATCTCACGCAGTATTCCGTTGAGCAAAACAAAACTTGGTATTCTTATACAACCTATGTTGCTCTATTACACAAAATAATAACAAATCTTTTATGAGCGAAATCTGCGAGACATGGAATGGCCCAATATTGTAACTCAGTGTTTTGAAAGGATGGATTCAGTAGTAAGATTTGCTGCCATCGTGGTAAAATAATCTGACCTATCGCCGTTTCCAATTAATTTGTGGGAAGTGTTTATTTTACAATCAGAACCGATGCGAGGGTTTTCCAGACAGTGTTCCAACTGTGTCTTCGAACAGACATTCCAACGGACAGGCGAAACGTAGTTTTAAAAGTATAAGAAGTGATAAATTTATGAAAAATGACCACTTTGGAAGATACGATAGTCATGAAGCTGAATAGGGAGCGAGTTCATGTTTCTATTGTTTTTCTTTGCGCCGTTTTCAATTCTTTTGGTGCGATATTATATTCATCATATTCATTATAGTTAACACTAGTTACAAATTATTGTTTGTATACTTAAATAGCAGTGTATCGTCTTAACCAACTGAAAGTCGGATTTCCTTAATTTGTCCCTTTGTATTAATACCTCTTCAATGTCATTGGATAAAAATTACTTTCCTTGTACAAATTATCCGTTTATACGAGGTTTCCTATCATTCCAGGACTAGTTTATACTTGTTAATCGATTTAAAAAAGAATGTATCAAAGAATGTCTATAAAATTTTTCAAGATATTGATTTTTCTGAAAAGGATTCTCAATGTTCAACACTTCAGCAGATAGTGACCGAAAACATACTTCACAACTTTAAATTTCCTTTCTCAAATCTTAGGCAACTAAGGAATATTTATCTATAGTTTCAGTTTCAGATATTACCTGTTAGCCGTCATTAATCTCATCTATTTCTATACGAAGGCCACAGTTTCTCCGCTGTTTTTCCACGCAACTCTAGTAACATTGGACTAAACTAAGATGCGAGATGTAATTTTCTCTTATGTTTAAATAGGTATCCTAAATTTAATCCGACTTCTATTCTCCCCGTTGAGAATCAGCGGGCACTTCAGCTAGTGATTAAATAAATTTGTGGAAGATACAAAGTACGATTTGTAATTATTTTTAGTGTCATACTTTCTATGGAGTGATAAAAGTACGATTACTTTCTGCTTATCCTGGATAAAATAAATTTTATTTTGAGCCTGTGCAAATCCTGGTACTTCACTAAGAACAATTAAAGAACATCAGGTGAGAGAACTGTTGTTTTGAATTTCCGTTACAAACCATGAGTTAGCAGTCGTACATAGTGACTTTGAGATGACCGAAAGATGATAATATTGTAACCCAATAATTCGAGAGAATGAATCGAAAAGAAATAGTTGCTGCCATCATTTAAAATAATATACAATATCGCCGTGTCCAATTGATTTGCTGATATTTATTTGTGACAATCAGACCATATATCACATGATGGTAGAGTAAAATAATCTGCAATCCAATTAATTTGTGGGAAATTTTTATTGACATGACAATCAGAACCGATGTGAGGGTTTTTCAAACTGTTGGAAATAGTTATTACATATATTAAGTGTAATTTTCAAAACCAGGAACTGCATCATTTTCAAAGCATGCAGGTCATGGTGGCGTAATGGTTAGCGTGCTAGCCTAGCAACGGTCCCGGGTTCGAATCCTGGTTAGGGCATGGTTGTTTGTTTATCTGTAATTTCAGTTTGAGATGTTACCTGTTAACCTTCATTAATCTCCTCCATTTCTGTACGAAGGCCAAAGTTTCTCCGCTGTTTTCCACGCAACCCTAGAGTATTTTCAAAACCAGGAACTGGACCATTTTCAAAGCACGCAGGTCATAATTCTATTGCTCGTGCTTACAATTCTATTTTGTCCTTTTTACGATGTATGGGCCCCTATGATCTCTGGTTCGGCACCAGAGGAGTCAATCTGTCCTTATTGGAAATGCACCCAAAGTTCATTCTTATTTTTTTGATTTATTTATTTCATTTTCATAACTTATTTATGTTAAATGGTCCCAAGAAGGATAGACTAATACAAAGCAAAAGCTAAATTTACACAAATTCTGATCTTTGATGTCGAATATTGTTTTCGATTAAAATGCAAAGTGGCACGACTAAATTAGTGAAATTGTCCTAAATAATATTATTTGGTGATAAAAATTCCCTCCTCTTGAACTTCATGGATTTATTTGAAAATATTTATTAATATTCGCCCTAAAGCGTAATTCGATCCATTTTACAACCAATGGTAATGTGAAGATAATCTATTCGAAGAGGAGAAATATTCCGAAAAATTAAATTATCTGTTTATCATGATGTCAGTTGTACCCATCATTGCTGCAACTTCTGTGGTCATTTCGCACATATGGGACCCCACCGGAAATCGAACCCGGGACCACTTTCACCAAAGCCGAGCTATTTTGTAAATGCCCTAATAACTTAATAATCATATTTTGAATGAAAATACTTTATTCATCGGAATTTATTCACTTATTTCTTAATTTGAATGTGCATTTCTATGAATATTATAATTATTAATGTATTATTCTGAAAGTTTAGTCCCGACCGTGGTTACACACACTGGATTTTCTGTTGAGTTATGCGTATGTCTTATTTGTTGTTAAAATAAAGTTTATTTAAAAACGCTGAACATTTAACGTTGGAATATTTACAGGCTTTAAAAAAGAAAATCATTGAAAGTATGGAGAGAAGGACACCAAGGCAAGATGAGGCGGGACCATCCTCAGTATCTCCAGAAGAATGTGCTAAACGTTTTACAGAATTTAAGGTAAGAGAACTTTAATTTCAAAATTCCAGTACGAGATATTAATTATTAAAAGTTCATAATGACGGTGAGATTATGGAAAGATGCCAATATTGTATTTCGAAAGAATGACTTGAATAGTTAGAGCTGCTGCGATTATGGTAGAGTAAAATAATCTGCAATCCAATTAATTTGTGGGAAATGATTATTCACATGACAATCAGAACCGATGTGAGGGTTTTTCAAACTGTTGGAAATAGTTTAAACATTATTTAAATGTAATTTATTAATATAGTTTAAATATGATTTATTTTACGGCACTATTACAATGTTGTAATATTTACAGTCTTTCTTGGAGGAATTGAATGAAAACTTGGAGGAAAGACGACCTTTGCGAGATGCAGAGGGCCCATCGACGTCTAAAGCACATTCCGAAGTATCTGCTGAACAACTGGAAGTACATCAGGTGAGAGAACTGCTGTTTTAAACTTCCATTACAAACCATGAGTTACTAATAATACATAGTGACTGTGAGATGACCGAAACATGATAATATTGTGTAGTTTGGAAGAATGACTTGAATGTTTACAGCTATTGCGACGATGGTAGAGTGAAATAATCTGCACTATCTCTGTTTCCAATTAATTTGTGGGAAATATTTAGTGACAGGACAATCAGAAGCAATGCACAGTGGGCTAGAATCGAAAAAAGATGGCCAGAAATACAAAAGTTGTTTTTTCGATTAAGGACTTTGAAAGTTAGCATGGCTACTCTTTAATAAATTCTAAATAAGACTATGTTAGTTATGAATGTAAACTCCCAAACATCACAATGATACAGGGGGTCAAACTTGACAAAATTTGGCGAAAAATAGCTGTCCTGGATTTTTTGCGAAATTCCTCAACTTCTAGCCGATGCTAAAACAAGTAAGCTAAATCATCGGCTTTAATTTGATTTCAAGCTATAAATCTATTCTTTATCCCTTATTATAGTCAATCTTAGTCGACCAAAGTTGAATAATTGCGTACTTTATGTAAAGAAAAGGGGCCAAACCCTTAATTTAGAGCGAATTTTTACCTAAAGCGAGGAAAATAGTGGAAATAGACACGGGCTAACATATATACACCACGGTATTCTTTGAAGCTTTTGGGAGAGGAATCTGAAATGAAATCTTGCGACCGTTAGTGACGCAGATAATAAAACGGACTTTTAGACATCGCTGCAAAGACCAAAACCAAATTGAGAAGAATTACGGACCAACACGCTCCTTAGCGGAATGTCCCGTGAATAAGATATTGAAATGAACTTCCATACAACATTTTATAGAAAATAAGACGTGTTCACCAAATCTCCTTAAAGCAAGTGGAAATTTAAGAACGACTTACTGCCTCTGTCAAATCTCAGGATAGAGCAACAGTTTTTAATTTCTAACTCTAATAAGTATTATTTGTTTCATACGCTTATCTCTCTGTCTTTAAGAGATCCCTCAATACTAAAGAAAACAACCCTACTGTATATCTGACGTTGTCTGGGCGACCACCGCATTGCCCCCTAAGTAATATATGTCAAGGGCTCGTTTTATGATACTCTGCTGCCCTTTTCATGATTAATCCTTACACCAGATACTGTATATTTGCCATTCCTTGTTAGAAATGCACACATAGTTTCAGTGCAAGTTTTGCCGCGGAGAAGGTTAGCTGTGTTCTTGTGTTCTCTCTGTGACTCCTTGCATTATTTCAATCGCAAATTCTTCAAAAAACAACCTGCAGCATTCCCTGTTAAAGTGATGAAAACTTTTGTCCGAATTTGTTCTTATAAGCTATGTTATGTTACATTTTTTCATATTTAATTTAAAGAGTAAAAAATATACTTGTAGAGATATTTTCCTCCTAACCCAAAAAANTATGGCCATCTTATATCGATTCTAGCCCACTTTCAGATGTGAGGGTTTCTTAAACAGTATTTGAAATAGTTTAAACATTAATTTATTGTAATTTATTTTTCTAGTTTAAATATAATTTATTTTACGGCACTATTACAATGTTGTAATATTTACAGTCTTTGCTGGTGGAAATGAATGAAAACGTGGAGGAAAGGCGAACTTTGAGTGATGCAGAGGGCCCATCGACGTCTAAAGCACATTCCGAAGTATCTGCTGAACAACTGGAAGAACATCAGGTGAGAGAACTGTTGTTTTGAATTTCCGTTACAACCATGAGTTAGCAATAGTACATAGTGACTGTGAGATGACAGAAAGATGCCAATATTGTATTTTGGAAGAATTACTTGAATAATTAGAGCTGCTGTGGCAATGGTAGAGTAAAATAGTCTGCACTATCGCCATTTCAAATTAATTTGTGGGAAATTTTCAGTGACAGGACAATCAGAAGCAATGCACAGTGGGCTGGAATCGAAAAAATTTATGAGACTTTTATGAATTTATTATGAGATTTTTATGAGACAACCTACCATTTTTACATCATGTTAGATATGGTCTCATTCCATATAGCATACATTATGAATGCTATGCAGAGTAATGTATTTTATTAATCGCAATATTGCAAAGAAAGATTTGAGCTCCGTTTCGATGCTTCTGTTTTTCCCAGGAGGAATCCCTTGGAGAAACGTTCCGGAAGCCAATGGATGCAGAGGAGTCGAAGAGACTGCACTCTGCTATTGAAAGGGGAGATTTGAAGTCAGTGAAGGAAATTGTGGAGAGTCATGGAGAGGAGCAGTTCTTCTCTTTTGAGGAAACCTCTGCTCTTTTCAAGGCATTCGACAGTAAGAATTACGAAATCCTCTCTCTCCTCGTTCATAAAGGTGCTATGATTCACGAATCTGAGATTTGTGATGTATATTATCTCGATATAGATCTGATATGGCTAAATAACCTCCTTTTGCAATACAACAAAAAATCACCAGAGTCATGCCTTTACAGATTAATGTCCTTGAGCCAATCTCCGGAGCTCTTAGATGGGGAGAGGCTCAATGCACTGTGGTCAATGTATCATGAATTCTATCGATCGGATATCATCAAATTGCTGATGCAAGTGCTAGAGAATGAACCATTTGATATTGTTTACGATTTTCAATCAGAAAAAGTAAACAGGGTTCATCGTTTCTATGCAATAGAGAGTGAAATATTTGGATTGACTCTGTCCGATTCCAAGGAAATTTTTATTGGAGCAAAAAGCTTGTTGTCTAATAATCCTCACCAGAGAAAAAAGGTGTATGGTGTAGAGGCGGAAGAACTTTGTCACTTAGCTATGACAACTGTCTTTGAGAATTGTGGTAAGCCATACAGAGAGGAAGATACCAACTTGAGACAGGAATTCTATAACATTGTTCTTAGTGTGAAATCATTGAAAGATCGTTCATCTCCTATTGAATCTGTTATCCAGGATGTCTTTGAGAACTATAAACCTTACTCTTGGGAATGCGAGTTAATAGCCCGCGTTCCCCATGTAATTGGAATATATGGGGAAGAATTGGGGAGGATGAAATTTCAGGAGTATCCTGAATTGAGGAGACTTCTAAATTTCTATGACGAGAAAGTCCACCCGAAATGCAAAGTGTACATCGGTCCCTCGTTAAACACGAAATCTCATCGGGAAATGGAGCAACTAATAATGAAAGATTATATTTCATTTAAAGAGAAGCAAATACAACCACTGAATGAAACCTTCCAATCATTCAGAAGGTATTTGGTGGAATGGGAAAGTATTTCTGTCATCACTACAAATTGTACCAGGTTGTGCATGTTGCATGTTTACCATGAACTGAAAAAGGAATATGAATACCCGGTGGAGAAAAAATGTCTCTTTTTCACAAGAAAATGCTTTGAAAAGAAAATATATGAAATACGGGATGCAATGAAAGGCAATGTTTGGGAATACTTGATTCTTGTGATGGATGAAAGAGAGCTAAAGTTGTCAAGATTTCAAGCTGAATACCTCGATCATCTCGAAGATTTCACAACCAACGGCATGAAGTTAATTATGATCTCAAGTTCTCAGTCCACAGATCAAAAATTTGATTTTCAAAAGGCTGTGAATTATAAATGGAGTGATTTGAGAGAAGAATACAAAACTATTCTACAATGTATAAATTATAATTTCAAAGGAGAGGAGGAGAATACTTATGTTAAGAAGGAATACTTCTCCAAGGTATTCAACAAAGATGATATTAGTGTGATTATCAGTGGTGAATTGATTAAAGTACATGATGGCAGTGAACTATTCTCTCAGGGTTATGTCCCGGAGACTTATATTGAGAGAGTGTTTCATTTAACAGTAGCAGATGAGAAAATATTCACAAATTTGCCCCCTCACACTAATATTTTCTTGTCTGGCTTGAAAAATAGTGATCATAAGGTATTGCCATTCCATAAGGATCAGGTGCAGTGGCTTAAGGGATCCCATGATGATATTCAGAGTGACAAATCTATATTCATTATTAATGAGGCTACACCAAAGTCTTTTGAGGAATTTAGAAATAGAAATCCTGATAATAAATGCATTTGGCTGCATTATGATGAGAAAGAGTTTTATCTGAGAAAATTAAGTTCTTCTGGTGATGTTTTCAGTCGATTTTTGAAGCAGAAAACTATCAGTGAAGAGGAGATTCTGAATCTCTTGAAAAGAAAAAGGACTGTCCTAATATCGGATAACGCTGGATATGGAAAATCAACTGTCATATCCAGCCTTATTGATAAGGTTAAGAAACGTAACAATCGATCGTGGAACTGGAGAATTAATTTTAATAAATTTTCGGGAGAAAAAACAGATCCTCTCTCCGTAGCCAATATTGAGGAAAAATGTAGTGATGAGGAAGTGCTTGAGCATTTATTCCGAATGTTAGGATTAAAAAATGGCTTGGAGAGACTCCTTTTCAGGGAATTCAGTGGAAAAGGACATTGTTTCATATATTTTGATGGATTTGATGAAATTCCATCAGAATATGTCAGCAATGCCCTGAAACTGCTCTCCACTGTGAGGAAACAGACTGCTGCGAAAATGATAATATCAACTCGAAAACATCACCAGGAAGAATTGGAACAGCTGTTGGACACTCATTCTTATCAATTAGTCCCATTTTTAAAGGAAAATCAAGTGAAATATTTGGAGAAGCTGTGGAAAAACAAATTGAAGTATCCGTTTGGCAAAATAACATACGCTGATGATAAGGAGAAAGTTGTGAAGAAAATTAGAAGTACCCTAATGCAATCAGAGGAAGGAAAGACAAAATTAGACAAAGAATTGCGAGACTTAATCATTGAATTAGAAGATATAGATTTAGGACAAGATTTAGTACAAATCAGGAGAAAAGTTGATGATTTGAAATTCAGGAAATTAGCTGTGACTGTTATTAATAAGTCCTCAATGGATAAAGAAACTCTGAAATTCACGGGCATCCCTCTGCACCTGTTTATAATTGGAGGAATTTATTTTGACAGTAATTTCAATGTAGAAATCAGTTCTGGCATTCACAGTCTTTATTCCAAATTCATTTACCTGAAGATTATTGTACTTGTGGAGGAAAAAGGAGGGGTTTCACAAGACGGATGGATAAAGCAGTACCTGATTGGAAAACTAAGGGAAGACATCTATAGAACATACATTGAGCTTGCAAATCATTTGATGGTCTATGACAAATTAGACAAGAATATGCAAGAACTGTGCAGTGCTCTTGGAATTGTGGTTAAACAAGATAAACGACCTTCAGAAGGTGCAAAAGTTGATTTTCTGCATCACACCTTTGCTGAGTTCTTCAAAGCAGAATCTATTAGGCTTAGTTTGAATAAAAAGGATTTTATTAAAGTACTTTTTGAAGATGAATATAATGTAGTTGGAAGGTTTCTTGAAAGTTCTCTGGAAAGAAACGGTTTTGAGAATCTCACGAAAGAATTCTTTGAAGATTCTGACTTTCTTTTTGATGTTCTGAAACAGTTTGTTAGGAGATCTGAATACGATTTTAATGTGTTTATATATAATAAATCAGGTTTAAACTCATCTTTTGTTGCTAATATAGTAAAATGTTTATTTAAGAAGTTTGAAGAAACTGATTTGTTGAATGAGTTTATTATAAAATTTGAATCTAATTTTTCATTATTAAGAAATTGGTTTAGGATTGGTGGTTGCTTTAGTGTGAATATGTTGAAAATGTTGCTCAATCGAAATTTTAAGCTTTACTCTGAAATGATGATTGGTGTGGTTGGATATTACTCAAATCCAGAAGAAGTGATTGATGTTTTGAATCAGTGGATTTCAATTCCTGTCAAATGTGAAACAGATGAGAATGAAAAGGCTGAAAGGCTTTTGGAGTTGTTTAAGTTTAAGGATTCATATGGATGGAGTTTATTTTATTATGCTGTATTGAATGTGAGAATAGAAACATTTCCTAAGATTTTAGAGTTTTCAAAGAGGATTTTAGGGCATCAGCAGTTTATTGATGGAATCATTAAATGTGAAGAATATAGAAAGGCAATCAATGGATTTATACATTGTGTAGACATTAATGAAGTCGTTGGATTATTTAAAGCACTTCACTCTGTGTTTGGGGATGAATTTGAAATTCTCTTTGACAAAGAACTTAAATTTTGTATACTTAGGGGCACTTTTAGTACAGACTTTGAGGAAATAATTAATTTATTCAAGGAATACTTTGGAATTGAAAATTTGAAAGAATTTCTACTGAGCTGTGATTCTTATGGTGAATATTTAATTGATTATTTACAGCAAGATTATGAAAATGTAATTAAAAATCTGAATATTATCAAACGTATATTGGATGACAAAAGTAAAATTAGACAGTTTTTAAGGGCTAAGGATGGAGGATTAGAGAACTTGTCTCATTTGGCTGCTGAAAATAGAAATATTAATTTTGGTGATTTGCTTCAATTTTGTAATGAAAGTTTAGAAAAAGAGGAACTGAAAGAAATGCTGATTAGTTGTGATAAATATAATGGCTGTAATGTATTGCATTTATTATTTGAATTTAATCCATCAGAAAAAATAATTGAGAATTTGAAACTTATTAAGAATTATTTAGCTGATGAAGAAGTTTTAAAAGAGTTTTTAAAGAGTAAGAATAGAAAATTAAAGAACGTATTCCACTGTGCAGCAATGAATGATAATGAAATAAATATTTCTATTTTAAATTCATATTTGAATAAAATTGAAATTAAAGAGCTTTTGATCGAGAGGGATGAAGATGGTTGGACATTTATGCATTTTGCAGCAAATTATGATTCAATAAACTTACTTGTTTTGTTGAATTACTCATTTGAAATACTAAAAGGTTATAAAGGTCATTTTGAAGAGCTTATTCTGGCTGAAAATAATGAATATGGGAATACATTCCTTCATCACTTTGTTGCAGAGTATTTTATTAATTTTAGAGAAGAAATAGTAATTGAGTTAATCGAATCAGTGAAAGAAAAAGTATCAGATGACATTTTTAAGAAATTGTTTAAAATTAGGAATAAAAAAGGAGAAACGTTCCTGCAAATTAAAAGTTGGCACAGTAACAGAATTATTCCATGTTGCGCAAGAATATTGGAGAAAAATTTGTTTGAAGAACTTTTACAAAAAAATGAAAATGGTGATGAAAAGTGTAAATTGCAATAAAATAGTCAATCTTAGAGTTTAAACTAATTAAAACCTTCAAATTGTGTTGAATTATGTTAAATATGATTATAATGAATCTGATGATTTGTCTTATTGGTTACGTGTTTGTAAATAGTAATTTAATCTTGAAAAAAAATGTGTGTATTTGATATAATAATTCAATCTTGGTTTAATTTGTGAGAAATTCTAAATATTGTGTTAAGTTTCCCTAATCATAGTTTTATTAATAATTTCAAAGTCAAGTTTAATCTTAATTTATCTGGTGTTAATTATATGTTTGTAAAATTGTTTATAATTATAATTGAAGAGAACAATGTATAAAAAACAATTGATAACTAATTAAATACTGTGAGAATTAATAAATCTTAAGATTTAAATGTAGAACTTGAGCTTCAAAATATATTCATTCATCAGCACAAACTGTCTCCTATTTTTATTGCAATTGTTTCAACTTTTAATGAATCTTTCCTTTTAATATACATAATCTCGCATTTATATTTATTTATGAAATGAGATATTTACGATTTCCAGAAAAATAAACTCACAAATTTCAATGTCTCTCATTGGTTAAGTGAGTGCATTTAAAATGATGAAAGAACTGCAATGTTCTTCATTAGAGCCCTGAGTTCAATGCCAGGTCACTTAGGAAGCTCTTTCTTTGGAAGTGAAAACACAAGAAATTGTTTTAAATCAACGTTTTCTATAACAAATATAACCATTCATTTTTTAAAACTGTATCAAAATAAATAAAATAAGAAGAAAAACTCCTTGAAGCATGTTAAGTTTATCGTGAAAAGTAGTTTATGGCAAAAATCGGGAAATTTCTAAGAAAACGTTAACGCATTAACATCCTCTTGTCAGAAGATGCTAATGTCATGTATTTGGCATCTGTACCGATCACCTGCTGCCTTCCAAGTGTATAGTCATCTGATATGATTTTTGTACCAAGTGTTTGCCACCATGATCTTATTTTCTTTGCAGAACTGTAGGAGCCTGTCACCCCTTTTATTTCTCTTTCCTATTTCATCTTTTCCAACTATATTTTCCTCTCTCCCTTCTCCTACAATTGCGTTCCAATCCCTCTTTACTATCTTACATCAGCTTTCCCTTCCCCCATTTCTTTTTCTATCCTTTATTACATTTCTTCTATCTCACTGTCTGGATGACTTGCTGTTGGCTATATACTTGAATGACTAGCAAGTCTTTCAGTGTGCTTTCTATTCTCATAATTATAAGCCTGTCTCCTAAATACCTTACCCTTTGAACTGATCCCTTGACTTTCTCTGTTACCATTATACCAACTCTAACTCCAACTAACCTTCCTTCTAATGCTGGTTTAGTTATCCGAGTCAACAATAACGGTTGCCGTATCGAGTACAGAAAAAGCAGAAAATTACCATTATATTTCAAAATAAAAGCAAAACTACTAAAAAATGGATACTTAAACGTGTAAACATGGTAAGAATAAGATTGGGTGCAAATTCAACTTTAATGAACAAAGTTTGATGGAAATCCGTTCAAATTTAGGTATTATGAAGTAGTATTTATGAAGAAAGAAAGCCTTGCACTCTCGAAAATAAAAAATCGCGTGCAATCTTAAGGAAAATCAATTTTATCTCCGGGGTTCGACTCTAAGTATTTGTAGGGATGAAATCAAGTATGCTGGCGTTTCCAGTAATTAGAAATCCAACGCAATTGACCGTGTGTCTCTAAATATAACCGTTTCTAAGATAGGGAGGGGGACGGACGGACGGACAGTTGGGAAAATATATATAATATGATATGGTTGGAATTGGAAAAGAGGACAATTGTGGTAATTGCGAACAACATAGCAATTATCAGATGGCTAATTAAAAGTAAAGAAGATAACCTCAATGAATGTCTCTTACAGTAATTCATATCTCGATTATTAACAATCTTTGTGAAATAAGTATTGCTAAAATATTTATACCTTATTTGAGTTGCGCGGAAAATTTTCATTGCAATGAAATTAAAGTTTCTCTGTTGATTGACACATCACGATAAACTGTATATCAGGGAGAATAGAACGCAAAGATATCTGATATCCAATTTTCGATTTAAATGATTATTTAGTATCTCATTCCATTAATAAGATCACAAATCGTTCTTTTCATGCTTCAATTTGGAACGTATCCTTTCAACAGTTTTTGGTTGAATGATTTGTGTTTACTTCATCTTTCAAAAGTGGTCTCAATTTTATTGCCATTTGTTTCGATCTGTAATATATGATGCTTGAGTATGACTTTCGTCGTAACATACGGGAGTCAAACTTTTGCTATTACTTGTAAATTATAATAAATGTGAACGCTGGAACTTTCTTATTTGAGCCTGGGTTAGATAATAAACTTACCACCAGTAAAACGATTACCAAAGTAATTACCAACTCATGTATTATAAATAGAAGATTAGGGGCATCCTGAATTCCAAACCTAATGAAACATTCTAAAATGGGACGCAAAAATTGCCGACAATTCTCACACTAATCCGAAATTCATATCCGGTAATATGCTGTCAGTTATTTCAGCGGCTATCAAATGTCTTCTATGAGGAAAATGTCGAAGCAAAACTTAAGAAATTAAAAGTTGGTTACTGAAAGCATACCAATATTTCATGATTATAATCCAATGCCTTTGAAAATCTGATGTCAAAGTGTGTTCATCGGTTAGATTTTTAATCAACCTTTGAGAAACTGAGCACTTTGTTTGCCATGTTATATAAGTCACAAATAAATGTACTCAGTTTAGAATTATTTCTCTCATTTTCCGTAGCCTTTGGTAGAATTGTTCTAAAGTTGTCCGGAATGAATTCTTTATAATCGAAATAAATATATTTTGGTTGGCTTTAAGTTGTGGAAATCCATATNATCAGCAGAGCATCATTGCATAATTTCGTCAGAGGCCGAGCTAGAATATCAGCACAATGTTTCAAGACTGAGGGAGGGGTGCCATATGGTCCAGATCTTTTATTTTATTTCAAGGTCTTAAGTTTACTATATTATGGGGTACTTATAAGTACCCCATTAATTGGTATGGACATATAAGATAAATAAGCATCATTAGGATACGAGAGCGCATGACAAGCAAGATAAATATGGCTGTATTTATCATAGAAATGGTGTGCAAAGAGATTGCTACTTTTCTAGCCAAGGTGTGCATTACCAATTACGTAGAACAGCATAGATACTTCTCTGATTGAGAATCTCTGTATTTGACACAAATTATGGTATCCGAAACTCAAGAAAATTAATTTACTGCATCCTTAGGTTTATTTAAATAGCTGATACAAAGAAATTTGGCACACGTAGCTCTTTATCACCATTCAAACATTCAACAGGTGGTTAAGCTGTGGAGTCTATCGACATTCCACTTCTATCGAATTTTTAACTCGATTGGTATCGACGTGAACAATCATGGAGGCGTGAATCTGAATTATTTTGTACCGGTTAGAATGAAGTGCGTTTTTGCCTTTGAATTCTGCGTGAATTAGAACTGAAGAGTGTTAAGCTCCTAGAATAAATCCTAAAAATAGTTATTATCGGCAGTAAGATTGTCGCACGACGTTTACGATCCCCTCGCTTCGGATTTGAGTAATTGAAGGCTTTGTTTCGACAACGAGAAGGTGTTGATCAATGTTTTCGAAGTCAGCGGGTCTTTGAATACTGTTGTTCGGGCGATCATAGATGTCCTAACTGTGAGGTGAGAAATTGTGTACTTTAACCGATTTCTACTGACATTATTATGCTTGGATTAAACAAAATGGAAGTAGGTTTTGTTGGTGTATCATAAGGTTGCATTTTGTTCTTTTATAGAAACTTCTTGAATAAAATCTACGAATTGTCAGCAATCTTATTCTTATAATTATTGCAAATATATGTTTATGTATATTAATTCCTTGTATACGTATGTACTTTCGTGGCCGATACATCAATCTTTTGTTATTTGCTTCTTTTTACAGATATCTGCCGATGATCAGTATCCACCATTTGTTTCAGAGAGTTGTTTCGACAAACTGAACGAATTTAAGTAAAGAGAAGTGCAATATTACGAGAAACTTTTTATTAAAGAGAAACTTATGAACGGTACCGAAATTGAAAGGGGGAAATAGCAGTGAAAGCATTAGCAAGGTGTGTATAATAGTAATTTGTATTATTAAGAATTCTTGGATATATTAGTCGCTGCTCTTTATACCGTTCTGATTTGGATCAATTCCTTACGATTCTATGTAGTTTATATTTTAAAACTAATTTGAAGTGTAATAAATTACCCAGTTTGATTTAGGACAAAAAGCTTACTAATTGCTTGAAAATTAAACTGGTTTTTGTTAATGACAATATGTTTAAAGTATATTATGAAGTAGAGTGTGTTTGTAAGTATGTTTTTCCGCCAAAAACTCTATAACCAGAACTCGCACAACTTTCAAACTTTCCTGGATTGTAAATGTATTCCTATATTAGAAGAGCGAATAGATGATTCTAAGATTAAGATTTATACACATGACTTTTCTAGGAAATATTATGATGCGAAATTAAAGATTGGCAAACATTTAAGGATGACTGAAAATGAGAAGGGAATATCTATTCAGTGGACTTAATCGAAGTTAAATATTTTGCTATACAATTTTTATGAGAAAATTTCATATTTAATTACTATACATTTCATACAAATCATACCATTTTCTGTTATGTGCGATACAATGATAATGTTTCTCGAAAGTAATGTAAACTATTAACAATTTACTCTTCTGTATCCTTATTACTATGTCAGCATATGGAATATGCATAATTAATTGTTACTGATGTTTTGTAGCCAATGTAAGCTGGGAAATGAAGTCATAAAACTCTGGTGTTTCAAAGTGTTTCGAAATAACTTTTACTTGCAAATGAGGAAATGTGTGGTTTTTGTATTCAACTTTGAGAGGTGGCAAATTATGTCTGCACCCAATTGGCAGATAGGCTGGGTGCGGCTCTGAGTCTGACGTTGTGCATTTGATAGTAACGTTTAATTAGCTTTCATAAATTATAATAGTGACTCATAAATATGATTCATTATTAGCTCAAAAACTATGCTTTTATCTATTTTTGCCATTTTATGGAAAACTAATGTGTAAAATGATAGAATGCTGCACAATTATTTTATGGGCACCTTAGTAAAGTTCTTCAGCTCTGTCCTTAAAAATCTAAAGTTGAATTGAACAATAGAGAACTACTTTGAATGCAACAAATATTTGAATTTCATAATTAACTGACATAATATTATTAGAATAAATTCAGTTAATTACGAAATAGATAAAAATATTGTATGTAACGTAATCTCTTTGACAATATTATGTTGTATCCTTCATATTTGGTAAGAATCTGCAGTCATTAGAGATGAATATCAATTACCATTATATGTATGTTAGGAATAAGTGGTTTTCTTCTAATGAGCTACTACTGCATAAACTAATGTGGGAATTGTGAACTTTCTCATTCCAATTGCCTCTTTTAATCCATACACAGCCTTTCTCAGATGGCAAAATTATTCTCCTTTATACGATGAAATCCTATGTTACATATCTGTGTCTCACAGCAGACTTGCGAGAAGGAAAACACTACGCATAAATGAAATTTAAAATTCCAATAAAATAAATATTTTAAGCTTACCTTAAGATGTGCCTCAGCACAAAATCGAAACAGCTAAATGGACACCAGTATCTCAGTCAGTTGCTTCAGCGGAGCTGCACTGTGTTCTAAACGGAGGCTTTGAATTGGACTCTTATTTAAGTATTGTCAGAGATGCCAAGTGCATTCATGTTGAAGCCTCAGTTTCACTCGAAAAAGAAATAATTTACAGAGAAGAAGAAATAAATAGTACTTCTACGCCAATTAAACCCTCCAAATATAGGTAAAGTATCAACAGAGAATTGCTAATAACGGTAGTATCTGAAATAATTTTCAACCTGGCATTTCTGTGTGTTTCAGCTAATTCTAATTACAACATTGTATCAGCGCTGTTTATTTGCAATCTGCTTCCTTTGTGTTTGAAGACGTTTTTGTTGCTGGTATCATTTGCAATATTTTTATTGAGCCAAATATTTACGTTTAAATCATCGTAAGTGTACCTCCATTAAATACTTCAACAATTCCTCTTAACCCTTTAAGGAAAAAAAGACCTATGCCACTTGGGATATTAAATATCCATGAGAAAATGAAATTCTGAAATTAGGTACATTTTTTGTTTTCACTTCTTTATAAGATAGGTATGCATGTATTTACAGTATTTTTGTCTCATGGGTAACTTCCGATAACGAGTAATTCGAGGATCTCCCTAGTGGGTATGCAACCTTGCACAAAATATCTAAAATACGCAATATTTCATTATATTCTTAATAAATCACTAAAAATGTATTTATTATCTGTTAAAACTTATGTTTAGATTCTCTAGAACCTCCTTTCTTCCAACTATCCTGGACTGGTTCTGTATAATTCAATTTTTATCGAGGTTTTTGCTGCGCCCATGTTGTTTATGCATCCCTCTCCTCAATTTGTACTGCAAAGAGTTTAGCAGAGTGGGGAGGATTGAAGCGGTGAAAAGACTTCTCAAGCTTTGAATTGAAAGTATATCTGATAAAAAACTGTCTGAGCAACTCCATTCTATTCCTAATTCCAATTTATCTGCGATTCTAAGAAACTGATGTCTTTATTATGCTTCTAAAGTAACTAATTCATTAAATTCTGGTGTCTGGAAGAGCCAAAACGATTCTTGAAAGTTGAATGCTCTACCATATACCAATTTCAACAGCTACGACAGGTTGAATCTCATCTGCCGAAACATCTTTCCATTGCATAAACCTCGATCTTGGGAAAGGGATCTCATCTCAGCAATCCTANGGAAATCTGTTCTGGCATCCACGAGATTTATTCAAAATTCATCGATCTGAAGATTCTCATTTATGTGGAGGAAAAACAGGGGATTTTGTATAGTGGAAGGGGAAAGAAAATCATCATTGAAAAAGAAAGAAAGGAGGCTTACAGGATCCATATTGAGTTGGCCAATCATCAAATGGACAAGGGCAGAATTGACATCAAAATGAAAGAAGAAGACTTGGAACTGTGCAGTGCTCTCGGAATTGTGAGTATCAAAGGTGCAGAAATTGATTTTCTGCACCACACCTTTGCAGAGTACTTCAAAGCAGAATCCATTAGGATTAATTTGATTAAAGAGGATTTAATCAATGTGCTTTTTGAAGAAAAATATTATGTAGTTTTGAGGTTTCTAGCAAGCTCTTTGGATAAAAAGCATTTTGAGAATCTCACAAAAGAATTATTTGGAAATTTAGACTTTCTTTTTGATATTTTGAAAGAGTTTGTTTCGAAATCTGTAGACTATTTGGATAGATTATTTATATATTTTGAATTTTTTTTACGCTTATCTTTTGCTGCTAAGATAGTGAAATGTTTATTAGAAATGTTTCAAAAAGTTGTTGATTCAGAGATGTTGAATGAGTTTGTTCTAAAATTTGAATCTGAAATTTTATCATTTTATTTGTTTTTCATTGGTGGTTGCTTTCCTGTAAATATTTTAAAAATGTTGTTTAATCGAAATATTAAGGTTCACTCTCAAATGATGTTTGGTGTGGTTGGATTTTATTCAAATCCAGAAGAAGTGATAAATGTTTTGAATG
>KZ309333.1:0-28959 GCA_000376725.2 Ladona fulva | reverse complement strand
TTGCGCCTGGAGGGTAAAAGACAGTGATTCACCAGGCTGTCTCACTGCCGGTTGGTGAACTGAGTGCCACTCTCACTATTTGGCCGGAGATATTGTTGAAGCCTTCTTAGCATGGTTAAACCTGAGCTATACATCGCCTCCAACCTCCGTTAACACCCCTCCGCCCCGATGAGGCAATGAACTGTGGCAGTGTGAGGAGGGGATATATATATAGTTACAAATTCCATTTCATCACGGAAAAAAGGAAAAGAATAGTACCTTTTCATTATACTTACACTTTTTCATTATACTTCATTTATTTCTTCCCCCATGGATTTCCACAACACCTCGCCTGAATTTTATTATTTTTCGTAGGAGCAAAATTTACGTACTTGATTCGATATTTTAAGAATTTGAGTTTGCGACCAAAGAAAACACATGACTTTTTATCTTGTTTTTTGCTTGGGAATTTCTCACCCTATCTTAGAGGTAAAATTGGCTCTGAAAATGGGATGCAGATTGTTCCGTTTTGCCTAATCTTCTTTCTTTCTCCGGAAATAAGTCATCGGAAACATAAGAGTCAAAATTACCTAAGAACAAGGCAAAAGAGGAGATATAATGCTGTAAGAAATAGTGTAAAAAACTTTGGACTATCAAATGAGGCGGACATTTGGTTAATGCAGGTTGTAGCATATCTGGGGACAGGCAAAATTCTTAGCAGGAAGCAGAGCGTCTTAAGTATTTTTACCATGTGATTTCTGTGGTAGAGACTGGGAGAAAATCGTGTCTTAAGCAGGATAACATCTGAAGCAGGAGCATGTTAAACGTGTTTTACTGTATTTATAATTAGTTATACAAAAAATTTAGATGGAAGGTGTTTCTATTTCAGGTTTTTGCACTAGGGACACGAAAAGTTAGCAATTTGGGAGAAGATATGATGATGTTTAGTAACTTATATTGAAAGAAAATGAGACACTCATGTCTGTAAGACCCTCAGATATTCTTTTCAAGCTCAATGCCTCATATGTGACACTGTAGCATACTGCATTAAGATCAATACCACATCTTTTTTCACAAATCCTAGCAAATTGCTTCAAACATTGATCAATTCTCCCTCTGCTGCAGTTGATGCAGGATGATGGAAATAAAGCCTAATGACTTGAGAGATATATTAACCACCGTAATTATATTAGGATCAAATTTAGCTAGGAGTAAATATTACCCCTAAATCTTTTATTAATATCTGTTCTTCTAAGGAACTTGTTGTTAAATTTATAGCTTCAGAAAATAGGGTCTTTACAGCAGAAATAAGTCATTGATAAACATTTACTAATGTTTACGGATACTGCATTATCATTACACAAGTTGAGAAATTGATCTAAGCTGTTCTGCACTAATAAGCAGTCATCCAAGGTCTTTAGGGGAAGATAAATGTTTAAGTCTCTGTATTTGACACAAATTATGGTATCCAAAACTCAAGAAAATTAATTTACTGCATCCTTAGGTTTATTTAAATAGCTGATACAAAGAAATTCGGCACAAGTAACTCGTTATCAACATTCAAATATTCAACAGGTGGTTAAGCTGTGGAGTCAATCGACATTCCACTTCTATCGAGGTTTTAACTCGATTGGTATCGACGTGAACAATCATGGAGGTATAAGTCTGAATTATTTTGTAGTGGTTAGAATGAAGTGCGTTTTCGCCTTTGAATTCTGCGTGAATTAGAATTGAAGAGTGTTTAGCTCCTAGAATAAATCCTAAAAATAGTTATTATCGGCAGTAAGATTGTCGGACGATGTTTACGATCCCCTCGCTTTGGATTTGAGTAATTGCAGGCTTTGTTTCGACAACGAGAAGGTGTTAATCAATGTTTTCGAAGTCAGCGGGTCTTTGAATACTGTTGTTCGGGCGATCATAGATGTGATAACTGTGAGGTGAGAAATTGTGTACTTTAACCGATTTCTACTGACATTATTATGCTTGGATTAAACAAAATGGAAGTAGGTTTTGTTGGTGTATCATAAGGTTGCATTTTGTTCTTTTGTAGAAACTTCTGGAATAACATATACGAATTGTCAGCAATCTTATTCTTATAATTATAGCAAATATATGTTTATGTATATTAATTCCTTGTATACGTATGTACTTTCGTGGCCGATACATTTGATTTTTGTTATTTGCTTCTTTTTACAGATATCTGCCGATGATCGGTTTCCACCATTTGTTTCAGAGAGTTGTTTTGACAAACTGAACGAATTTAAGTAAAGAGAAGTGCAATATTACGAGAGAAATTTATGAACGGTACCGAAATTGAAAGGGAAAAATAACAGTGAAAGCATTAGCAAGGTGTGTATAATAGTAATTTGTATTATTAAGAATTCTTGGATATATTAGTCGCTGCTCTTTATACCGTTCTGATTTGGATCAATTCCTTACGATTCTATGTAGTTTATATTTTAAAACTAATTTGAAGTGTAATAAATTACCCAGTTTGATTTAGGACAAAAAGCTTACTAATTGCTTGAAAATTAAACTGGTTTTTGTTAATGACAATATGTTTAAAGTATATTATGAAGTAGAGTGTGTTTGTAAGTATGTTTTTCCGCCAAAAACTCTATAACCAGAACTCGCACAACTTTCAAACTTTCCTGGATTGTAAATGTATTCCTATATTAGAAGAGCGAATAGATGATTCTAAGATTAAGATTTATACACATGACTTTTCTAGGAAATATTATGATGCGAAATTAAAGATTGGCAAACATTTAAGGATGACTGAAAATGAGAAGGGAATATCTATTCAGTGGACTTAATCGAAGTTAAATATTTTGCTATACAATTTTTATGAGAAAATTTCATATTTAATTACTATACATTTCATACAAATCATACCATTTTCTGTTATGTGCGATACAATGATAATGTTTCTCGAAAGTAATGTAAACTATTAACAATTTACTCTTCTGTATCCTTATTACTATGTCAGCATATGGAATATGCATAATTAATTGTTACTGATGTTTTGTAGCCAATGTAAGCTGGGAAATGAAGTCATAAAACTCTGGTGTTTCAAAGTGTTTCGAAATAACTTTTACTTGCAAATGAGGAAATGTGTGGTTTTTGTATTCAACTTTGAGAGGTGGCNTTTATGATATTTATTCTACTGTTTTCAAGTCATGAAAGCCTACTTTTCATACATTTCTTATAGAAAAATATAAGAACTGGTTATTCCCATGTTTTTATATGGGATAATTTATGAAATCAAATACAACAATTGTCTTAGTAGTCAAAGGGATGGATTGTTTATTTCCCAAAAAAATTCGTATATTTTATCAAAGTTCTCGCAATTTCAAATTTCTATGAATGTTTCACAACTAATATAAAATTCTATGATCATTTTCCTTTCTGTGACACTTGTCCCAACTTCTATGACCATTGTTTCTAATTTAATTTTGTAAAAGAAACAATCTCCGCAAGTCATGAAAATGTACTTTACGTTCATCTCCTACGGAAACTTATTATGGGCTCCTGGGTTCGAACCAGACCTTTACAGAGATGAGAATATTTTTCCTGGGGGTTTCATCTTATGTCAAAAGTTTGTGGCATGACAAGCAAGACAACTACGGCTATGTTCATCATAGAAATTATGTCAAAGAGATTACTACTTTTCTAGCCAAGAAATGCATTAGCATTTACATAGAATGGCAAAGAAGCTTCTCTGATTGAGAATCTCTGTATTTGATACATATGATGGTATCCAAAACTCANGAGTCATGCAAATAGTACTCCAAGAAACTTCTGAAATATTTCCAAATATCATTGTATAAAGATTTGTTATAATTCGTAAAGGAAAGGAATATAAGGAAAATGCACCTATAATATCCATAAAGTTTATTGTTTTCAGTGTTGAGAACAAAAAAGCTAAAATACAATCACAGTTTTTTATCTATAATAAATTTTTCTATTCATTCTATGGATATTAATTTTTTTAATACTATAATATTCTTTAAATAATAAGTATTCTATTTTAAAGTTGATATGAGATGGCTGTACCTCATGAAACATAATTTTAAACTGATAAAGAGAACCAAACTTTATATGTTTCACTAGATATGTTTATTGCCGACTGGTTTGGGCCATTGACAGCCATCAATTTGTATGATGTGCATTGGCCATCCTTCTAACTATTGGACTGTTGTACAGTAAAACACTGTTAAGACAATTTTTGGGGAAGCAAGGGAAAATCACGTCTTAAGTGGGATAACGTCATAACCAGGCTGTGTAATGCTGGTTGCCTTACATAACATTTTTGAAGAATTGTCTGCTAGTCACACAAAGAGAACATCTTAGTTACCTGCATAGTTACAAATTCCATTTCTTCACAGAAAATGGGAAAAGAATTGTACTTTTTCATTATACTTATAGTCCATTTATTTGTTCTCTGATGGATTTCCGCAACACCTCGCCTGATGCTGTGAATTTTATTATTTGATCAGTTTACATACAAGGTAATATTACGTACTTTTTTAGGATTACGATATTTTTAGGATTTGAGTTTGTGACCAAAAGAAACACCCCATAGTGACTTTTTATCTTGCTTTTTCATAGGACAAGCCAGATGGGGAGTTTCTCACCCTATCTTAGAGGTAAAATCGGCTCCAAAGGTGGGATGCAGATTGTTTTGTTTTGCCATATCTTATTTTTCTTCTCAGGAAATAAGTCATCGGAAACATGAGAGTCAAAAGGAGCCCACTTAGAGCAAGGCAGAGGAGGAGAGATGTTGGGGGTACAGATAACGTAAAACAATTTTGGACTATCAAATGAGGTGGACATTTGGTAAAAGCGAATTGTAGCGCATCTGGGGATGGGCAAAATTCGCATCCTAAGCGAGAAACAGAGCGTCCCAAGTATTTTTACCATGTGATTTGTGTGGTTGAGACTGGAAGAAAATAGTGTCTTAAGCAGGATAACGTCTTAAGTGGGTTTTACTGTACACATAATTAGTTCTACAAAAATTTAGATGGAAAGTGTTCCTATTTCTGGTTTGTGCTCTAGGGACATGAAAAGTTCCTAGCTGTAGCAATTTGGGAGAAGATATGATATTGTTTAGTAACTTACATAGAAATAAAATGTCACCATGACTCTCAGGTAATGTTCTCAAGTCCAATGCCTCATTTATTACATTGTAGCATACTGTTTTTAAACCAATACTACGTCTACATGCAGGAATCCTTGCAAATTGCATCAAACATTAATCAACTCTACGTCTGCTGCAGTCGTGGGATGATGATGGACCCATAATCAACATTAGGTATAACCAGAGTTATGAATAAGTACCTTTTAGTACTGACGAAATGTCATTGAAGCCTTCAGTAAATCTGGAAATAATGCCTAATAACCTGAGAAATTTATTAACAAACATATCTATATGATGATTAAAATTAATTTGGGTGTAAATATTACCCTAAGTCTTTTTTATTGACTTTGTTCTACCTAGGAACTTGTTGTTAATTTTATAGCTTAAGAAAATAGGGTCCTGACAGCAGAGATAAGTCATTGATAAGCATTTACTAATGTTTACAGACACTGTATTATCATTACACAAGTTGAACAATTTATCTAAGCTGTTCTGGACTACTAAGCAGTCATCCAAGGTATTTAGGGGAAGATAAATGTTTAAGTCAAAAGCAATTTTAGCTAATTCAAGACTGTCACCAAGATCATTAATAAAAAAATTAAAAAGGGGGGGCCTGAGGTGTGATCCCTGAAGAAACCCTGAGGTAACTTCAAATTTAAAACATTGGTAAGATTTCCCCACTTTCTGTTTTCTCTCCTATAGGTAACTTTTGAAGCATGCCTCGAGAGCACCAGTAATGCCCATACCCATGTAGTTTGGCAATTAAATGATGCATACTAACTGTATCAAAAGCAGATTTTAAATCAGTGTAAATAAAATCCACTTGTTGACCACTGTCAAAGGAATTCATATCAGATTGAAAAGATAGTTGGCGATAGTAGAAGGGATGGCATAAATTCCATGTTTTTCCTCAATTATTATTATATGCACCTTTAACTGTCGAGGACAACGCTTTCATATACCTCAGCCAAATGTGATTGAATTGAAATAGGTTTATAGTTGGTGGCATTGATTTATCCCCTGATTTACGCACAGGTACAAAAAAGCTATTTTTCGATATTCAAGGGAAGATCAGCAAAGCATCATTNTTTAACTGTTGAGGACAACGCTTTCAAATACCTCAGCCAAATGTGATTGAATTGAAATAGGTTTATAGTTGGTGGCATTGATTTATCCCCTGATTTACGCACAGGTACAAAAAAGCTATTTTTCGATATTCAATGGAAGATCAGCAGAGCATCATTGCATAATTTCGTCAGAGGCCGAGCTAGAATATCAGCACAATGTTTCAAGACTGAGGGAGGGATGCCATCTGGTCCATATTTTTTATTTGGGTTCAAGTTCTTAAGTTTACTAAGTACCCCATTAATTGTTATGGACATAGTTGATAAATAAGCATCATTAGGATACGAGAGCGCATGACAAGCAAGATAAATACGGCTGTATTTATCATAGAAATTGTGTGCAAAGAGATAGCTAATTTTCTAGCCAAGGTATGCATTACCATTTACGTAGAACAGCATATATACTTCTCTGATTGAGAATCTCTGTATTTGACACAAATGATGGTATCCGAAACTCAAGGAAATTAGTTTACTGCATTCTTAGGTTTATTTAAACAGCTGATACAAAGAAATTTGGCTCACGTAGCTCGTTATCAATATTCAAATATTCAACAGGTGGTTAAGCTGTGGAGTCTATCGACATTCCACTTCTATCGAGTTTTTAACTCGATTGGTATCGACGTGAACAATCATGGAGGCATAAGTCTGAATTATTTTGTAGTGGTTAGGATGAAGTGCGTTTTCGCCTTTGAATTCTGCGTGAATTAGAATTGAAGAGTGTTTAGCTCCTAGAATAAATCCTAAAAATAGTTATTATCGGCAGTAAGATTGTCGGACGACGTTTACGATCCCCTCACTTTGGATTTGGGTAATTGCAGGCTTTGTTTCGACAACGAGAAGGTGTTGATCAATGTTTTCGAAGTCAGCTGGTCTTTGAATACTGTTGTTCGGGCGATCATAGATGTCCTAATTGTGAGGTGAGAAATTGTGTACTTTAACCGATTTCTACTGACATTATTATGCTTGGATTAAACAAAATGGAAGTAGGTTTTGTTGGTGTATCATAAGGTTGCAGTTTGTTCTTTTGTAGAAACTTCTGGAATAACATCTACGAATTGTCAGCAATCTTTTTCTTATAATTATTGCAAATATATGTTTATGTATATTAATTCCTTGTATACGTTTGTACTTTCGTGGCCGATACATTAATCTTTTGTTATTTGCTTCTTTTTACAGATATCTGCCGATGATCAGTATCCACCATTTGTTTCAGAGAGTTGTTTCGACAAACTGAACGAATTTAAGTAAAGAGAAGTGCAATATTACGAGAGAAATTTATGAACGGTACCGAAATTGAAAGGGAAAAATAACAGTGAAAGCATTAGCAAGGTGTGTATAATAGTAATTTGTATTATTAAGAATTCTTGGATATATTAGTCGCTGCTCTTTATACCGTTCTGATTTGGATCAATTCCTTACGATTCTATGTAGTTTATATTTTAAAACTAATTTGAAGTGTAATAAATTACCCAGTTTGATTTAGGACAAAAAGCTTACTAATTGCTTGAAAATTAAACTGGTTTTTGTTAATGACAATATGTTTAAAGTATATTATGAAGTAGAGTGTGTTTGTAAGTATGTTTTTCCGCCAAAAACTCTATAACCAGAACTCGCACAACTTTCAAACTTTCCTGGATTGTAAATGTATTCCTATATTAGAAGAGCGAATAGATGATTCTAAGATTAAGATTTATACACATGACTTTTCTAGGAAATATTATGATGCGAAATTAAAGATTGGCAAACATTTAAGGATGACTGAAAATGAGAAGGGAATATCTATTCAGTGGACTTAATCGAAGTTAAATATTTTGCTATACAATTTTTATGAGAAAATTTCATATTTAATTACTATACATTTCATACAAATCATACCATTTTCTGTTATGTGCGATACAATGATAATGTTTCTCGAAAGTAATGTAAACTATTAACAATTTACTCTTCTGTATCCTTATTACTATGTCAGCATATGGAATATGCATAATTAATTGTTACTGATGTTTTGTAGCCAATGTAAGCTGGGAAATGAAGTCATAAAACTCTGGTGTTTCAAAGTGTTTCGAAATAACTTTTACTTGCAAATGAGGAAATGTGTGGTTTTTGTATTCAACTTTGAGAGGTGGCAAATTATGTCTGCACCCAATTGGCAGATAGGCTGGGTGCGGCTCTGAGTCTGACGTTGTGCATTTGATAGTAACGTTTAATTAGCTTTCATAAATTATAATAGTGACTCATAAATATGATTCATTATTAGCTCAAAAACTATGCTTTTATCTATTTTTGCCATTTTATGGAAAACTAATGTGTAAAATGATAGAATGCTGCACAATTATTTTATGGGCACCTTAGTAAAGTTCTTCAGCTCTGTCCTTAAAAATCTAAAGTTGAATTGAACAATAGAGAACTACTTTGAATGCAACAAATATTTGAATTTCATAATTAACTGACATAATATTATTAGAATAAATTCAGTTAATTACGAAATAGATAAAAATATTGTATGTAACGTAATCTCTTTGACAATATTATGTTGTATCCTTCATATTTGGTAAGAATCTGCAGTCATTAGAGATGAATATCAATTATCATTATATGTATTTGGTAGGAATAAGGGGTTTTCTTCTAATGAGCTACTACTGCATAAACTAATGAGGGAATTGTGAACTTTCTCATTCCAATTCCCTCTTTTAATCCATACACAGCCTTTCAAAGATGGCAAAATTATTCTCCTTTATACGATGAAATCCTATGTTACATATCTGTGTCTCACAGCAGACTTGCGAGAAGGAAAACACTACGCATAAATGAAATTTAAAATTCCAATAAAATAAATATTTTAAGCTTACCTTAAGATGTGCCTCAGCACAAAATCGAAACAGCTAAATGGACACCAGTATCTCAGTCAGTTGCTTCAGCGGAGCTGCACTGTGTTCTAAACGGAGGCTTTGAATTGGACTCTTATTTAAGTATTGTCAGAGATGCCAAGTGCATTCATGTTGAAGCCTCAGTTTCACTCGAAAAAGAAATAATTTACAGAGAAGAAGAAATAAATAGTACTTCTACGCCAATTAAACCCTCCAAATATAGGTAAAGTATCAACAGAGAATTGCTAATAACGGTAGTATCTGAAATAATTTTCAACCTGGCATTTCTGTGTGTTTCAGCTAATTCTAATTACAACATTGTATCAGCGCTGTTTATTTGCAATCTGCTTCCTTTGTGTTTGAAGACGTTTTTGTTGCTGGTATCATTTGCAATATTTTTATTGAGCCAAATATTTACGTTTAAATCATCGTAAGTGTACCTCCATTAAATACTTCAACAATTCCTCTTAACCCTTTAAGGAAAAAAAGACCTATGCCACTTGGGATATTAAATATCCATGAGAAAATGAAATTCTGAAATTAGGTACATTTTTTGTTTTCACTTCTTTATAAGATAGGTATGCATGTATTTACAGTATTTTTGTCTCATGGGTAACTTCCGATAACGAGTAATTCGAGGATCTCCCTAGTGGGTATGCAACCTAATTCCTCTTAATTGGTGTATGCAGATTTTATACAACCCCTTCTGGTTGTAATCAGGCAGTGGTTATTTTCTCCTAAGCTTCATTTAGGTTTCCTAAAATCTGGAAGTTGATATTTCCTATTCCCTTTTTAATTATAATTAACTTTTTTGCTATCATGATATTTAGATCTGATTTGCATTGAGATTTGTTCAGATGGAACTGGCAAGTTTTAAGACAAGATCTTGTCCGATTGCACATGTTATTTACTTATTCAATTAAATCAAGTCCTCCTAAGCCAGAAAGTGTCCTCGAAAGATTATTATAACTTGATATAGTTGTTACTGGTTTATGGTTTATTTGATGTTTGATAGAATTAAAATAAATTTGCTAACATATAAGTGATTGCAGGAAAAATTTTGTGTAAAAGATTTTCTAATAATTTTCCTTTCTTTTGACACTTGTCTCCATTTCGTGGAACCATTGTTTCTAATTTAATTTTGTAAAAGAAAAAGTCAGGATTTAAACGAATTTTAAGTAGATTTATTGTGAAAATTTCTGGCTTAGTAGGACTGGGTATATACGATAACAGATATATGCTTGAATAAATTAATTTTTGTGTTGCTTCCCTGGTGCATTATTTAGTATTGGAGTAGAAAAACTTATTTTAGTTGCACCCAAAAAATTTGCACAGATTCAATTTAATGATTTATATAATTTGCAGTAGTAATAAAGGTTCCTCTAATGATGGAGTAACTTGTTATTGCATTTCTTATACATTTTTATTTCTCACTTAGAGACAAAAGGGAACAACACCCTTCAACCGAATTGCAACACCATTTCCAAGGACGAAGAAATTAAGGAGTGTCAGTTGTCCAAGGAAGCAGAAGTATCTGTCAGAGGTGAAGAAAATAAAAGATTGCAGAAAAGGAAGAAGAATGCATACTCAGAGACTTCAAATGATCTTGCAAGCCTTACCATTCACAAATCCAGTGGAACCAATTAACTCTTTCCAGCTGTCCAGCTGGAAATCAGGAAATGTTAATAATGTTAGAATGTGGATGATTCAGACACACTTGGTATCACAGCAAAGAGATGGAAGCGGATTCATCCCGAATACATCTTTTATTCACACCATTAAACATGTGGTAGTACGGTACAGTACAGTAGTTTGGGAACAGCCAAGGTACAGAAGTGAGCATAACTCACATGAGAGTGCGCCATACGCACAGACAAACAAAAAAACACATGATAATGTGATAAGCAGACAATTGTGAAAATGTAGATTGCCAATACAATTCAACACTACCCTTTAAGCTTCATTTCTAACAGTCCCAATCCTTGAACAAACTTTTCATGCTTTGGTTTAGCTAATGGTTTGGTTATAATATCAGCTGTCATACTTTCTGTGTTCAAGTAATCCAATTTCACAACATTTGACTTTACAGATTCTCTAACAAAGTGATGACGAATGTCAATATGTTTTGTTATATTATGAAACATTTGATTAATGCAAAGCTTTTGGGCTGACTGATTGTTATTAAACAGAACAACAGTTTCCTCCTTCCCCAAATTACAACTAGATATATTATGGAGAAACATACACTCTTCTGCTGCTTTAGAAAGAGCCATGTATTCTGCCTCTGTACTGGACAGGGCAACAGTCCTTTGCTTTCGGCTCTCCCGAGGGATAGCAGCGCCTGTCAATTTGAAGGCAAACCCTGTGCAGGATTTCCTATCACACTTATTGCCAGCCCAGTCAGGGTCCACAAAACCAACAATACTTTCACCAGTTTTTTTTAAACACTAGAGCATGGTTCAAAGTACCTTTTAGATATCTTAGCACTCGCTTGGCACTTTTCCAGTACTCTAACCCAAAACAAGTATTGTATCTGCTGAGAGTTCCCACAGCATGCAAATATATCTGGCTGAGTACACTCAGCCAAGTACGTTAAACATCCAACCAATTGTTGGTATGGCAATTTGCTGACATCTGAATTGTTCTCAGAACCTTTGGATAGCTGATGGCTTACCTCCATTTGTGTACAGACAGGTTTACACTCAGATATGTTAAATTTTCTCAAGACATCTTGTATATACTTTTTCTGGTCCAACAGAATGTTGCTTTTTACTCTCATGACCTACACACTCTTTACATCACCTAAATCTTTCATTTAAATTTGGAATTAAGCTTCTCTGTCAGTTCATCTCTCTTTCAAGTCACTGCTAAAAATGAAAATGTCATCAACGTATAATGTGATTACAAGAATGGATTTGCCCTTTTGTTATAAACGCATGGTTCATTTCCCAATCTTTTAAAATCCATGTCGGACAAGACAAGATTTATTCTTCCATACCAAGCTCTTGATGACTGTTTTAAACCATAAATTGCTCTTTTCAGCTAACACACTTTGTTCTCTTTCCCTTTAACCACAAATCCCTTGGACTGGTCCATAGAATCATTCTCCACAAGGTCACCATTTAGGAAAGCTGTGGACACATCCATGTGGTTAATGTCCAAGTCCATTTCCACTGCAAGGGCAATCAAAAATCTTAGAGTGGAATACCTCACTACTGGGGAAAAAGTTTCCTCATAGTCTACACCATGTCTCTGGGCGAAGCCCCTAGTAACAAGACGTGCTTTATATCGGTCAACAAGCCCATCAGCACCCTTTTAACTTTGAAAACCCATTTACACTTGACTGTTTTCTTGTACCTGGGCAAGTCCACAAGCACCCACTCACCATTGCGTTGAAGAGACTCATATTCCGAGTCCATGGCTGCCTTCCACTGAGCAGCATCTGCTCCACTCAGTGCCTCATCTACTGTTAATTCTTTAACTTCATCCATAATTGCGTGATAGAGTATGTAATCAGGACATTATTTGGGATGAGGTTCCTTCCTTGGATACCTTAGTTCATTATCAGCAGAAACAGTTGATAAGGGTACCTTAGGGTCTGGCAGTTGCTCCTCATCTTCCATCAAAGATGGTTCACCTCCATCTCAAGTCCATCAGCTGTTTCCATTGCTGAGACCAATGGGTATTCTTCTGTCCCTTCAGCTTCCCTTCGAACTTCAGAAATAATCCCTTCTTTCTCTGCTGCTATATCCAGCTGTTGGATGTTCATTTCACAAATTATATTATTCTCGATGAATATAAACTACATAGTTTTGTACACTCTTGAAGGATAACTTGGATTGATGAATCCATATCCCTTTGTGTTGTCTCAATATCCCACAAATATCATCTCCCGACTCTGAATCCACTTTCTTTGTGCACTCTTAGGGTACATGCATATAAGCTTTTAACAAACCCTCAAATGACCAAGATCTACTTTCTCACTTGACCATGCTTCTTCTGGAGTCATGCCCATCACTGCCNTGGGAGTCATACCCATCACTGCCTTAGTGGGTGAACGATTTTTCAGGTAAATGGCCGTGTTTACAGCTTCAGCCCAATACCTTTGAATTAGTCCAGCCTCCTGAAGCATAGTCTGAGCCGTCTCCATGATGGCTCTATTGGCTCAGTCAACCACTCCATTTTGCTCCGGATTGGACAGCACTGTCAGCTGATGTTGGATTCCTTCTTGTCTGAGAATTTCCTGAAATTCATTGTTGACGTATTCCTTACCATTTTCAGACCGTAGAATCTTTATCTTCATTCCTGTCTCATTTTCAACTATGGCTTTGAATTTCAGAAACTTTGATTTAACTTTGCTTTTGCATTTCAGAAAATAGCCAAAGGTTTTTCTGGTCATAACATCAATAAATGTCAAAAGATATTTGGCACCTCTCCATGAAGCTTCACTCATAGGTCTGAATGAATGAGTCCCAATTTATCCTTAGCCCTTTTTGCCTTTACCTTGCTAAATGGCTGCCTCGTTTGCTTCCCTTTTACACAGGATATGCAAGTTTTTCCATCTCCTCCAGCAAATGAAATACCTGTGGCCATATTATTCAGTTGCTTCATGTAATATCTGTTAAAGTGACCCAGTCTCCTGTGCCACAATTCCTGACTCTCTTGAATCGCAGCTACGTTGGCCATCTCTGGTGGCACATGAAGCCTGTAGATCCCTCCAACCTCGGCATCTCCTTCCACCCTGCAGTCATTGCTGTGGAAAATCTTACACCCAAATGCATCAAATACAATGACCATACTCTTTTTAACCATAGCATTTACTGACAATAAATTACTAGTGAGATTAGGAACATATGAAACATCTCTTATCAGTCTTTCACCATCCTCATCATTAACCCTTATTTTCACATTACCAATACCGTTACTTGTAAATTTTTCATAATTGCACAAAGAACTTCATGGCTTGAGGATGTTTTATAATTTACCAACCAGTCTTTGCATTTAGTCATGTGATTCCTGGCACCTGAATCCACATACCAACCCTTAGAATTCACATTTGCTGACAATGTAATGAGCAATGACTATTCTTTAAACTCTTTTCTCTTAGAACCACTTTTCACTTGATTCCTTGGACAGTCCCTGGCCATGTGACCTGGCTCATTGAATTTTAAACACTTCAATTCACTCTTTTGCATGTTCCACTTCTGTCTACCACCACACACTGCTGCTGGAGATTTCTTTTCCCTGGAACTAGACAGCAACGCAGCATCTCCCACCGGTAGCTTGTTCGTGGCCGCTCACTTGACATCCTCTTGAAGCAGCTTACCCTTTACAAAGTTGCTGGTTATCCCAACTCCGGAGCTTTCCAGTGCCACAACCATTGGATTATAGTTGGATGAGAGGCCACTCAATATAATGACTCTGATGAATTCATCGTCAATGGGAGCACTTATATCAGCCAACTGCTGAGCCAAAAGCATTACCTCTCTCACATACCTCTTCATGCTCTCAATGTTGTCTAATTTCACCCCAAAGAGTCTCCTCAGCAAACCAAGTCGTCTCGAGAGCCCTTTGTCCTTTGCCATCAAATGAAATAATAACTACAACTTGTACTTTTCTAGAAATATATTTTGGTTAGCAACCAATAGCTGTGTTCGCGGAGACAATCCCGTGCGAATCCCGAACTAGTTGAGAACTATTGAAGTGCGCATGCGCCATCCGAAATCGGTTCCAGGATATCTTGCACCGCAAACGACAAATAGAACTGATAGAACTAATCATGAATGAAATACGCACCTAGCGGTTCATTGTTTTAGTCGCGGTGGTATTTGCGTTCTACTGTTATTACATCTGTTTTTGCAGTCGCTTTCTAAGCTTAATTTTGATAAAAATCATGGAAAGTGAGTTGAGCATATGACATTTGTAACATTTAACTATTTAGTAATTATCAGTAAAATAAAATTTGAGAATATATTAGACATGGTAGGTGAAATATTTACCTCGCCAAAAATTTTTCGTCACTAAGCAGCTAGTTTCGGCTTCGGTAAAACCAATTTTAAGGATAAAGTACAATTCTATGCACAAGAATGCAAAATCTAGATTTATACCTGAAACATTTTTTGGAAGAAGTAAATATTTTACCTATCTTTTTAATTTGCTATGGACTTCCAAAATCTCGATCTCTTCCATAGATTATGAAATAGTATAAAGTAGTGTGATTATAGGTATTTCTTTTTTTTAAGATTTAAGTGAATTCTTGGTAATGCACGGAAGAAATGAAGAGGATGAGGAACAGGTGGCATTTATATGGAATAGAGGTAGCACGCTAATGCTCCTAGATCTGTATAAAAAATTAAGGGGACAGGTTGGATCACTAAAAATTAAAAATTTGAAANAACCAAGTTTTGACAGAGCGGAAGCAAGGTTTCCCACCCTGCTTCTCTCTCTCTCCCATTCGGCGTAGCTGGGCGGGAACTTATGAAAGTGCTGCATCGGGCTAAGATACGGCACAGATCTAATAGCTTTCGCGGCGATTGCAACTCACAAGAGTTGTTCGACATTAAGAATCAATCGTGATAGTTCGTAATGATGTTATATTTTCTTCTCATTTTGCTTTAGAACGTTCAAACTAGCAATACCGTTTTATTACATAACTAGCTGACCCCGCGAAAAATATTTGCGCGCATTGTGCATATAATATCTGCGAATCGCTTTTTTATATTTTAAGAAACGTATCTCCATACGAATATCCATAATGAATAATTATGTCAGTTTTCAATTATCAAACATAAAAAAACGATAAGTTTAATCGCTTATTTTTCCAAAGCAATTAATTATCTTCAACTATATATAAATTTAGGTTAACCTTAGTTTAGAACGCTAAAGTTCATGTTTACCAAGATTATTTTCGAAAACGTTTCAATTTATGGGGAATTAACAAATATCTCTTTTTTCGATGTTTCGCACATACTAATTATTTATACACCCAAAACTTATTTAAGAAGAGAAAATTTAATTTCAATTATTTACGATGCTATACATAACGTTTTTTCCAATAATTCTTAACTGCTTCATTTCAACTTTCGGACAACAACATCATAATATTTATGATTATAATCCAATGCATTTGAAAATCTGATGTCAAAGTGTGTTTATCGGTTATATTTTTAATCAACCTTTGAGAATATGGCAAGCTTCGTTTGCCTTTTTATAGAAGTCACAAATAAATATACTCTGTTTAGAATTGTTTCCCTCATATTCCGTAGGCTTTGGTAGAATTGTTCTAAATTTGTCCAGAATGCATCCTTAATTTGGAATCGAAATAAAATGGATTGTGGCTAGCTTTACGATGTGGAAATCCATATGAAAAGGATGGTATGAATGAAATTACAATTGTCCTTTTCCGCTGATGTATTTTAAAACAAACGACCGTTGTTGGCACAGATCGGCCATCATCATGCCTCACCTGATGATAGCCGATACGTAGATTTCTGCAAAGTATCAGTGCTTCTTGTATATTTAAGGATTGAGTTATTGGACGTCAACTTACCAAAATGTACACAAATTTAAACTTTTTCTGATGTTGTAGTTGATAAAGTTGTCCAATATCATTCTATAGCATTTTTCTAAGTCACTGTATTAATGACAGTTGCAATGCGATAGCAAATATTTTAACGAATAATTGGAAGACAACACCTGACACAGCTGAGGAATTTGATTGGTTTAGAGAGGAAATCGTTTTTAATACGTGAATTAAGCCGAAGTCTCATTGATAAAGAATCGCCTCCAATACTTTGCTTCTCAATATTCTTCTGCTGCTATGTCAACTGAAGATTTATGTATGAAACAAACAAACCAGTGGTAATTGGGGCTAATGATGGAACTCACATTTCTGGTCTTCAAAACCGAAATGAACGGGAAAACCATTCAATCAATCGAAATCTTGATCAGAGGGAGAATGTAAAAATTGTTATTTAATTGTAAGTGAATGTACACAAGTTATATCTTTCGCATCTGTAAATTTCTATTCCTTAGAAACGGGCAAATTTGGTAACATCAAACATGTATCCCAAGAGTCTTTAGCTCGAGGGAAATCGCTCTTGTATTATCAACATTAAAAACGGTAATTTAATATTCAATTATCACAAATTCATAAGTACAAATGTGATTGAATACCAAAAAGGATTAATTTAGCTCATATAGTCAAAATAGGGGAATGGTAACAGGGAATTTCGTTGAAAATTCATGTTTATTTCACAACGTCCCACTTCGTAATTTTCATTGCTTGAAATATAAAAAGCAGAACTTATAGTCGTATGGAAGCACGAAAATAATTAAACAATTTTTAAACCGTATACTAACATTACTCCGTGAATTTAGACACGTACGCNCGAGAGCGTCACTTGGGCGTCTCTTACTCTACGAGAAAAAGGTAGAAAGACGAGGTAGAGGAAGGCCGAGAGCTGTTATTTAACAGAGACAGAGAGTTTATCCTGCACTCAAGGTGAGACATTGCTCCTCTTCTTATAAAGTACTTTCAAATTCAATCCTTGTTTATTCTTAGTTCTTGTCCATAATCGTCAATTCATTCATCCGTCCTTGCAAAAGGTTATAAAGTTCTATGTTCTTAATATACTCTAAAGACCCAATCCGATAGCATTACTCATTAGAGTCTGCTTTTCAGGACTATTTTGTGTTTAACTTATCACCTTTTCAGCCGCACTTTTTCTAATTCTCGGACACTTATCGCCTCATACAATTCACGCACAACTAACGCGAATTAACATTGCTCGCGGACTTTTTCTTGGCTCCGACCAACTACTCTCTTTATGAAGCCAAGTTTCCCTTTTTTCTCTTCAAAAATTGGCCATGTTTTCCAAACATTTCCGTTTTCGTCGTGTATCTTGACAAATATCGGGAAATGCGCTGTTTCTTTTGCAGACTTTAATTAGAAATAGTGGTCCTTCGAAATCAACACAAGTTTCCAAAGAGAGGTAATCAATATAGATATTTATTTTAGTCGTGAAATATTTATGTAGATTCTAAATTGCGGGGAATTTAATAAAATAAACGGAAGATTGGTGAAAATTTGCAGCGATAAAAAACTCGTCCCCTTGACGACCATTTTTATATTAGTTATTCACGATAGCTTGTCAGTTCCCTTGTAGTTATTTTCTAAAATCAATTCAGTGGATTTGGTGATGCATTTCCAACATCTTTCTTAAGAATATCCTCGGTGACGCCTTAGTCTTTGGAAACGTGACAACATCGGGGAATTTATTTGTCTTTTGTAGCACTCAGCTTCCGCGGCGTTATTTATTGTCGATTGTTTTCCTTGAATGGAAGAAAAGTTGGCTAATTGAGAACTACCGCTTGAGATCGCTTCCTTTGCTAGCGATTTACGCCAAACTGCTGACATGTTAAACTATAATGGTGTAACATTATAGTACAACTTGTTGTTCTCCTTATTTACATCTTTTGGAATGTTGCGATGCGAGTTGGGATATATAAAATACAGAGAATGGGCACAAAGCATAGCGTCTAGGTTCGATTTGTGGTATTCTCGGATTCAATTCTTCTGGAATCCTTTCAAACACATCTCTAACTAACTTAGAATGTCATTTAATACCGACAAATTCCGTAGACGAATGGAGATCAAAGAAAATTACGTGGTTGGATTGCAATCAATGCCACGTCCATTATCTTACGCAAGTTTCAAGTACTTTGAGAGCCCAAGGCAATGGATTATCGCACGGCTTCCCTTATAGACTGTTTAAATGAATAATATGGACGGTGTTGGAAGTGGTAGATAATGTTAGAGTTCGGATTTGGTGGTCGTAGTCGAGGGGATTCAATCTTCCAGATCGGAAATGTTAAAATGGAAATTACAAGGATTAAGGAATGGTTAGAATACTTTGCAGGATAAATTCCTGCGGCTGATCCCAAATTTTTAACCAGATTATTATAGTCCAAATTTTACAGATCTTAGTGATAAACTCGCGTGACTCCGTGTGTACAATCCGATAAAACAACCTCATAATGTCCCAAATGTCTCTGACGGACTTTATCTCATCTGCTGCTGCTGTCTATTAAACATATTGTTTCCTGAATTTTTTAGTTTCTCTTTGTGTTGTATAATTTTAACTTTGTTTTTATCTATCTACGTTTTTTTGCATTGAATGTTGCAACTTTTAAAGCTGCTGTACGATTGCTTGATTGGCGACCTTTGCTTGAATGTCATCTTAAAGGAATTTTACAAATTTGCACATCACGTTTAAGAGGCAAGTTTCCAAAGAAGGAGATTACATAAAAAATGTACATTCTTATTGTTGATTGTAGATTTTGTATTCGAACTGAGAAATTTGACTATGTTGAACATTTTGTTTTCGATGCCCCATTGCACTAAACTAAGATGCGAGATGTTAATTTCTCTTATGTACAAATAGGTATATTTAATCACACACACAAATCTTGTAGTGAAAGGTTAACTTAAACATGAGCCTGTACGGTATGAATCAAGTAATGGAGGTAGATGTATATTTTTATAATTGTTTTTTGACATGATTAAAGTTCAGTTCTTAATTAAGACTGTCGTTCCTCTCCAGGTGCCACTCTTTGGACAGTAACTTGTGTGGAAAGCGGGCCTAGTTGCGATGGAGCTTATTTTGATCATCACACTCCTGATCGTCGTCATCATCAATTTCATCGTCTTCAATGTTCTCCGGCTGAAGAAGGTGAGTCAATGTGCATTCATTGCAGTGATTTTCACGTTACCCTTTACGAATTTAAATAAATAATTTAATACACGGGGGTAGGCTTCGTTTTGTGAAATCCTTCACACCTGAATCAAAAGATAGATGGCCCTTTATTGGCGAGATTAGGCCCATATGGGCCCCTCTTCCAACTCGCCTCGTATGACGTCATCATTTATGCAAAATATAATTATAAACTAAAGGAAAGAGTGCAGAGTGGGAAGAAATCTTTGCAACTGAATGTTGACAAAAAAAATCCCACATTACGGGAGAACACCCACAGAGATGGGGGTGAAAAACACACATAAACACACTTAAAGACGGTATATAATACAATAAATTCAAATACCAGGTAATCGGAAATGAGAAAAAGAAATGTAAATCGAATTACAAACAAATAAACCACAGAGAATGTGAGTTACAAATGGAATTACGCATCTAAAGATTATTTCGATAAATAAATTGGAAGATCGATTCCAAAAAGTAAGATTATCTTACAAATAATGGTCAACATTTCAGCTCTCGTTGAATGGGCAATATTCACGCATCCTCGCCATTGAGATTTAAATAATTAATTAATAGCAGCGTCAATTTAAAATAATTGAACTTTTCCGCATTTCTCTTCTTTGGTGAGAAGCTTGAAAATAAAGACAGAGAAACAGTAGACGAGAGAAAATGACCAGTCGTGTGGCCATCGCTTTCTTTTCATAATTGCATAAACACCACGAATCTCGATTGGATGCTCGGTTTTAAGATGCGTATCGAACATTAAACCACGTCACAAGGAATAAATTAAGGATATTTTATAGTAATATACAGTGACATTACAGGAAGTTCTGAAACAAGCTCTCTCGCCTGAGTTGAAATACACTTTGCGTTAAAATCTGAAATACTGTACCTCATAGGAGTGCCTTTGGTATGAAGGGCAAGTCTAGTCATACTTAGCTAAGTTATATTTTGAAATCGATTCTTTGGAGTTTGTGATGCATTTTCCAACAGATTTCTTGCGAATATACTCCGTCTTTACAAATGTCACAATGCTCTGGAATTTGTGTGTTTTTTGAGGGCACTCAGCACCCGCAGCGTAACTTAATGTCGATGGATGTCCTTAAATGGAAGGCAAATTGAGAAATACCGCTTGAGATCGCTTCCTTTGCTAGTGATTTGCGCTTAACTGATTACAAGTTTAACTTAAAGGAATTTAGGGTGTCGCATTATATTGTTCCTCTTCTGGAATGTTGCGGTGCAAGTTGGGATTTATAAATTGTTTAGGATGGATACAAAGTAGCGCATCTAGGTTCAACTATCGGATTACATTTCCCCGGATTCCTAAAAAACACATCTCAAAGTAGCAAAGAATGTCATTTAATAGCGACACATTTCATATATGAATGGTGATCATAGAAACATTTCACTATCAGATTGGAATTTAAGTCCAGCTTTACATCTTAGGCAAGTTTGTTTGTTTTAAAGCCCAAACCGAACGATTTGTCGTGCGATTTTTCTTAGTAGTAGTAGTATTATTAAAAGTGCTTCGACAGCTGAGCTTCGCTTCGCACGTAGGCCCCCACCGGGAATCGAACCCGCGACCGCTTTCACCGAAGTCCAACGCGTTGGTCACTTAGCTATTCAGGGGGCCTGAGATTTTTCTTATCGGACTGATTGGAGGAACAATTTGGAAGATGTAGGCAGAGATTGGAGATTGCGTTGGATTGTCAAAGCGGAGGGTATTCAATTTTCCAGATCGGAAATGATGAAACGGTAGTTATAAACCAGATCGATCAGTTTCTCGTCCAATTTTCACAAATCTGATTGATAATCTCGTTTGATTCTGTGTGTATAATCCGATAAAACAGCTTCGGCCTTCCATCGCCGCCTCATAATGCCTCTGACGGACTTTATCTCATATGCTGCTGCTGTTTATTTAACATCTTGCTTTCTTGGTTCTTTTGTTTCCTTTTGCAGTGTGTAATAAGTTCCCTTTGTTTTCATCTATCTGCCTCTAAGCCGTCCTTTCTAAAATCTGTGAAAATTATTCATTCAGGTTTATGCAATGATTTCACTCATGGCTGCCTTAGAAATGATTGTGTTTGTCGTCCAAGTCCTTTTTCCTGTTGTGATGATCTTAGATGCAGAAGTAGGTCTCTTAAAGGAATACTGCCTCCCTAAGTGTCTTCTGGGTTTACACATCCAGNATCCTCAGCATCTCTAGAAGAATATGCTAAACGTTGTAGAGAATTTAATGTAAGAGAACTTTAATTTTAAAATTCCAGTACGAAATGTTAGTTATTAAAAGTTCATAATGACGGTGAGATTACAGAAAGATGCTAATATTGTATTTTGAAAGAATGACTGTAATAGTTAGAGCTGCTGCGATTATGGTAGCGTAAAATAATCTGCAGTCAAATTATTTTGTGGGAAATGTTTATTGACATGACAATCAGAACCAATGTGAGGATTTTTCAAACAGTGTTGGAAATAGTTTAAACATTAATTAAATGTAATTTATTAATATAGTTTAAATATAATTTATTTTACGGCACTATTACAATGTTGTAATATTTACAGTCTTTCCTGGAGGAAATGAATGAAAACTTGGAGGAAAGACGACCTTTGCGAGATGCAGAGGGCCCATCGACGTCTAAAGCACATTCCGAAGTATCTGCTGAACAACTGGAAGAACATCAGGTGAGAGAACTGTTGTTCTGAATTTCCATTACAAACCATGAGTTAGCAATATTGTATTTTGGAAGAATTACTTGAATAACTAGAGCTGCTGTGGCAATGGTAGAGTAAAATAATCTGCACTATCGCCATTTCCAATTAATTTGTGGGAAATATTTAGTGACAGGACAATCAGAAGCAATGCACAGTGGGCTAGAATCGAAAAAAGATGGCCAGAAATACAACAGTTGTTTCTTTGGGTGAGGACTTTGAAACTTTGCATGGCTACTCTTGAATTAATTCTGAATATAACTATGCGAGTTATCTACATTAACTCCTACGCATCACAATATCGAAACATCAAACATAAGAAAAATACCAGTCTTCGGTTTTTTGCGAAATTCCTCAACTTCAACCTGATGCTGAACCCAAATGTGACAAATTATAATAATAACAATAATAATAATAAAGCGTCTTTATTTACGGGCAAGATTATCATGAAATATATTATTATATGATTTCATGCTAAAAATCTGTCCATCTTTATTACAGTAGAACTTAATCAACACCGTTGAATATTTGCATCCTTTATGTAATGTAAATGTTTCTGTGAAAGTTTTAAGCCAAGTAAATTGAAAAGTCTTTCCTTTTGGTCTTCACTGCTCATATTCTCCAGAAGAATTGGGAAAACGTTTTTAAATCTGACTCATTACAACCATGCTTATTCCTTGTTTCCCGTTTTATGCAGGAGGGAGATTCCTTGATGGAGGACCAGTATAAGGAACTCCATGCAAAGATACAGGCAGGAGATGTGGAATCGGTGGAACGTCTCCTCCAAGATGTGAAGCCAGGACTACCACTATGTTTCGAGGGAATGTCAGCCCTAAAGAGATCGTTTGTGTGCAAACAGGATTACGTGTGTATATTTTTAATACGTTTTGGGCTAACATTCAAAGATGATGCGGAGGGGGATGATTTAGATATAAGTGAGGAAGATGTTGATCTCATCAACATCCGTTTCTGGTATTTAAACAGAGATTTAGAAGAGTCGTGTATTTATAAACTCATGGCTTACAGTAAATTAGCATTCCAAGGAGACAAAAGGTGTAATGATGCATTGCTTTGCATGTACAAGGAACTCTTCCAGTCTGAATGCATTAGATTTCTGATGAAGGTGTTAGCAAGAGAACCTCCACATATTGCTTATGATTTTGGGTCCAAAAACATAGATAGGATTTACTTGGAAGCTGAAACCGGTTTATCAGGGCTCACAGTACCAAGCACTAACAGCATTTACATCGGGGCAGAGGAGTTACTGTCCGAGAAAGATGAAGAAAGAGCCAAAGTCAAAGGAGTTGTAGCCGAGGAGTTTTGCCATTTGGCCTTAAAATACCTTTTTAAAAATGGCAGCAAAATGTTTAAAATTTTGCTCAATCTAAATGTTAAGGTTTACTCTAAAATGATGTTTGGTGTGGTTAAATATAATTCAAATCCAGAAGAAGTGATTGACATTTTGAATGAGTGGATTTCAATTCCTGTTGAATTTAGAACAAATAAAAGAAAAAGAAAAGGACAAAGTAAAAAAGAAAAGGCGAAAAAGCTTTTGCAGTTGTTTAAGTTAAAGGATTTGAAAGGAAATAGTTTATTTTACTCTGCTATACTTAATGTGAGAAAGGAAATATTTGCTAAGATTTTGGAATATTTGAAGAGGATTCTTGGGAAAGAGCAGTTTATTGATGCAATTATTAAATGTGGAGAATATAGAAAGGTTATCAGTGAATTTATAATTGATAGAGACATTAATGAAGTCATTGGATTATTGAATGCACTTAAATCCGCGTTTGGGGATGAATTGGAAATTCTCTTTGACAAAGAACTTAAATTTCGTATACTTAGGGAAAATTTAATCTCTTATGTTAATTTTGGGCAAATAATTAATTTATTCAAGGAATGCTTTGAAATTGAAAGTTTGAAAGAAGTTCTTCTGAATTGTGATTCTGATGGTAAATATTTAATTCTTTATTTAGTAAATAAAAGTGGAAATGTGATCGAAAATCTGAATGTTATCAAAAATATTTTAGATAACAAAAGTGAAATGAAACAGTTTTTAATGGCTAAGAATAAAAGAGAATTAAAGAACTTGTTTCATTTGGCTGTTGAGAATGGAAATATTAATTTTGGTGATTTGTTTCAATTTTGTGATGAAAATTTAGAAAAAGAGGAAATTATGGAAATGCTGATTAGTCGTGATGAATTTGGTGAAAATGTATTGCATTTATTATTTAGATTTAATTCATCAGAAGAAATAATTGAGAAATTGAATGTTATGAAGAATTATTTAGCTGATGAAGAATTATTTAAAAGTCTTTTAAAGAGTAAGAATAAAAAATTCAGGAACATAATCCATTGTGCAGCATTAAATGAAAATGAAATAAATATTTCCATTTTAAATTCACATTTGAATAAAATCGAAATAAAACAGCTTTTGATTGAGAGAGATATATTTGGTTGTACAATTCTGAATTTTGCAGCAGAATGTGATTCAGCAATAAACTTACTTGTTTTGCTGAATTATTCCTTTGAAATTCTAAAAGATTATAAAGGTCTATTTGAAGAGATTATTCTGGCTCAAGATAGAGTAGGTACATTCCTTCATATGTTTGTTTATTCTTATTCTGTTAATTTTAGAGAAGAATTTGTAATTAAGTTAATCAAATCTGTGAAACAAAAATTATCTGATGACATTTTTAAGAAATTGCTGATAATTAGGAATATAGATAGAAGAACATGTCTGCAAATTGAAAGTAAATTCAGTAACAGAATTATTGAATGTTTTAAAAGAATTTTGGAGAAAAATTTGTTTGAAGAACTTTTACAAAAAAATGAAAATGGTGATGAAAAGTGTAAATTGCAATAAAATAGTCAATCTTAGAGTTTAAACTAATTAAAACCTTCAAATTGTGTTGAATTATGTTAAATATGATTATAATGAATCTGATGATTTGTCTTATTGGTTACGTGTTTGTAAATAGTAATTTAATCTTGAAAAAAAATGTGTGTATTTGATATAATAATTCAATCTTGGTTTAATTTGTGAGAAATTCTAAATATTGTGTTAAGTTTCCCTAATCATAGTTTTATTAATAATTTCAAAGTCAAGTTTAATCTTAATTTATCTGGTGTTAATTATATGTTTGTAAAATTGTTTATAATTATAATTGAAGAGAACAATGTATAAAAAACAATTGATAACTAATTAAATACTGTGAGAATTAATAAATCTTAAGATTTAAATGTGAAACTTGAGCTTCAAAATATATTCATTCATCAGCACAAACTGTTTCCTCTTTTTATTGCAATTCTTTCAAATTTCAATAAATCCTTCCTTTTAATGTATATAATCTCAAATTTATATTTATTTAAATAAAGAACAGAAATTTGAGATTTCCAGAAAAAAAAAACTCACAAATACGAAACAAATATCAATTTCTTTCTTCGGCTAACGAAATGTATTTAAAATTACGAAACAACTGCAGTGTTCTTGATTAGAATGCAAAGTTCGACGCCAAATTACTTAGGAAGCTCTTTCTTTGGAAGTGAAAATACAAGAAATTCTGTTTTAAATTATGAAATGTACGTTTTCTATTACAAATTTAACCATTCATTTATAAATACTGCCTCAAAATAAGTAAAAAAAGGAGAAAAACTCCTTGAGTCATGGAAAAAGGAAAACTCAGTTTGTAAAAATTTCACAATATATATATTTCTCTACTGCGACATGTTTCAACTCACAGAGTTATCATCAGGCAAAGATCGCAAAAAAGTACACGAATATATACCAACAGGCAACATATTTGAACCAATGGGGTGAAAGGAGGGGGAACATTACAGTGAGTTGGACAAACCAATTGCAGGAGGAGGAGGGAGGGGAGGCAGAAGAGATACCGTTGACAGCAGGGGGGACTGTGTTGAAAACAGGTGCATATNAAATTTGAAGATTTAAATGTAAAACTTGAGCTTCAAAATATATTTATTCATCAGCACAAACTGTCTCCTCTTTTTATTGCAATTCTTTCAACTTTTAATGAATCCTTCAATTTAATATAAATAATCACACATTTATTTAAATAAAAAAGAGAAATTTGCTATTTCCAGAAAAAAACACTCACAAATACGAAACAAATATCAATTTCCCTCTTCGGTTAACGAAATACATTTAAAATGACAAAACAACTGCAGTGTTCTATAAATCGGGAATTTTCTAATACAACGTAAGTTGATTACGTAAACAATCGTCACCATGGAGATCGGTCGCCTTGACAACACACAGTACGATAATCAAATCTGTTTCTATGAATGGAAAATCGAGCATATACTCATTACAAAGTGCCATTGTCATCCTGACAACTATTTACACATTCTTTTTACGGAAATAAACCGAAATTTTCCTATTTGTCAGCAAGCAGATTAAGAATATCTATTAAATTTCCCTCCTTTTGAGACTTGTCTCGATTTCGTGCGACTATTCTTTCTAATTTAATTTGCAAAAGAAACAAATAAAAGTATTTATAGTCGTGAAATATTGCTTTGGATTCAAAATTTCCGGAAATTTGATGAAAAAGTGGAAATACTGTGAAAGTTAGCTGTTATGAACTGAGTGTCCCCTTGACAGTAATTGCTTATCTGTGTTCAACTCAAGTGAGGGACCAGGGTTCGATTCCCAGCTGCGGCAGACTTCTTTTCTTTCATTTCTGCCTCTAAATCTTCAGATAGTCTGACAGCATTTAACGGATTTCCAGTTAACATGCTGAAAGAATTACCTCAAATTGAAGAATGTAAGCATTTTAAAATAAGTTTGATTCCTTAGGAAATTTCCACATCCACAATTTTGACTACAGAGAACGGGTTTAACTATGAAATCCATGGAATGGATAAAAATTAAAAGCATTATAACAAAAATTACCTAAACACATATTATTCCAGGGTAACGGTAAAGAAAAAAAAAGTACAAAAGTATAACACTAAATTCCCTTCTTGGACGAAGGTAAGAAAAGTAGCATTTAACGAAATAAGTGCAAACATTTACTTGGAATATAACTTATATATTATAGAGATTCCTTATGAAATATTGTTATTCCTTGCGCGAGTTAATTTAGTACACAAGGAATACAAAACAAATAGAAATCAGACGTAAGAGAAGATTCAACCTTTATTGTAAAAATACCACACAAAATACAGATTAAAATAATTTCAGTAAGGTTAAGAAATATCTTCAAAAGGATCCCTACCAAAGATGTCATCCCAGCTTTCTATAGTCAATAAATATTTGAAGGAATTCAAATTTTCAGGAGAAAACACTTTTTTAGTAGTTTTCCTGTATAATCAATTTGAAGGGTGAAATTAAAATCTGTTGAAATCATATACAGGTAAACCAAACTGGAAAGAGATTCAGAATAGGTTACAAGAGCCAAGATTTTAGGTAAAAATGATCATTCCTGCAATATATATGTCGAGCTGTCTAAAAGGGACTGGTAAATATTCTTTCATGTTCAGGACTGTTAAAGAATGGATTAGTAATTTGGGTAGTATTTTTTGGACATGATGGGTGCTGCAGACTTTTGTATATGTTTTCTTTTCTTTTTTCCCCTCCTTTTTTTATGTATATGCCAGACAATTGTCCACTTGTAACTTGTATGTTTATAATAATATAATAGTCAGGAATACCAAGGTCACACACAGTTGAGAATGTTTTCTTATAACTGTAGTTAGTCACCATATAATCAAGAAGTGTTTTAGATGAAGTGACAATTAAACACTCCATGCCATAAGTCTTAAACATGTTAATTAACTCAGTTTTCTGAGTCCAATAGTAGGTCACAGTTAAAGTCACCACAAATATTCTACCATTGGGATTGACTGAATTAATTAACTGTTCAAGTTTGTGAAGAAAGACATAGAAGTTACCCATGGGTGAGCAAAACAAAGATATAAGAATCCCAGAGGAGATTCACAAAAGCACACTCAAATGTCTTTTCTTCCACTATGGGTACATTAAAGGATCTTGTTCTGTCTTTTATTCTTTCATGCGTGAAAATAGATACCATTTTTGTAAGATGAACGACAAAAAGAGACACTAAAGTATAATCAGAGAGGGAAATATCTCTCAACTAACCAATGTTCACACATGCATAAAATGTCAGGCTCACAATCGCTAATACCCACTTCTAATTGATTCATCTTATGTCTCAAACACTGAATGTTTACCTGTGAAATCGTGAATTTTTCTTTGCTTATAGAATTATTAGTGTTTACACTTATGGGTGAAATAAGTGTGCCTTCCGAGTGATTCCCAATGATTAAGAATCTAACTCTCATTAAGGATACTTTCACAAATAATGATTTAAACAAACTCTCTCTGAAGAAATACACATTTG
>KZ309332.1:120476-136783 GCA_000376725.2 Ladona fulva | reverse complement strand
TGACATATATATATATATATATACTGGAAAGCCTTCGTTGAAAGAATTAAATAATAGACTTGGAGAACCGGATTGGAAGAAACGACCACAAACACAAAGCCTCTATCCCTAAACAGGGAACAGATATCTGCAAATATTCGTTTTTTTTAATCGGAGAATAGTAGAATGAAACAATTTACCTGGAGAGGTTTTCAAAAATGTCTCCCCTTCCTTCGATGTATTTATTAGTTGAATTAAAAGGGCTTTGTGAACTACAAAATCGCAATCTTAAATATATAAATATGTTTGTGACATTTATGTAATATGACAAAATTTAGTAATTTGTTTTGTAATAATGTTTTAAATTTGATATTTTGTAATTTCTATTAGTAATTATATAGTATGATGTACTGCCTTCGGGAGGTTTTCCTCCCGACTAGGGTGAATACCAAGCAGTTTATTTTCCCCCAGAACAATGACTACCACCTGGCCTGGAGTCTTGAAGTATATAAATAAATACGATGATTTAGTTTAGCTTTCTAATTTCTGTATTTAAAGGTTCATTTTTTAAATTCACATTTGATGTGAGCTGGCTAGCTTTGTCCGAGCAAAGCGACGATAGCTTCGGCTAGTTATATTATAAGATACTATTTGATGCAATAACGAAATAGTAAACAGTTTTGAGTGCATTCAATGACAATACTCTAAAAGATCATCGCCTCAAGTCATCGTTAATGCCCCAGTCCTTAATTAAAAACATGTATGTTTAGTGCTGTATTCCTCCAAATGAGCAAACTGCTTCAATATCCCTAAATATTTAAATTAATTTAAACCTAATTCTGATCAAATGGGAAAGAGGCAGTATAAAAAGACACAGTTAAGCCAATTGATGTATAAATATTTTAAAATGCATAATTTTCCAGCTGCTTATGCGAAGCGAATTAAATTTTTCTTCCCTAAAAAGCAGATTTGTATTGGGGTCATCTCAGATGTAAATGATGCAAATGAAATAGCAGTTTTTCTTGACGCGGAAATGTATGAAAAAATGAAGGAACTTTAATGGATTGCCCTCTTTAACCCCCGACTGTTGTATAAAATGAGCAACAAATTGCAGGTCGAGACAATCGGCACAATATCGAACTCACCATTTATAATTGTTACCGAAATTATTGAATAATGACGGCCCAAGAAGACAAACGAGAGGACGCGCGCACGATATATTAATTTGGCACGCCACTCTCTCATAATAATTTGAACAGAATTTGAATTTGCTTGACTTATTGAGAAATAGATTGAGAAATTAAGCTACGTCAGTTTCAGTGTGGATGTAAAAAATCAACCTCTTTTTTTCCTTGCCGATTCATGTCTTTTTAAAACACTTAAGTATCATCTTCTAGACTTTCTAATATTTTTGAGATTATTTTCGTATCGATTAAATTTCGGTCTCCAAAACATTGTTTCTTTTGTCACGCTCTTTGGCACTTTCAAGTATTATCTCGCAATTTAAAACAATTTCTGATATATTCCAGAGATTATAAAGTATCGATACCTAGGAAATGCGATTTATAAGATTTAAATTGCCCCTAACCACCTCACAGCTTTTAACCATGGTCTCCCATTAACACTCCACTGTGAATTAAACTGCCGTACGGCCACTATTTTATTTTGTTTATCAATAATTTTGTTATTTTTGTTTCTTCTTTTATTTTCTCAGAGCCTTCACAAATATATATTTACAGAACAATTACAGAAGATGTGTGAACAGTAACAGCAGACGAGCACACAAGACCATTTCTAACTACGGGAACTACTAACTCGTAGAAAAATCTGATTAGCCGAGACATGAACCCGGGAACTTGGGATTGAAATGCTAGTCCACTTAAAACTCCAAGGTCATTGAAAATGAATCCTTTCAAGCTCGCGATTCACATCCCCGGAATGTGACTTAGAGAAATGTATGCATTTCTGTAATTGATGGAATTTCGCATTTGTAAGTTCATAGACTGTTGGAATGAGTGGGACTTTCGTTGGGATGTCATCACAAGAAGAAAAATGGAAAAGGAATATGATTTATCTTTTATATAGTTGCTACGAATAACTTTGATTATCAATTTTATTGCAAACATTCTCAACCTCAGTGCAACGTCTTTGTTTATGGGCGATGCAATACAAATTACGAAATAAGGTAAATAAATTGCTATTTTGTTAAGATTTGTTCGTACTTCGCAGTCAAAGTTTGACTAAATTAATGTCAAATGATAGTTTAACGTTACTTAGGTTGTAGTTTCGTAATTTCTTCGAATTTGCTGAAATAACTTCATGATTCATAACCAAAAATGGCTTACTTCAAAAACATTGGTCATATAATCATATCTTCCGATCTTAATTTTGTGTAGGATTATTGACGTATATTTAGATCTTCAAAATATAGTTTATTCTATTTAAAATGCTAACGTTACGCGAGGCTACTGTTACGCTGGTCCGAAGTCTCTTTGTCTCGCATCAAATTGCAAGGACTCACGCAACTGTGGTGAATTAGCATCGGACGTCAACGTCAAGGGTTTAGTCCCTCCTATTCTAATTAGTGATAGCCGTGGTTAATGGTGGCGAAGTTATAGCACGCGATTCCGATGTAATGAGTGTTCTTTTAAAATAAATATTAAATAAAGAAACTGTGTTTCACTCAATGAAAGTGTACAGTTGTAACAATAGAAAGTATAAATGCTTATATTTCGTGGTAAAATTTGCGAAAAGAAAGTCTCCGACGGATTTCTTTGTAAGAATTAGAAATCTGAATGAATTAACAATTGGGAACCCTATTGCTGTCAAATGTACGGGTAACTACGCTGTCTGTTATGAGTGAAAGCCCTCAAACCAAAACTCCAAGATGAGAAATACGAGGAAAGGACAATAGCTGGGACAATTTTTCGTTCAAATGGTTATCTTTTTGATGAACGGTGTCATAGCTCTTGGCAAAATTCTTAGTATTTGATTGTGCATACCCTATCTTCTTTCCGCTTCTCCTTGAAAAGAGGAAGTACAAAGTTTCCAGGAATGAAGAAGCTGCGAATTTTCATTAAAAAGGAAGTTTGAGTCCGGTTTGAAGGAATCCATTCGTTGGTTTAGGCCTCTCGTAATAGATTGAATGTTTTACAACTACCATGAAAAATCTTCACGCATCTTCAGTGCTTCTTACCGTTAAATTTCTCTTTCGTCACCATGAATTCCACTTTTTTCTTTGGAAACACATTCCAATTTAAGTATTTTAAACCTCAATCAGTGGCGACAATTTGACAGTTTCCTCCTGAAAGAATTAAATGAGCGCTGCGCCGTCCTTTTTGAAGATTTCCTATCCCTTGATAATTGAAGTGGTAGTTGTTGATAACTTTTAGTATCGTTGTAATATACTTGACGTATCATTGTAATGGAACAATAAAACTAATATATTATCATTACAGCAAACCTCTCTCTCGGCAACTCTCGGATTTTTAATTATGGATACTCGAGTTTGGATTTAAATGAAAACTTAAAACAACCCGAAAGAGAAATTATTTGCACCAATTTTAAGCATGTTTTATTCTGCGTCTGTCTTTTAATGCGAAAGTTTTTCTTTGTGCCTAATAGGTATTTTATCACGAAAAAGTGCCCGTTTTTTCGATCTCCTTAACGGGGCACTGACTGAAATTTTATATCTCAAAAACTATAATTTGATCCAAACAAGATTAAAATATAAAAAATACTTATTTTTGACTCAAAGGAAAAGTTTCATATTATTTCTGTGACACTATAACAAGCTGTTATCGAGTTTGTAAACCAAATTTTTCTCAGTACCGGATTAACGCAAAAATGCGAACTTGGTCTCATTATATAGCTCTCGGTGGAAATTTTTACAAGCATTTCCTTTGTCAAGCTTACGGCCCTAGGATTTTTCCCCAAACCTTACTTTTCCTTTTTCCATTAACTTTTGTAAATATTACTACGACTTACGATGCTAGATGTTACAGAGGTTTAAAGGAGCGTAACCTCTCCAATGATACTCCAATGGACTCTCTGTCTACGAATACGAGAATCCCCGAGTTTTCTCTTTTAGATATCCTTTTTTCAAAATACATTCTAAGGGAAGGTAACGACGGAAGTCCAATGAAAAATTTATGGAAATTGGCGGTTAAATATCCCTGCAGTTCGAGAAGGAGGTTACGTAGGGCGAGCGTTTAGCTGCGTCCTAAGAAGTGAATAACCTCGTCCGTTTTACGTGATTGGCGCGAGTCAGGTGGCGATGATTGCCAGACCCAAGCTGTATCGGCCCTATCTGGACCCTGAAATAGTCCCCTTCGGATGAAACGCCCTCGCTGTTAAACGCAGACTCATCGCAATCAAGAAGGAGCATAAACCTTCTTCATTATCCACGGAAGTGACATGTTTTTAGGGTCAAACCCGAGTGCATGGGCTCCCATGAAGATTTATAACTACACTAATGGCAGGAAGGCCTGAATTTGGAATATGGTTTACGAGATAAATCCTTGTATTTATTGAAAAGAAGATCTCATCATACTTCAGACGCATAGATTCGTGCTAAGCGAAAACTGGGGTGATAAGAATTCATTTCAAACCCTGAGGAAACATCCTTTCCCTGAACTTCAGAATTCCTTTCCCAATCGGAAATATTAAGAGACGCAATACAATCCTCAGCATCAAATGTCATAAAATAGGAATTCAAAATAAAATAAAAAATCATGGCCCGAATGCACAAAACTTGCCAACGAAACCTTATCCATAATGAAAAACTGACCTCTCTACGACAATTCTTGTTGATAGGTCGGAAAACTCAAACGATATATTTATCCGACGATTTACCGATCAGTTGCGGAAATCGGTGAAACGAATGCCGTATATTAAACTATCAATATTTTCTGTTGTTATTTGAATAAACTTCTCTTTGGAGCGGCCGCTGCTGCTTTTTCTATGTATCTACGACATACTCGGCATACATACATTCAAACTTGACCACTTTATGTGTTGCGTTTCCCGCCAATGAAAATTGGCAAAAAGTCCGTCTGCGAGCGTCGAGAAATTCCATTCGAAATCAATTCCGAATTCCAATTAACTCTCGCATTCCTCACATTCATCTTCGCAATGAAAGAGCAAAAAACGCTTACGTGGAGCAGCATGGGCTTCTTCTCAAAGAATCGTGTTTGTTAACGTTCTGACTCTTGAATTTCGTCGCTGCCAATTTTAATCTTGAGGAGCCATAAATGAATGCGGCGGACAAACGCTCGAATGATATTGCTCTGTCGCACTCATTTTCATATCTCTCTCTCTCTTATGGATATCTCTAGAAAAAATATTTCAATACTGATCCATTATTAGACTGGGAAAGCTCAGAGTATTTATATAGTATTAAAGTGAACATACAAGGTGTGTTCGAGTTCTAAGGTCTCCGAGCTTTCTATCAGCAGTAATTAAGCAAAAGGTTGCAGTTGCTTTTAAAATATGCGGCCTCTTGAAAATTTTTAGTCTGAAATTTCTGAATTATTGACATAGGCGGCAGCAGCATACAAAGCGTTAAAAATGAAAAAACACCTAGATTTCCCAGCGATTTCCCAGTGAGCTAAACACACCCCTAAAGAAAGTGTTCTCCATGCCATGGAATCATGGCGACTATGTTGTGAAAATGTGTAAGCCTTTACGGAGATTACGTTTACATCTACATGTGTACCTATGATGGACTTGCACGAGTTTGCAGCGTGTCCTCTCGGTGGTTTTTTTAGAGGAAGGATGTGGGGTTGAAGGGCCCCTCTTGCCAGAAATCTTACTTGCTTACTGCGAAGAGTACAAGCTTGTGTGGCTCCGTGGTGGGTGGGGAGGCTGAGTAGTGAATTCTCTTCCGTATTTATGAATCCAATACACCTCCGACCAAAAGATCTCGCCCAGCTATGGGAGAGGGAGAAATTTTGGCGAAGAAAAGTGTCTTATCTGGCAGTTACTTGTGCTAGGGCAGGTAAAATCCTCACCACGATGTTACCCTTCTATATACATAAAATTTTATCTGGTGCGGTCCTGGGAAACCCAGTAAGAGTAAAGAAGGAATGGGTCGCTAATCGGCTGATGAGAAGCAGAGCCAGTAACTGCTTTCGTTAATACGATTACATGACACTCTTGAGAAGGTCGAGCCCCATAGAACGCTAAATACATTCCGTAGCGTTATTTTAAGTCATGAGTTACCACATGCTGAAAGGGACGATGTAACGAAGGAGATGGCTTCCAGAGGGGCATCTCCTGTCTAACAATAAGATTAACGACAGAATGGTGAAATAATAAATACCTTACCTGCAGTCTTTATATTCTTTCTTGATTGGCTCCCTGAGAAAGTGTTTGTGGGCTATGAGGCATGCCTTGTAAGGCCTTTTATTCCAAGGTTTCCAATGTAAACGTAGTGGCCACAGGGCACAGTTCTGCAAGGGCAGATCCGCCTTAAGTGAGGTAAGGATAAACATGATGGACTGCTCCCACCTCTTATATCAGTTGTGATGGAGATCAACCAGTATGTAGGACGGAGCAACCAAAACTACAACTAGAAAACAAAATAATGGATATTAGTACTACAGAAAAGACACCCTTGACACCATTGACGTATGGAAAAAGTACAGAGAATGGATAAGCCCTACATTCAGTCGCTCATTTGCAGCAATTACATAAGCCCAAGTGAGGAAATGCACAGTGCGATGCCAAACTGACCCTGTAGAGAAACAAAGAAAATAAAGAGAAAGGAAAATCCACTGGAAAAAAGACAGAATTGAATCTCCTGATACAAAACCTGCCAGCAGTGGATATGCTAGAACTTAACCGGAAATGAAAATTTGTAAAAATGAACCAAATCGAGAAGGCAGAGGTGATTAGAAAAGAGCATCACACTTCTTTCCTTTGCCTCTCTTTCACCCCTCAACGGAGCATGAGATGGAGGAGAAGCAACTTATCCTCGAAAACTAAAAAAAAGTTAAGGAGGTTGGTGCTTGTACGAAATGCCGAATGTTTTCGCCAAAAGAAGCAACTTGAGAAGGATTAGGGAAAGTTGTTTAACTTAGGACAAGGCGTGTGCCATAAACAGGTGTGAAAAAGATGACTCGACCGCAGGTCTACCCCTTTTCGGACAGGTATTCTATACAGTATACTACTCAACTACCAAGTCCGCCTCTTCCACTCTGTTAACGGGACGCTTTGAGGTAAGTGACACTTCCACTGGCAGAGGTCCACGCCGAGACAGCCGGCCCTCAAAGTGATGATACAGTCATTCGTCGTGGTACAGTAACAATTAACAAATCTTCTGCATGTATTATGAAGGTGGAAACGATGAACTATAGAATGTATTATATAAAATGATAAAAACAGTGCTGGTAACGACGGTAATAAATTTATTTCGCCCGTATAATATACTCTATATCTCTTGAATATATACGAACAAAGTAAATGAATGAATGTGACTTAGAGATCGTCATCGTTCAACACTCGCAGATAAGAAAAGAAAAACTTCGCGAAATGTTGTTAGAATTCATCGAAGAGAAAATGAATACAGTCCAGGGAGATCTGGTGGAACTTCATAACGATGAAAGTATTTATTTCAATACGTGTACAGGTAAGTCCACCATTTGTGGACTTACCTGCACACGTATTGAAATAAATACTTTCATCTTCATCGAAGAGACGGCGACATTTATCTAAAAGGGGAATTTCACAGTTAAATCGCTACCATTCCAACACAAAAAACCACCGTCCTCATCCCAACTCATTGAAAAATATCCGTTTAAGAGAAAAAAATAATAAATCCTTCTCTTATCTCCACCCTAACAACTCCATCCACTTTGTCCCCTATTAATTAGATAATAATATTCCCCCTCTCGCAATCACGGAGCACGCTTTTGAAATTCAAAATCCTCCCGAAAGCTCTCGTATTGTTCTAAAGTAGCGTCATTATCCCAAAACTCTCCATCTATCTCTCTTTTAAATGCCTCTCGCGACTGAGGGGAGAGAGCGTATGAGAGGAAAGGCAGTTAAGGCCAAATCCTCTTTTATACTGCTTGCCTCTTTATGATGAAGTGCATGTAAACAATTTGTTTTTCCCCTTTTCCCGCCACTTCTTTTTTATTATTTTCCGCTCCGACGTCTTTTTTCACGCTCTATTCACACACTCCTGCTCCGTTGAAATTATGGGAGACATGATTTCATGGCCCGCGTGAGCGCAAGGTGTCCCATTCACACTTTTACAAGCCGCTTTCAAAAGGTCCCATGTACGTACATATTACTCTTTCTGTCCCTCAGGGATGGGAATATGGTGAGCGTGTTTCGCCTTTTATTTACAGGAATCATTTTTCGGCGACACAAACCGTTGTGGTGATGTCGTAGTGCTTGCTACGACGGGGAGCGGAAATGATAAGGCGGTTGGCTTCACTTGTATAACGTTTATTTTAACTAAAGAGAGGGCTTACTCGCTAGTTTTCCGGACTGGTCGAGGAAGAGGACCCGGCAAAGAGCGAACTCTAGTCAGGCGAGGGTAGCGTCCGACAGGGAGAGAACTCCAGTCTGACTGTAGGGAGTGATGGAGGGTAGAGGAGACAAGGTGCCTACTCCTTGGAACACACTCCTTATATACTGGAGCAGGACGCTACTCCACCTCCTCGGAGAGTACCCTCCCCCCGCACATACAAAAGGTGGAGGTTGGGGTGCACCCTCCTCCTGCGACGCACCACTCAGGCACAGGCGACACCTTCCAGGGCATAACTTAGTTTTGGTGACAATCTCTAGAATGTGTCGCCTGTGTTACGCGATGCAGGGAAAACCCTACAAAGCGTTTCTCGGAAGACGCCAGTGCTGCCTTTGAACATGCAGCTGACTCCGAGAGGCAGGGTGCAGGAGGAGGAGAGGAGTTGAAGGCGTCCGTCCATTACCACAGTGAGATGGAGAACACTATAACACCGCGACAATAAAAGTGAAACAAAGTGGAGGTAAAAATGACAGAAACGAAATTTGAAGGAAGGATTGGAATGTTTGTTGCAGTGAGATAGAAAGTGAAAGGAAATTTTGCATGAAAATGGAGATCACTTGTTAATTTCTCCACATTTTTAAGGAATGAAATATATGCAACAGGAGGTAATTATTGATTGAATATATGCAACAGGAAGTAATTATTGATTGCGACTTAAAGGGATAGTTTTATTATTGACGATTTTCAATTTATACGCATTGGTATGGCGCAAAGACCTTGCATTTGGCAATAGCTAAAGTTTCCGTGTTATATAATAGGAGAGATACAAAGAGTTGAAGGCGAAATTTAACGAAGCTTACAATCGAAGTGTTTTTACAGGTAGAGATTAATGTAATTATTAGTAATATAATAATATTATTAATCAGTCAATGAACGAAGACCGTGTTCCAATAGATTGGAAGTTAGCGAATGTTACGCCTGTCTATAAAAGCGGATTGAAAGAGGACCCAGGAAATTATCTTCGCCATTGTATTAACTTCACTGTCTGGAAAAGTAATGGAGCCCGTCGTTGTTAGCTCACTTATGAAGTTCTTACATCTATGTAACAGCTATAGCTGTCGTTTCCTCAGTAAGAACCAACGCGGATTTCGAAAGAACGGATCATGCGAAACACAACTTGCGTTATTCGTCCGTGGCATCTTAAGGCTCGTCTTTAGTTCAAGCTGAATTCGCGACGAGATTTCGGTTCAGTTAGTTCCAGCATTTGTCCGCTATTGAGGCAGATAACCCTCCCCTCACGTGAATGGTGTGGGTAAAAAGGAGGGCGAAGATGGTGGTGGGAAAGCTTATCGGTTTAAAGGTCCACCCATTTCCCACCGCCGCTGTGGGAAATTTTGCATGCAGCATTTTTCATTACAGACTGTATTTGCTATCAATTATTGACATAAATTTGATAAATTTTCTTACAAACATGCATTTTTACGATACCTCAGCTTTTATTTCTACACTGTGCAATTTTTTAAAGCAATCAAAGCAAAGGTACTCTGAAGAATGTGATTGTTACTGGTCTATGATGGCCTAATTATAATCACATTTGAATGAGAGTAGAGGGAAATTTCAAAAAAAATTTGAGCGTATGAATAAGTTTATNTTGCATACTGCAAGCTTAATGAAAGATAGATTAACTAAGGCATTGTACACGTCCTGTGACACTCCGCCTTCCATACACCGAGTTCCATGTACCAACTACAATAACGTTAACGAATTATTCAAAATACGGCCATACGATTTGTCCTGGCATCGAGCCTGGGTCGATTAGGACAAATATCCTTACGGCATACGATAGAACTCCCTAGCTTTCATAGATGTAGCGAATTTTAACGTTCTACCTGCCCAGGAAATACCGTTACGAATTTTTCAAAATTCGGTCATTCGAATGGTCCTGGGATCGAACCTGGGCCTTCAGAGCAAAAAGCTTTACGGCATACGATAGACATTCTTCTATTCCAACATCACCGTGAATTGCAAGTTTCTATCTTAACGAAAAATACCCTAAATGAATTCATGAACTTCAAACAGTAATACTGCCCTAGCATCGAACTAAGGACCCATAGGGTAAAAAATTCAATTTATACTATAGAGGTGATAGCGATCTATCGATGACGTGAATTTGAACGTTCTAACTTACCTAGAAATACCCGAAATGATTTCTTGAAAGTTTTGCACTTATAATTTATCTAGCATCGAACCTGGGGCCATTAGGTATAAAGCTCTTGCGGGAAACGGAAGATAAATCATTTTCTAACGAATACGTAAATTTCATTGATCTATCTTTACGCTAAGTACGCGAAATGAATTTTTGAAAATGCGCTCAATGCATTCTTATGAGAAAGTGGCCGTTTTCGGGGACCCTAGAATCGAACCCAAGATGCCTAGAATGGAGGTCCGCCTTTTTCCTAGATGTCCAAACCCGGGACTTTACGGCAAAAAAATCGGCGGCTCCGTGAGGCACTTCCTTCTGCCTCTCCTTTAGTAACCTATATGTATATATATCTCTATATATATACGAGTAAAAGTTATATACTAGCATACTGCAAGCTTAATGTAAGATGCATTAACTAAGGCATTATACACCTTTTGATCCACTCCTCCTTCCATACACCGAGTTCCATGCACCAACTACAATAACCTAAACGAATTATTCATAATACGTGCATAAGAAATGTCCTGGCATCGAACCTGGGTCGATTATGACAAATTTCCTTACGGCATACGATAGAAATTCCTATCTTCTATAGATGTAGCGAATTTCAACCTTCTACCTGCCCGGGAAATACCGTTACGAATTTATGAATATTCGGTTGTTTGAATGGTCCTGGGATCGAACCTGGGCATTTTGGGCAAAAAGCATGCATAAGAATGCATTAAGCGCATTTTCAAATATTCGCTTAGCGTAGTTAGCATAAAGTTAGAACATCTGAGTTAGATAAAAGCTCGAAATTGCCGTTGTTTGCGTGCAAACTAACCGTTGATGAGTTCCCACCAGCGGGGGTCCGGGTTCTCCGTGGTCGCGCTTGTAAGCAAGTATTGTTCTCGATACGTATTTCGACAACTAAGTTNACATTTGAATGAGAGTAGAGGGAAATTTCAAAAAAAATTTGAGCGTATGAATAAGTTTATTTATTTAGAGCCTTTTTAATTTCTGTGTAATACAGAATAAAAATTATGTTTTTTCGTTCGACATTTAAAATCAAATGTTACAATAAGAAATTGCCGAGGCGATACTACGGTGTCATTATAATGTCAGCAGTTTTACCGCTATCTCCAAGAGCTTTTTGATAAACTTCATGTAAGTTGTAGTTGGATGATCCATCATTCACTACAGTTGAAAGCAAACAGAAAGATAGTACGTCTACTTCTCTCTTTGATCCTCCACTGAACTAGGGAATCGGGTTTGAGAATTTTCGGGTATATAATTTCATTATTCGTTTTCGAGCCAATAGATTTATCAGAATGCCAATATCTTTCCTAATATGCACTCAGAAAACAACGTCGCTCCAAAACGAGGTAACAGCTTCTGAAAAAATGATGAGGTCTAATCGCTAGAAGTTCATTCAGAATTTTTGGTTCCGCAAGTCGTAAAACATCTTTAAAACTATAGAGAAAAACGTTTCAGGAAATTTTACTACTTATATTTGGAAAATCAATTTCTTGAAAAAGTTATAACAATCGTGCGTTGACAATCGTACCATCAAGTTCCGCCAAATTTCACCATACTATTCAGTGCATCTGATGGCCTTTGATAATACAATGAAAGAGATCTATGAAGTAAACGAAATACGACATGTTAAAGATAAACTAAACTAAATTCTATTTGCATACACATCACTAATAAATATCTAAGAAAACAACATATTATTTCTATGGAATTGTAATGCTTCCATTTGTGAAAATATTTGTACCTCATTGGGTAGTATGCTGTTACAGAACCAAAGACGTAGGTTGGAGGTCGTATCAGTCTCTTTACGTTTGCCTTGGAATAAGGAAACGAAGTAAGTTTCGTATTTGAGAACAATTTTTTTTATATCGGATTAAATAATGATATTTTAGGATAGGCTTTATTGCTTTCCTTAAGTCTTCCAGAACGGAAATGTTTCAGTGATCGACGGCTACGGATTGATTTATCGTACTTACAATAAAGTCATTTGCTATTAATAATTCTAATTAAATCGACTATTGTTTGGAGAATGGGTGAAAGTATAATGCACAGTAATAAGGACAACAGACCATTTTAATGCACATGAATATGCGACTATTTTCCGATTAAAAGAAGGAAAAGAAACGATCTCTTGAATTATTTTAATTACCGAAGATTCATACCAATGACCGTGAGTAGAAGAGGAAAAGAAATAATGAAATTTCGTTATTTATTTTAATACGCTATTTCAAGTAATGAATATTCAGATTTCCTTCAAATCAGTTATTTGGTTATTATAGAAATGGATTTCCATTCACGCCAATATCTTTCCCTATTCTGTAATCAGAAAAAACCGTCGCTTCGAAATGAGATAGTAGCGCGTTATAGAATAAGTCCAGAAGGAAGACATTTAGATTAGCCGGGATGTATAAAGCATGGAATTCAGGAGAGGGACGAACTGCGCTACAGGCTTGAACATCCTAGTTACGTTGGACGCAACGATCATAGTTTGAAAATCGGGTATGAAACTAAAAAGCTCGATTTTATAACGGTATTCCAATTAGATGCGAGGAAAAGGTTAGAGAGCCACGTAATTCTGATGTTAAGAATTCTACGATATTAAACCAAGAGTTACAAAAAGTCTCTCAGACAAAAGTTGGGAATCCTTGAAAGAAAGTAGATTAGGCTACGATTGTTTCATAATTTCAGAGAAAGTACATACATTTGCGAAAGACGTAATCGGTAACACGCGTACCCCCTTCTGCTACTTCGGCCGATCCGAGCGTAAAATAAGAGAAATAGCTGCGAGGACAGGTCGTTTTAAGAACTCATTTATTTGTGGGTGGTACGTAATTCATGCATCGCAAGAATTAACAATCTGATTAGTATACTTTACAGTAGCGGGAAAGTTCCAATCGACCTCGAGAAAAGCTTGATAGTTATGCAGCCTAAAATGGTGAAGGCAAATAAATGCGAAAACTATCGCTCTGTTAGTGTAAAGTAGCACACATCACAAATGTTGAACAGAATTATTTACAGAAGGTTGGAACGATATAGAGGAGTACCAGAAGGTGACCAGTTTGGTTTTTTTAAATAACAGGTGGACTGAAGAACCAATATTGACACTCAGAATCTTGCTAGAAAAGAGGCTGAGGAAAGGAAAGCGCACATGCTTGGCTTTTGTCGATCTTGAAAAAGCTTTTTAAATTAAGGGGGAGACAGTATCAGGAGTGAAGGTAAATGGAGAAAATGCCAAGATATGCAGAAGATATTTACCTCTTTGCGAGACAGAAAAAGCTTGGAAGATGCACAGAGAACGTAATTCCTACTCAGCATTATGAACTGAATATCAGGTAAAATGAAACAAAGATGTGCCAGAGACTAAGATAAGAGAAACGTCTTGTCTTTGAGAACTGAACGAGTAGTAGTAGACGAAAAGGAGTTCACGTACCTAGTAGCAAATCATCAGCGATGTAAAGAGGATGTGAAGTGTAGAATTGTACAGGATAGATATGCATTCTTTCTACAACGGACGTCGTACTTGATTATTCCGGGCATCTCAAAGTATGACAAATTTATTTTGCGTCTAAGAATTATTGGATTCATTTTGATCAAAGGTGTTTAAAGATTTTTTTCTGCCTTTTCTATTTTCACCTTTATTGCGCATTACAAATTCTTTCCTATTCTAGTAATATAATAGAGAAAGCAAGTAACTAGGAAGAGTTTTTATGAACAATGAAAGGCTAATCAGTATTAATTTCTCAAAGAAATACTGTTAATGTTATTTTCGCGGAATTTCTTTCTTTTATCATTGTTAATCCGTTTCATGAAACAACCGTTTCCCAAAAAGAGCTATTACAGTCGTTAGTGGTGGAAAGAATGATTTTTAGATTAGGTATAGTTTTTATAGCTTATATTTAATTTACTTAGCTTTTGATAGTTGAATATTGAAGTTATCGAGACTTTGTTAAGTAATTTTTAGTTATATAATGGCATTCATGTAGCGGATCCAAACGAAGTACAATATAGTTGATCTGTTGATTAACAGGTTGGAATTGATAGTAGATTTCAATGCAATATTACATACAAGTATAGTGTCTATAAGTTGTATCCATTTACATAAATGAACGAAATTTTAGTATGTATCTATTAAAGCAGTAAGTAAATACATTCATTTTCTCAGGGATAATATGTTAGGCAAAATAAGTTCTTCTGATTATTTGATGACTGTAATATTATTTATAATTTTCTATTGCTAACGAATCACGTATTTTGGAAAATTAATTAATTTTTAACTTGCAGTTTGAGGTTAATTCTGACATGCATAACGTGCTTATTTAGTCGACGGAAAGGCGCTATTAGTTTGATATTCAGGCTGAGAATTTTCAGACCGCATGCGACATTTTCCGTAGTTTCTGGAAAAAGGTTTGACAGGACCAAGAGTTGAACCTTCCACTTTATAAGTGGATGCTTTATCCAATGAAGCTATCGAGCCAGAACATTCTCTCAAGCTGGGAGGCGAAGTGGTTTCGTCCGACTTTGCGACCACGAGCAACGTCCTCATCGAAGTGATGAACCCCATGATGATGGAAGGGGGTCTGTTAATAAAATCGTGTGGAAAATACGAAGCCCATTGTTTCTCATTTGTAAAATGGGGCTCCACGAAGTAAGTTCGAATCATATCGATTATGCCAATTTAAGGATAACGAAAAGCGTCAATCCTTTTAATCTTTCCTGTTCTTCAGATTCTTGTGAGAATAAAATTGAAAATATTCTCCTAAAATTCACTGTTTGAAATTTTTTAAATGAGAGTTTGCTATTGAAATTCGTTAATTAATTTATCAAGAACAAATTGAATACTTTACTACATGAAATACATCACTTACGTGCTACATGATGACTTCGCATGCGCTTCACGTGCACCTTTCCAATCCTAAAACTTTCCACCCACTTCTTAATAGTTGCAAATGATAACAGAGTTGAGAATGCTAAAGCTGTATTTCCAACATATTACGGCAACACGACCCAGTAAAGTAGGCTCACTACAGTAAAGATAAGCTCACTGCAGCATTTCCTGAATAAGGTGAAGCAGCCCCTTTATTCGTCCCAAATTGAATGTGTGCGCAGGAAAAAGCATCCATCTCCTTTAAACGCGTGGCCTTGGATGCACTCGAATTAAACCGGAGGTGCCCTAATTACAGTCGGTGAAAGTTCCGGCTTATAACACGTGTTTCGGAGAGCGTGCATTGACTGAAACGATTCCATTAAGCGCAAAATGGGGCGGAGCTTATCATTGGCCGATTCGAAAATTGAACAACAGATCGCTCGTTTGATCTCCGATCATCCGAACTCCGTCATTCCTGTTTCGATTAGCCCAAAAATAATAAATTAAAACAGCCTATGTAAATAAATTTCGCTCGAGGTATTCCTTTTTGGGGTAAGCGGGTTATGTTATTTTTCTCGTGCATGTCTCCAGATGTAAGATGTACGTGACTCAAGGCCCGGAACGGAATCAAAATTGGAAAAACCATTATTTTTGCTAATTAAATGAAAACAGAACCGAAAAACTTGACTTAAAAGGAAACCGAAAACTGTCATCAATTCTGTTCTGATTTTGTATCCAAAAGATACCATATATATATATAATTTATCGTT
>KZ309332.1:96105-109444 GCA_000376725.2 Ladona fulva | reverse complement strand
ATATATATATATATATATATATGAAAATACTCATCGTGGAAGGCTTGTTGGCACACCCTGTATCACGAAATGGAGTTGGTCTGTCTGTTGGTCAGAGTGCCTACTCGAGAAAGAAGTTACTGCACTGGGGATTTGCAACTTTCCCGAGATTGAATCTTTTTAATTATCGACAAAAATTTGTTTCGCTTGATTTTCTCAAAAAAACCTCGTTTTTCTGCATAATTCTTTCGCTTTTGATCATTTGAGCCGTCGTAAAATCCATTTAACCCACTGTCGGTTAGTAGAAATCCGTAATCTTTCGGACGCCGCGAATAAAACCTGTTGTATTTATCACGAAGGACGATGCTACTGAGGGAGGAAGCAGCAAAAAAAGGCGTGAGAGAATTTTTCGTTTCACTTTTAAATATTAATTTTCGCACCAGCAAACATAATGGGCTAGCGCTGTCCATTAGGGTGAAAGAAAGCTTTGACTGTGTAAGCGGCTATGGGGCACCTAAATTAAGTATGAAAAACCGAAAGTAATTCAAAAGGAAAAGCTGGTTAACTGGCATTATAGGGAGATCTTCTCGATTGTTTCTTAGATAGGGAAGAGGTCGCTACGCCTGAATCGCTACGAGACTGAATTATGCTCACTTCAGAAAATCTCCACACAAATAGTAATGTACAAAAGGCAGCCTCCGCAACGCGTGCTTATGTTTCAATTCCCTCAGACATTTGCAGGTTTTTTTAATCCACATAACATTTCATTTCTTTCCTCGAATTTTATCTTTTTTAATCTCCTAAAAGCTATCTCTTTCTTCTAAATAGTCAATGGCTAAGCGTTAGATGTAAGAAGGAACTAAGAAGTCTCAACTTAGCCCTTCTATAAAGATTTACTATTATTGTTATCGGGCTGATGAAGGAACACTTTTTCTCGGTCGTAAGTTTATCTATTAATAAGTAAGTATGCTATTAATTTCTGTCAATCGGAAATGATGGAATCATGAAATTTTCTCTTTAAAAAATGTAGCATCTTATGTGTATTACTTTTCAATTTGCTCATTTTCCCCGAGTAGGAAAATGAGACTTCGGATTCAACGATCGAAAGGGCTGTTTGCAAAAACGAAATCTCCCAAAATTTTCGCAAATTCGAATAAAAAACTATATTCCACGGCAACAATAAATTATACAAAATTTTCTTTCCTATCTCGTTAAGATAGAGCTCGGTTTCATCGGATAAATAATTCCAATTTAACTCTGTAAAAGAACTCAGGTCTACAAGAGATAAACAAAAAACTTTATTTGCGTTTCTTTTGGGAGTATTTTCAATTACTTTACAGTCGAATCCCGGAAACTTCCGTAACGTCGAATTTCGATTAGGCCTGCTTTATCCGGCACTTTCATAATTCTTAAAGGGAAGTGCACTAAGTTATTATTTCTATCGTATTGAAGATTTGCGTTTCTTGTGTCGTTATGGCTCTGGGCAATATTTGGAACGTTACCAAGCACACGCGGGATGTAAATAAATGTCACATTCACGTAAATAAACCGCTTTATATGATTTCACAAGACGAGATCGCATTAATTGCCAGACATTGAAATTTATGTAAATAAAAAAACTGTAAAATGATTGTAATAATAATAATAAAATAATAACTTCTTTGATGGACACAGGAATACAATCCCAATTACATCCATTTCAATAACTATTATTATTTACAAATACAAATAACCATTCTCAAACAGAAAATGTCCGACTAGCAGGGACTAGAACTTTGGGGCACACTAACCACTCCGCGGACGATATGATTCTTATTATGATGTTGTTGTCCGAAATTTTAAATTCAGAAATTTGTATCTCTGGAATATCCAATCACTATTTGGATTAGTAATTCATTTATTAACTTCGCGGATCAGACCTAACCTATTTAATCTACGCAACTTCTCCTTATTAATTTTTTGTAATGTTGCTTGCCACTTCGTATACCACTATAAGACTATATACGTGCGCGATAATGGATTTACAAGATATTATACGCACGAACTAAAGCAAAATTAAAGCTGAGAAAGTAGATTAATTTGCGTTTCTTTAAAAGTTTCAATGATCCACATTTATCTATAGGAGATGATTTTATCTCAAAAATAGATTAATTTAGATAACTGCAAAAACTCGACGGTCATTTTAGTTGCTCCGGCGAATCACACTGTGGACAGTGGGTCATTTGTTGAAAATAATCACATTCCTGTAAGTTTTTTCAGACATTAAATATACCAAGCGTGAAACTTTTTGCGCGGAATCAGCTAATGTATCTTTATTAACAGTATGAGCTTTCACAGATCAATAAATATTTTATCCCAAAATTACTAGGTAGCAAACAAAATTTCTTCTCTTCTCGCAACAGGGTTCCATAACATAAATAGCACGTAAGTTGTTGTTGAACTTTAAAAACTTGGGGAAACAAACCCGATGAAGAAAGAGCATCGGCATATATATAATAAACATATTCCGAACTTTATCTCGGGCGTCTCCCATTAAAAATTATATACTCCGATACAGGTAGAGTAGAATAAAATTGCCGTAGCTTATTTCAATTTCCAACCTGTTGAAGGAAGCATCGTTGGAAGGGGAGTGGGAGTATGAAATGATAAAGAGAGTGGCGTGGAAAAGTTTCCCCTAAGCTTCTGGGGGAGATAAATTGGACGGCTAGATTTTAAATTGAGATACCTTCTCCACTCATGAAAGACTTCCATTCTGCAGCCGATTGGAATCCGATGTCACGCCAAACCAAGTCTGTCTCATAAATAGAACGAAATAGCGGCAGTTAAAGGAGATGAATACGACCCACTTTGCTCGACAACTTCTTCCGCCCACGTTCTCCTTCGCCGTAAAGAAATTACGGGACACAAAGTGAATCATCATTCATATTTGCTCCTTAAAGAATCTTAAAGGTTAGATGTTACCATAATGTAGAATGCAGCTTTTCATTGATTAGGGCGAACTGCTAAGCCCGTAATGAATTTAGTATCCTTCGCTGCCGATTTATTACCTCCACTTTATTGCCGATGCAAACAAAGATACAAGCATTTGCTGGTTGGTTTTATGTCCTCCGGACTAGTTAGTTGTGACAATAATATCGCCTTACTAAGTAGAACCATTTGCCGTATATTTATAGATTGACATTTCTTTAGACTCTGCAAAATCGTTTCCTACTGATTCTGCTGCAGGAATATCACTAAGGAAGAATGATGTCTCGTATATTCAAAGAGCTGCCCAGCGAGGGAGGTCCACGTTTACTAAAACAAATGGGCAATGGGCAAAAATCGGGATTTTAGTTTGATAAATTTGCGAAATATTGCGTAAACATAAGTAACTGAATTAAAAATAACGCCTTATACCACAAACACAATACAGAGACATCACTTTAGGTTATTTAATTTTATTTGATACTGGACTATTGAGAATAATGCAAGAAGTTTCAAATTAATGCAGCTATAACTTTTTCAATACCGTTACTGTTAAACTTTCCTAGGATTGGTTTCTGCAGCTCTCCAAGTCACGTTCTGTTATCAGCCAATCTCCTCTCGTAATTAACCATGGCAATAAACTATACCTATTTCACTATATGCTTGGATATTTAAACGATGGGTTTCAAAATAAACAAAAAATTCGTAAAGAAGATGCATAATCAATTCTATTGAAAATTTAACTCATGATCCAGTGAGCATTTTAATTCAGAGATCAAATAAACGCAAAAATCTATTCAGTGGAACGATTCTCGAAATAGATCGCCATTTCCTCTTTCGGATTAATTTAAATTCATAATAGAAGGAGCAATAAAAATACTAGACAACCCCATAGAAAAACCAGGATTGAGCGAAATTGATTTCTGGGATTGGATGCGCATTTTGCTCTACAGACAAAATAAATGTGAAAGAAATACGAAAGCGTGAGCAAATTAGGAGACTAGATGTTGATGGAAATCTTCTTGAGTTTGAACTTTCGTTACTAATTTGTTCGTCCAAATAACTCACAGTAATCTCACGGAAACACTGCATTCGAAAGGTTGTTACCAATCGATTATTTCTAAGATTCCCTGTCTTCCTTCTACAGTCTAATATGAAGAGAGTTGCATCAAATGAACTCACAGTAATCTCACGGAAACACTGCATTCGAAAGGTTGTTACCAATCGATTATTTCTAAGATTCCCTGTCTTCCTTCTACAGTCTAATATGAAGAGAGTTGCATCAAATGAACTCACAGTAATCTCACGGAAACACTGCATTCGAAAGGTTGTTACCAATCGATTATTTCTAAGATTCCCTGTCTTCCTTCTACAGTCTAATATGAAGAGAGTTGCATCAAATGAACTCACAGTAATCTCACGGAAACACTGCATTCGAAAGGTTGTTACCAATCGATTATTTCTAAGATTCCCTGTCTTCCTTCTACAGTCTAATATGAAGAGAGTTGCATCAAATGAACTCACAGTAATCTCACGGAAACACTGCATTCGAAAGGTTGTTACCAATCGATTATTTCTAAGATTCCCTGTCTTCCTTCTACAGTCTAATATGAAGAGAGTTGCATCAAATGAACTCACAGTAATCTCACGGAAACACTGCATTCGAAAGGTTGTTACCAATCGATTATTTCTAAGATTCCCTGTCTTCCTTCTACAGTCTAATATGAAGAGAGTTGCATCAAATGAACTCACAGTAATCTCACGGAAACACTGCATTCGAAAGGTTGTTACCAATCGATTATTTCTAAGATTCCCTGTCTTCCTTCTACAGTCTAATATGAAGAGAGTTGCATCAAATGAACTCACAGTAATCTCACGGAAACACTGCATTCGAAAGGTTGTTACCAATCGATTATTTCTAAGATTCCCTGTCTTCCTTCTACAGTCTAATATGAAGAGAGTTGCATCAAATGAGTGAGACATTGCTTTTTCAAAACAAGTACAAGTAAGAATAGAATTTTTATCCTGAATTATGGAAACATGGAACGCTGAATTTTTTCATCAAAATAAAATATTCCAATATAATTATGAAATATTAAATCGGCAGCATCAAAGATTTACATATTGTGGATAAGTGCTTGATTATAGTACATTTAACAATATTTTCCCCCTATATATCCATGTTTTTCACTACAAATTTATACTCAATGCAATCCCAATCCGTGATAAAATTTTTACCATCACACTTACTGCGAACTGAGCTATTTCCGTAATTACTGTTGAATGTAATATTTTCAATAGTTCAATCGATGTAAATGACAGCTCCAACATTAATGAGAATTTGTCTTAATGGAACTACTTTCTCTAACACATTTACCTATAAATAGTTGCGCAGTGAACAAACGACTACGTTGTTTGAAACGTTAACTCAGCAAATTCACCAGTTCCCATTTTTTACCACTATTAAATTAATAGGTTTCCCAATTCTAACCGTAGACAGTATTTTGATATCTTGATTTGATCTTTAAAAATATTCATAACCACTTGAAATAAGATTTTTCTAATTTAAACATTTTTGTCTAAACATGTTTTTTTTAGCTTTATCCAAAACAGCTTATTAACATATTATAATATTACTATTAAACGCCCCCGTCAAGCATGCCGGAACTTAGTTTAAAGATATATCTATTATAGTATATATCTGGATTGAATGAAATCCTTTTTCACGTAGCTACGTACGTAGTAGGACCTGTAACTACATTTTTTGTAAAGCATACTATATCACTTATAATATTTACATAATATAATAATATTTATCCTACTTTTAAAGTCATGAAAGCCTACTTTACGTACACCCAGTTCCTCATAATTCTTACCACCTTGGACGCAGGGGCAGTGAGCTTCAGGCGAACGAGCCTTCAGAAGAGAGAAAGAGATACAGAGAGAAGAAAAACATGGAGGAGATTCTCCGCTTGCAGTGTTTGCGTGGATTTTTTTATGTTATTAACATTGCAATCATTTACTAGTGTCCATGATTTGGTGGCATTAACGTAGCAGAATAGTATTATACCAACACAGAAGTCAGAATGCATGAATTCAGTGGTTTAAAATCGATTGTTACGATTTCGTATTATATCTAGCTTTCCTTCTCACAAAGAGGCGAACGTCACTCATGAGATACCGTTATTTCTGAAGGATCGAGGCAAGTGACCTTCCCTTGAAAATTTTGAGTTTAGGTGATGGCTAGAACAGCATTTAAGGGATATATCCACAATCCCGCATCTGAGCCGGCTTCCGCTCAAGACTAAAAGGAAGGGGAGAAAGAAAATTTCCGCGCACTTTGAGTCACTGTCGGACAAAAAATATAGACCTCGGATTTGACATTTAAAATTAACTTCCCTCTCTTTAGTGTCAATAAAATAAAATTTTAAATGTTTTAAATGCTCTGAAATTAACAGTAAACGATAGAGCGAATGAGGTATTGTCGCATTGCTCATCGAATGTCTATGTCTATGTGTATACCCTGCTAGCCACCTTTCGGCGTGTGGCAGGGGGTGCATGAATCTGATGACAGTGGCAATAAATATGACATTTTTATATTTTCTGCAAACTTCACTGATATTTTTCTAATTATTCATCGTATTCTCAGTAATGAAGGATTCTATTTCGATGGTTTGATTACACTTCCAGAATTTTCTTCTGATGCATCAATTGATTCCTGGAATCTACGAATTTAACATAATTACTATGGTATTTTAAACTATTACCATATTCAGTCAAATCTGAGGTAACTTCGTTACGTACATTTCTTATGGAAAAGTAACGAAGTTACCTCAGCTTTTATATATATACGAATAAAAGTTGCTTGCATTCTGCAAGCTTAATGTCAGATAGATTAACTATGGAATTACATACCACCTGCAAAAGTCCGCCTTCCATACACCGAGTTCCATGCACCATCTATAAAACTAAACGAATTATTCATAATACGTGTATACGAAATGACCTAGCATCGAACCTGGGTCTATGAGGACAAATATTCTGACAGCATATCATAGAAAACCCTATCATATATAGAACTAGCGAATTTCAACCTTCAACCTGACCAGGAAATTCCGTAAAGAATTTTTGAAAATTTGGTCATTCGAATGGTCCTGGGATCGAATCTGAGTCTTTAGGGCAAACAACCTTACTATAGACTATACTATGCTATATAGAATATACTATAGACAATAATAAATTCTAACATCACCGTGAATTGCAACTTTCTATCTTAACAGAAAATACCCTAAATGAATTCATCAACTTCAGACATAAAAACTGCCGTAACATCGAACGAAGGACGTTCAGGGTAAAAGCCTCTAAATACACTATAGAGTTGCTTGCTCTCTATCGATGACGTGAGTTTGAACGTTCTATCTTACCTAGAAATACCCTAAATGATTTTTTGAAGGTTTTGCACTAAGTACCTAGCATCGAACCTGGGGCAATTAGGTAAAAAGCTCTTACGGGCAACGGAAGATAAAATAATTTTCTAACGATTCCGAAAAATTCATTGTTCTATCTTTACGCTAAGTACGCGAAATGAATTTTTGAAAATGCGCTCAATGCATTCTTAAGGGAAAATGGTCGTATTTGGGGCCTCCTAGAATCGAACCCATGATAAGTAGAATGGAAGTCCGCTTTTTTCCTAGCTGTCCAAACCCGGGATTTTACGGCAAAAAAATCGACGGCTCCGTGAGGCACTTCCTTCTGCCTCGCCTTTAGTATCCTATATGTATATATATATCCGGAGAAGCGTCTATATATATATACGAGTAAAAGTTGCTTGCATACTGCAAGCTTAATGTAAGATAGTTTAACTATGGCATTTCATACCACCTGAAACAGTCCACCATCCATACACCGAGTTAAATGCACCAACTACAATAACCTAAACGAATTATTCATAATACGTGCATAAGAATTGTCCTAGCATCGAACCTAGCTCTATGAGGACAAATATTCTTACAGAATACCATCGAAATCCCTATTTTCTATAGATGTAGCGAACTTAAACCTTCTACCTGTCCGGGAAATGCCGTACCGAATTTTTGAATATTCGGTCATTCCAATGGTCCTGGGATCTAACCTGAGACTTTAGATCAAAAAGCTTTACGGCATACGATAGACAGTCATCAATTCTTACAACACCGTGAATTGCATGTTTCTATCTTAACGCAAAATACCCTATATTAATTCCTGAACTTCAGACAGAAAAACTGCCCTAGCATCGAACTAAGGAAGCTCAGGTTAAAAACCTCTTGGTATAATATAGAGGATATTGCTCCCTATCGATGACGTGAATTTGAGCGTTCCATCTTACCTAAAAATACCCGAAATGATTTTTTGAAAATGTTGCACTCTAGCATCGAACCTGGGGCCACTAAGGATAAAGCTCTTGCAGAAACCAGAAAAAAGTTTCATTTTCTTAACGTCGCCCGCTAGTTTAAAAATTGTGTGCAAATATTGTGATTTTCGTTACGACGCCGAATATAGGGTATATTCAGCTCACATTTACAAAANAATAACGAACTGAGAAGGGAAACAAATAGGGCGAGGGAACAGTGGTGGAAGGGTCAATGTAACGAAATAGAAAAGCTGGACGAAAGTGGGAGGGTCGACCTAATGTATAGAAAGGTGAAACAGTTAACGGGAAATAAAACACGAAACAGAACAACCATAATAAAAGATAGTAATGGTAAAGTTATACGAGATCCAGCCAGCATAAGGGAAAGGTGGAAAGAAGATGTCGAGGAACTATATGGGAAGGACATGAAGCCAACAAACATAATGTTAGAAAGTGAACAAGAAGTGGAGGATGATGATGTTGGACCTGGGATATTAGATAGTAAATTGAGAGAGCCTTGCGTGATATGAAAGGAAATAAAGCAACGGGCATTGACGAGATACCAGTTGAGCTACTTAAAAACCTGGGGGAAAAGGGTAAGAGAGAATTCTATAATTTATGTAGAAAAATTTATGATGATAGGGAGTGGCCAGAGGATTTCACTAAGACAATCCTGATTCCTTTACAGAAAAAGAATGCTTCAGAGTGTCGGGATTATCGTACAATCAGTTTAATATCTCACGCGGCAAAGGTTATTCTCAGAGTACTGAATAGAAGAATTGAAGGAAAAATTAAGGGGCAAATCGGAGAAGACCAGTTTGAATTTCAGAAAGGGAAAGGAACGAGGGATGCAATCGGGGTAATGATGGTACTAGTAGAACGAAGCCTGGAATTTAAAAAGGATATATGTGCATGTTTTGTCGATTTTGAAAAGGCTTTCGATAGAGTTCAATGGCCTAAATTAATGGGAATTTTAAAGAAAATTGGGTTGGACTGGAAAGATAGGCTTTTGGTGAAAAATTTGTACTTAAATCAAACAGCGCGAGTTTGAATAACTGAGGGGGAGTCGGAATGGGCAGAGTTAGGGAGAGGGGTAAAACAAGGATGCCCATTATCACCATCGCTTTTTAATATATATGCAGAGGAAATGGTGAATGAAGCTTGGGAATAAATAAGCAAGGGAGTGATAGTTGGAGGGAAAATGGTAAAGTCAGTAAGATATGCAGACGATAATGCTATTGTGTGGGATTCCGAAAGGGGTTTACAAATACTAGTAAATGCACTAAACGATAATGCAAGGGAATATGGAATGAAAATAAACGTAAGTAAAACTAAAGCAATGAGATTAACTAAGGTAAAGAAGGCTAAATTAACGATCAGGGTGGATGGGGAAAAACTAGAGCAGGTGGACAAATTCTCGTATTTGGGTAGTGTTCTATCTTGGGATGGGAGGTGTGGAGATGAGGTTCGAAAAAGAGTATCATTGGCTAAAGAAGCTTTTATGAAGCGAAGGGAATTAATGACAAAGGGTCTCGATAATGGAATCTGGAAAAGATTGGTAAAATCCTTGATATGTAGTGTTTTGCTGTATGGGTGTGAAACGTGGACCTTACGAAAAGAGGACATCAAAAGATTGGAGGCATTTGAGATGTGGGTGTGGCGTAGTATATCCACACAGCTCACCTTCTATTCTATAGAATAGAAGGTGAACTGTGTGGATAGAAAAATAAACATAAGAGGTGCTAGGAATGATTGGGGAGGAAAAGGTTTTAATAGAAGTAATTAAGCGCCGACAAAAGAAATGGGTGGGTCAGATACTGAGAGGAGAGGGATTGCTGAANAAATCGGGATGAACATGAAGTTACCTCCGCCCGAAAAGTGTGGCGCGAAAAAAATTTTAAAGTTTAGCATTTTATATCTCTGCAAATAAATATAACATTAACGCGATACTTTGTATCTTATAACTACTTAATACGAAGTGTACGAATAAAAAGTTTCACTTTCCGAATGCTTTCCGTTGGTTTAATATTTGACTGTAAATATTACGAATTTCGTTACGACGCCGAAAATAGGGTATATTTAGCTAACGTTTACGAAAAAAGACCTCCTCGAAACTTTTTCGATTACTTTTATAAGAAAGAGCATGCTTTTATGCCTCTAAAAACCGGATTCCGGTTTTTCATCGCGGGTTTACAAAACAAGACCCTTGACGTGACTCTTTCCGATTTTTTTTATATAAAAGAGCATGCTGTTATCTCTCTAAAGATGTAGACTAGAGTTTTAATCACAGACATATAATCCCTAAAATTAGGTAGGGAAGAATGTTATGATGATATATTACAACCTCACATCCATTTTCTTCGTTTGTCTTATTGAGATCCATTTTATATAAGTTAAATCACAATAACATAAGGTTATAAATGCAAAATCTGAAGAGAGAAGTTATTGAAGGTTCTGAAATTATCACCGAAAAATTAATGCAAGACATCACTTCAGAATCTGTTATCCAAAACATGCTAAGTGTGGAATCACTAAATTACTTACAAAATAGTTAACCGCTGTCGTTGAAGCAGAACACCGCTAGTGGACTTGTAGATTATATCACACAAGAATTATAAGATATAGCACACAAAAAATGAATTACACACGTTAAATCTTTAGTCGCCGAAGTCTTACGAAACGATCTGGCTTACACTAACCTTAGCTGCCGAATACAGATTTACCCCTCGCTCTGGAAAAAAACTTTTTCCGCATTTTCTCTCGTATGTCCAAAGTCGTCTGTAAACACAGATGTGCTTTTTAAGCTCTTAAGTTCAAGTAATCCTTAGAAGAGTGTAAAGTGGTCCTCTTACGAAAGGCACGTAGGTAGGGCATGGCCTCTCTCCGAATAATACAGTTTAGAAGAAATAAATAAACTCGAATAATAGGCCGATACGTGAAAGGCACATAATCCACTAAATGATTCAATCCAAAGGACATAAGACTCAACGTTAATCAGAAAATAACGAAAATTAACTGACGCAATGTAAAATCAGCGATAGACGAGTATGCTAATGTGCAAGATGTTTTCATTTTTACTTTTATATAAAGAAAATCGGAAAGGGTTACGAGAGGGTCTTGTTTTGTAAATGTGAACTGAAAATGTCCTATTTTCGGCGTCGTAACGAAATTCGTAATATCTACAGTCAAATATTAAACCAACGGAAAGCATTCGGAAAGTGAAACTTTTTATTCTTACACTTCGTATTAAGAAGTTATAAGGCACAAAGTATTAAAGCAATAGACGAGTATGCTAATGTGCAAGATGTTTTCATTGCAACGTCAACATATTCATCCTTATTTTAAGAGATTAAATTCCTACGATGGAAAACCAAGTCTACATCTTTAGAGAGATAACAGCATGCTCTTTTATATAAAGAAAATCGGAAAGAGTTACGAGAGGGTCTTGTTTTGTAAATGTGAACTAAAAATGCCCTATTTTCGGCGTCGGCGTCGTATCGAAATTCGTAATATTTACAGTAAAATATTAAACCAACGGAAAGCATTCGGAAAGTGAAACTTTTTATTCTTACACTTCGTATTAAGAAGTTATAAGGCACAAAGTATCGCGTTGATGTAATGTTTATTTGCAGAGATATAAAATGCAAAACATTAATTTTTTCGCGCCACAATTTTTGGGCGGAGGTAACTTCACTTTAATTCCGATTTCTCTGGCCTTATATTCCCGCGATGAAAAACCAGAATCAGATTTTTAGAGGCATAAAAGCATGCTCTTTCTTATAAAAGTAATTTGAAAAAGTTTCGAGAAACGAGTCTTTTGAGAAAATGAACATTTTAAAAGTTGTGTTTGGAAGGGGCACCTCCATGACTCCAAGGCCGGTGAGGCGGTGCCGTCCCTGTTCACAAATAAAAAACGAGATTAATGAGGCTCAGTCTTTATTGTGTGGAAAAATCATGTTTTTCCACAATTTGCTGCGCTGTTTGAAGGGTGTTCTCGAGCGATGGAGCCAAATCACTACGCAGTTCTCCGTCTTTACTCAACTGCCCTCACTCTTTCGATGAGATAACTAATTTCGCGTCCAATGGTGATTGCGTCATATCAGAGGGGCTACTTCAGGTAGCGATTTCCTCTTAGAGATTAGCCAGCTCCGTCTTCGAGATGACGCTCTGGCTCCAAAAATACGGCTGCTGGTCGAAAGGGACCCCCACTTCTTCTAAATCAATAGCAATTAGCTAGCCATGGCAACGGGGGGCGCCGGAGGGGGATGCTTCGCTAAGGGGAGTGGACGCCCCCGCGACGCTCGTCGTTGCACCTTGGAAGACTCTCGGCCGATATGCTCTCAGCGAAATTTATTGCTCATCGAGAGACAGAAAAGCACTGTGCCTCTGCACGTTTCCAATTGAAAATTATATTAGGACAATCTCAGAATTTACAAATAACTAAGGGTGAAAGATTATATTCGAATTCGAAAAAGTTTTGAGAAGGTCTTTTTTCGTATACGTTCTCTAAATATACCCTATTTTCGGCGTCGTAACGAAATTCGTAATATTTACAGTCAAATATTAAACCAACGGAAAGCATTCGGAAAGTGAAACATTTTATTCGTACACTTCGTATTAGGTAGTTATAAGATACAAAGTATCGCGTTAATGTTGTTTTTATTTGCAGAGATATAAAATGCTAAACTTTAAAATTTTTTTCGAGCCACAGTTTTCGGGCGGAGGTAACTTCATGTTCATCCCTATTTCTCCGGCCTTATACGCCCGCGATGAAAAACCAGAATTAGGTTTTTAGAGAGATAAAAGCATGGTCTTTCTTTTAAAAATAATTTGGAAAAGTTTCGAGAGGGTCTTTTTTTTTAAATGTGAGCTGAATATACCCAATGTTCGGCGTCGTAACGAAAATCACAATATTTGCACTCAATTTTTAAACTAACGGGCGACATTAAGAAAATGAAACTTTTTATTCCAACACCTTGTATACAGTAGTTATAAGGCACAAAGTTT
>KZ309332.1:57055-95538 GCA_000376725.2 Ladona fulva | reverse complement strand
AGAAACAATGGTCCTACGAAATTGAGACAAGTGTCAAAAGAAAGAAAAATAATCATATATTATTATTTTAGTCCTGAAACATTCATTTAAATTCGAAATTGCGAGAAATTATATAATATACACGGAAAATTCGTACAACTTTTCGGGAATAAACAACCCATCCCTTTGAAGACCAAGGCAGTTGTTGAATGTTGATTTCACGAGTTATCCCATATAAATACACGGGGATAATCCGTTTGTATTCTTTTCCATAAGAAATGTACGTAACGAAGTTACCTCAGATTCGACTTCATATGGTAATAGTTTAAAGTACCATAGTAATTATGCTAAATAGCCGTGGGTTATTAGTAAATAGATGATCGACTATTACTTAATAAACAAATCTTGTAAAATAGGAAATATGAGAATCTTACTCGGAGCTCTGTAGAATTTTCTTTAGAGCGTATCAAGCGTAATTTAATGATAACACTACGTATAATAGAAAGAAGCATATAATATTAAATAAAACAGATAAAAGTGGATTCCATGAGCATCTACGTCAGAAATATTCAGAATGTGCAAGTAACGGGAGTTCAATTGAAGAGTAGTGGCAGAGATTTTAGGAGATAGTTTTCTACGGCATCGATATGTATGTTCCTAGAAAGCACTTAACAAATAATCCCGATTACGACAATAAGAGAATTAGGTGGCTCAAAAGGAATCTTAGGGTTGCGTACAAAAGGAAACACTGCGATTTAACCTCACTGGTAAAGTATAAACAATTAACTAAAGAATTGGCGGCGGAAAAAGTACGAGCAGAAGAGTTATACGAGGGTATGGTGAAAATGTCTCGGCCTGACACAGAGATGGCGTTCCAATCAGCGAAAATGTATGATACCTGCCTGGGCGCACGTGTCATTAGTTCATAAGACAAGTTTCAACTTGTTCCCTCAAGTAGTTTGTTTACACGTATTGTTGCAGTAGACGTCTTTCGTTTGTGTGAAATATCCATCTACGGCCCTCTCAATTTCTTCATTGGAAGCGAAGCGCTTCCCAGAAAAACATTTCTTCAAGCTTGGGAACAGATGGAAGTCTGAGGGTGCTAAATCAGGAGAATAGAGGGGATGGCCGAGCAAATCATACCCCAAATCCCGTAGTATCCCATATGCGAAAGGCATCCCAAAACACACATTTTTGGCTGATGCGATCGACTTTGCTTTCTTAGGCGCTGAACCACAGGCTTCCACCCACTGCTTCGACTGCTGTTTCGTTTCTGGCGTGTAGTGGTGGACCCATGTCTTATCCATGGTGACAAATCACCGCACAAAATCGGTCGGTGCCCTCTTGTATCGGTCCAAACATTGCTGCAAAAGTCGCTTGCACATTTGCTTTTGATCGGCATTCAGCAAATGCGGCACCCACCTTGCGCAGAGCTTTCGCATCCCCAATTCTTTGTGCAAAATGTTTCGCACCCTTTCTTCTGATATCCCCACAGCCTCAGCCATCTCACTCGCCTATCGTCCAACACGATATCATGCACCATTTCGTTGGTTTCCAGTGTAGTTGCGGTTTTTGGCCGTGCTTCACGTGGGACATCTTCGAGGGATGTGCGGCCACGTTTAAATTCAGCTGCACACTTTTTAACGGTTGACATTGAAGGAGCAGAGTCCCCGTACACTTTTGTCAACTTCGGATGAATTTCCTTAGGGGTTAATCCATCCAAAATGAAGAATTTTATGACCGCACGACATTCAAGTTTATCCATTTTAACGAAGAACACGAAAGACGTCTACTGCAACAATACGTGTAAACAAACTAGGTAAAGAGGAGATATAAATAAGATAGTCACAATTAACATAGACGTAGGCGAATATCTAAGTCGGGACGTAGCCGATGCATTTAATGACTGGTTCTCTCAGGTCTTCAATAAAGGTATACACGGAGTAGTTAAAATAGCAAATGGGATCGAGACATCAGGAAGGGAAATTAAATTAGAATTTAATTTACAATTAAATTATAATTTAGTGTTGCTTTACACTATGTTAGCAGTATAGTACTAAAAGAGCTTAAAGGTCGGATTTCTTTAATTAGGTTTGAATCTTACGATTAATTTACTCTTCTCCGTACTTATCTGGTAAAATTATTTTTGCTGCCTCAATTATCCTATAAGAAAAATCTGACATCATTGCATGATTGAAAATAACTATTTAATTACGTCTTATACTCTTCATATCCGTAGGACGAACTTTTTCGTTAGAAATGTTCTATGGTAGCTTTTAAATGTAAGATTATTAATAGGAAGCTCATTACCATGAATTAAGTCAAAAGATGAGCAAAAACTCAGCGACAGATGAAGAGGATAAATAATAATATGGAATAAGAGGGCAATCACCTGTATTTCAACTCATTAATTTTGCAGAAAAATGCTCTCGAGAAAAGGAATTGAAATGACAAAAAACTGCAAAACTTACTAAGGAAAGCTAAGACGAAAGACGTCATCTGGACAAATACACTGAAAAAGAATTGTTCAAGCTTAACCTGTAGAAGAACTCTCAAAATTAAGAAACACAACATATTACTAGGTAGTAAAAGAAGAAAATTACAATTAAATAAATGAAATAGTTTAAGTAAATATNTTAGAGGCAATAAAAACCTAATTGTAATGGGGGACTGGAATGCAGTAGTTGGGCAAGGCAAAGATAGATAAGAAGTGGGAGGGTTCGGACTAGGAAATAGAAACGAAAGGGGACAGAGATTAGTAGACTTTTGTAAGAGGAATAACCTCTGTATTACAAACACACTTTTTCAGTACCATAATAGAAGGATGTACACATGGAAAAAGCCAGGAGATACGGATAGGTATCAAATTGATTACATTTTTGCAAGAAAAAGGTTTAGAAATAGTGTTAAAAATTCAAAGAGTTGCCTAGGTGCTGATGTTGACTCGGACCATAACCTGGTCATAATGAAAACCGAGCTAAAGTTTAAAAAGATTTTTCATGCAAAAATAAAACTAAAATGGAACCTTGAAGCGCTTAAAAATGGGAAAGCGAGAGAGTTCCAAGAGTCAGTCAGTAAGACCTTAGAGTATAAGGGAAGGGAACTTACTATTGACGGAGAATGGGAAAAGGATAAAAACAGTATCAAGGATAGTGCACAAGTAACTATTGGCAGGGTTAAAAAAAACAAAATTAGGAAACCGTGGGTGACGGTAGAAATGATAAATAAAATGGAGGAAAGAAGGAAATGGAAAAGGGTTAACACAGAACAAGGACGTAGAATGTATAGGGCTCTCAATAACGAACTGAGAAGGGAAACAAATAGGGCGAGGGAACAGTGGTGGAAGGGTCAATGTAACGAAATAGAAAAGCTGGACGAAAGTGGGAGGGTCGATCTAATGTATAGAAAGGTGAAACAGTTAACGGGAAATAAAACACGAAACAGAACAACCACAATAAAAGATAATAATGGTAAAGTTATACGAGATCCAGCCAGCATAAGGGAAAGGTGGAAAGAATATGTCGAGGAACTATATGGGAAGGACATGAAGCCAACAAACATAATGTTAGAAAGTGAACAAGAAGTGGAGGATGATGATGTTGGACCTGGGATATTAGATAGTGAAATTGATAGGGCCTTGCGTGATATGAAAGGAAACAAAGCAACGGGCATTGACGAGATACCAGTTGAGCTACTTAAAAACCTGAGGGGAAAGGGTAAGAGGAAATTCTATAATTTATGTAGAAAAATTTATGATGAAGGGGAATGGCCAGAGGATTTTACTAAGACAATCCTGATTCCTTTGCAGAAAAAGAATAATGCTTCTGAGTGTAGGGATTATCGTACAATCAGTTTAATATCTCACGCGGCAAAGGTTATTCTAAGAGTATTGAATAGAAGAATTGAAGGAAAAATTAAGGAACAAATAGGAGAAGACCAGTTCGGATTTCAGAAAGGGAAAGGAACGAGGGATGCAATCGGGGTAATGAGGGTGCTAGTAGAACGAAGCCTGGAATTTAAAAAGGATATATGTGCATGTTTTGTCGATTTTGAAAAGGCTTTCGATAGAGTTCAATGGCCAAAATTAATGGGAATTTTAAAGAAAATTGGGTTGGACTGGAAAGATAGGCGTTTGGTGCAAAATTTGTACTTAAATCAAACAGCGCGAGTTAGAATAACTGAAGGAGAGTCGGAATGGGCAGAGTTAGGGAGAGGGGTAAGACAAGGATGCCCATTATCACCATCGCTTTTTAATATATATGCAGAGGAAATGGTGAATGAAGCTTGGGAAGAAATAAGCAAGGGAGTGATAGTTGGAGGGAAAGTAGTAAAGTCAGTAAGATATGCAGACGATAAAGCTATTGTGTGCGATTCCGAAAGGGGTTTACAAATACTAGTAAATGCACTAAACGATAAGGCAAGGGAATATGGAATGAAAATTAACGTAAGTAAAACTAAGGTAATGAGATTCACTAAGGGAAAGAAGGCTAAATTAACGATCAGGGTCGATGGGGAAAAACTAGAGCAGGTGGACAAATTCTCGTACTTGGGTAGTGTTCTATCTTGGGATGGGAGGTGTGGAGATGAGGTTCGAAAAAGAGTATCATTGGCTAAAGAAGCTTTTATGAAGCGAAGGGAATTAATGACAAAGGGTCTCGATAAAGGAATCTGGAAAAGATTGATAAAATCCTTGATATGTAGTGTTTTGCTGTATGGGTGTGAAACGTGGACCTTACGAAAAGAGGACATCAAAAGATTGGAGGCATTTGAGATGTGGGTGTGGCGTAGTATATCCACACAGCTCACCTTCTATTCTATAGAATAGAAGGTGAACTGTGTGGATAGAAAAATAAACATAAGAGGTGCTAGGAATGATTGGGGAGGAAAAGGTTTTAATAGAAGTAATTAAGCGCCGACAAAAGAAATGGGTGGGTCAGATACTGAGAGGAGAGGGATTGCTGAAAAATGTAATAGAGGGTAGAATGCAAGGGAAAAGACAGAGGGGAAGGCAAAGGAAAAAAATCTTAAATGACATAAAGGGTGGGGTAAGTTACCAGGTAGCGAAGGAAAGGGCTATGAATAGGGAATGTTAGGGCACTACCGAAAGGTAGAACACTTATGTATGTAAATCTCTATAGGCATATAAGGGATCAGAGTGATCGCGAAATATTGCAAAGAGATCTCCAACAATTATCCGAATGGACTAAAGTAAATGGGATGGCAATCAATGTTGGTAAGAGTAAACACATTATTTTTCTTGAATAAAGTCTCCAGAAATTTATCATTATACACTGAACGATGAGGCAATCCACCAACGGTATCCAACTGCAAATATCTAGGCATTAAATTTTCCGAAATGGGGAAGTCACATCGAAGATATTACTTCAAAGGCGTATAGAAATCTCCATTTCGTAATGATAAACTTAAAACGTAGTGGGAAGATTTTCAAGGAGAAAACGTACAAAGCCTTGGTTAGACCGATTGCAGAATATGCAGCAAGTGTTTGGGACCCACACAACACCGGTCTTAGCAAGAAACTCGAAGGCGTGCAGAGGAAGGCTGCTAGATATGTAGTAGGAAGGCACAAGAAGGATGAGAGCGTGTGTGTTAGATCAATTAGGATGGAAATCGCTATCGTCAAGAAGAAAGGTATTTAGATTAACGGGTGTATTATTACGTGTAACTCTAATGGAAGCTGGGATGAACTACGTGCAAGGTTTCATCCACATAATTATATCGGACGCGGTGACCACGGATTAAGAATAAAGGAACGCGAACAGAAAACCGATGTTGCAAAATATTCATTTATTAATAGAGGTATAAGAGAATGGAATGACTTACCTGGAGAACTTCTTATTCCAATGCCGAAAAATGTTAAAATTTTCAAAAAGAAGATCAAACATTTTCTGTGATACTGTCTAATGTGATATTGTCTAAGGTGATATTGTATAACGTGATGCTGTATAATGTGATATCGTATGTTGTATTTATATTAATCACTGTGTATAATTTATAGAGTTGTAGAATAGTTGATGTCTTTGTAATGGCATTATATTATTGTAATACTTTGTATGACGTGCTGCCTTCCGGAGGTTTTTGGAGGGTTTTTCCTCCCGAATAGGGTGAATCCCAGGCAGGGCTTTTATTCTATTTGCACCTCAAATGACTGCCACTAGGCTAGATGCCTATTTGAAGTCATAGAATGTAAATAAATAAATAAGTAGTCTCATAAAACGACGGAAAACGCACGAGAATGGCAGTGTTCTAGATGAGCGATAAGTGTTTCTTGTTAACACAATTTATGTGATTTGATAGATTTCAAACTTTCAATAAGGGCAACAGTTTACTAGGAGTAATTGTATACGTCCTACTTCTTTTTTTGTTTTGGTATGTCTGAAAATGAATCACGTATGTCTATGCATTGATAAGACAGTGTGTTCACAGATGAGATTAACAGTGAACAGTATAAGGATGGCTGCAATTTCTCAAATTTGCCAATGAACAAAATGTTAGATATCCAATGAATGAGTAACGACGGTTTACTATCTGTGTTTCCGAGTGTGGAATGGATACTAAAATATTTAAATATATTTTTTACACAGCCAACTAGTAATGCAAGTAGAGAGAGGTAATTCTCTGCGGTTAGAGAGTAAAAACTAATTGATAAATGCAACGGCTCAAAATAAAGTTAGTAATTTATATTTTTTGTCCATCGAGAATGAAGTAGCTAAAAATATAAATTAAGATGATTTGATTTATTCATTTGCTAAAAAAAACATGTAATTCATAGAAAAAGATTTGATTTGTTCAATATTTTCTTAATTTTCAATGTCATTGCTTTGAGTATTTGTAAATTTCATTTACTGTAACTTAAAACTTCGGTTTTAGGGCTTTTAGACGTTAAATTATGAAAATTTATTACGATTCATAAATAATTCGAAATACTTAGAGATACTAACTATACACATACAACACACCATGGAAGACATACATAAAATATTATATCGCCCCACTGCTGGCAAGAGAAGCATAATATTGGATTGTATACTCTACTGCTTATATAAATTGCTATTTATGATATTTATACTTAACATTATTTACAGAAATCTGAGATGTGTGACATTTTACCTCGAAATATATTATATTTACAAAATAGTTCCTAGTTTTAAGCTACTTTTCCAGGTCTTCGATTGAACTCTTACAGATATTAACGGATCTGAGAGTCAGGATGATCGATTAAGTTCGACGAAAAGAGAGGCGGTTTAGAATTAACTCTGTGGAAAAAGTCCGTTCATCACTTTCTTAACTGCATTAACATTGGTGGATGTTTTTCGTAAGATAGCAAATATAATAAATTAGTGGGGATTCGAAGGGCCGGCAGAAGCCCCTTCTTAGGTGTCGCTGGCACGTTGGTTCAATTAGTCACCGAGTGAGCGCTTCCTCTTAAATCAAAGATAAACCTAATTTTCCGAGGCATAAATCGCTCGCCCTGCACTAATTCACCCATCGCCAGATCCTTTGTTTTCATAGTTCATCAACAATGAGCATATCTCAGCAGTTCTACCAGGAAAGGGAAAGGGGATTTTCTAATTAAATCGTAAAACAGGGTCGCCGTCTCATTAACATTTTCACCCGCGTCCCTCTTCGAACGAAAAAGCTTTTTAATGCTGCCGCGACGGCGAAAGCAATATCCCGGAGGGGCTACCATTCCTTTTGGGTTAGGTTATAATAGACGTGACCGTGGCGGCCTTATTCCCAGGCCGCGAAGCCTCCGCAAGGAAACGGCCGCTTTTCCATTGCGCTTGCGCTTAAGACCCTCTCATGTTTCACGCTCTAACCGCGAGGGGCCAGGCAGTTGGCATGGCGTCGATCCCAACGCCGCCCCCATGCTGCTTCCCCTCCGAAATGACCGCGACCCGGGCGTTGGGTGTGCCCAGCACTTCCGGTCCTGCCCTCCCATGATGACCCTCTCGCGGAGTGCACCGGAGGCCCCGAAGACGCTCAAGACGCGTCTCTGTTGCTAACAGAAGACTGCGGAAGGCTCTCTTTCATTTTCTGCGACGGGTTTGATTTTTTCTGAGCTCCCCAACTCTTCGGTTGCGAGGGGATGTGACGTAAATGCTGGTCGTAAACAATCCTCGGGGCTTCGGTGACAGATCCTTGTTCTGCAACTTGGATGGACCAAAAGCGCCTTTCGCTTCCAGTTGATACAATGGCCAGGTGGCGGCAGATTAAGTCGCAAATGCGAGAAAACTGTTGCTCGGTTGAAACAACGACACTCACGAAAAATTCACTCACACTTAAAGATACGTAATAGAAACACGTCTTACTTTTTATCGACGATCGTCCTATTTCATTACATGTTTAGATAATTAGTTCGGTAAACTCCGGTAGTTTACGGAAATAGTTATAAATAAACTGGTTATAATTTCTCGCGATGAACTTATTGGAGCATGTAACATAAGATAAACCTCCCAAGGAAGAATGGACTTGAAAAAAGTCTGACGGGACCGGGAAGTCCGGGGAAGGACCGGGAAGAAAACCCGGGACCGGGACTTGGAGAAATGTTCTGCCGGGATAGCTCAACGGACAGAGCACCCGACCGGCAATTGGGAAACCCGGGTTCGTTTCCCGGTCCCGTCAGACTTTTTTCAAGTCCATTCTTCCTTGGGATTTTTCCTGGGTGCGCACCATCTTGCGCAAAGTCACCCTTACCCGTTTTCCTAAGATAAACTTATTTCTATTTCGCTTCAAATATATCTGTATAATATAATTGCCCCTTCACGGTAAGGTTTACGTCAAGCCGAGAACGCCGGAGAAAATACCGGGTAAATCCTGAGTAATGTTGGTATTCAGGAAACCAGAATAGTTGTCTTTCACTAATGATGCACGTTCATAGGTGAGTGACAGGCAGTTTTTATCGCAGAAAAACGTTTTTACTAGCCCAGTGAAGTATATCAAGACGTATACAAGTTAAACGATGTCTTTTAATGTGGGACAATGCTTAGAATAACTTTTCGAACATCTCCTTTCGCAATTTATTTGGGACGTAGTTTTGCCAAAATCCAGTGGCTTAAATTAATTCATTGAATATTTAGGCTTTAATTTAAAATAGTTGATAGCGTGATTTTCTATCACTTAAGCGATGTCATAAGGTAATAGAAATAAATTTTTCGAAGCAAGCACATTCGTTTGGTAAATAGACCACCTCTACCCTATCTCTTCTTCTTATAATAATAATAAAATATAAATAACGAAATTTGAGATTAAAATACTTCTAATAAACTTAACTGCCCTCGGTCCCAATTGTGTTGAGTTCTTCATATAGATCTTTATTAGGGCTCGCAAGATGGGAAGCCATTGTGAAATCCCAAATCCTCCCCATAAATCAGGTTTAGACTCATTTCGGACGATGAAATGTTTTACGCTCAGTGAATACAGGCAAAATCACGCGTCGAACATTCCGAATCCATTGGTGGCTTACTTTGAAGGCGAATCGAAATGGCGTCTGAGAATGCTACCCTCCGAAGAGGATTTTAATTGCGCCGGACTACCAAGGTAGAGGTCCTCCGAGTTGCTCCTCCTTTTTTGGGATCGAGTTTTATACTTTTCTCCGAGTCGTGATTGCTTCGCGTGAGGCGTCTTTCTTCTTGATCCTAGAGGAGGGTTTTTGGGGGCCTTGGGTTGAGGTCCGCGGGGTATGCGCCGCTACACCCCCGCGGCTACGTCCCACGCCTGCCACCTTTTCGGTGCCCCAACGCCTTTCGCCACCGCATTTTCTTCGCGGCTTCCGCTTCATCGGCAGCAAAAAGCGACACTCTAGCGATGTGGCATCGAACTAGTCGGCCTAGGCGATGGGATGGGCTGCGAGCTATGGTCGAAGTGAACTCAGCCGATTCTGAAGCCCCCTCTGCCGCAAAGAAAAAGAAATTAAACGTGAAGAGGGTCTTGTTGATTATCCACACCAGTCTGCATTGTGACACAATCACTATGAATATCCTTCTTGAAGATAAGAAAAATGTATGTACAACAATATTCGGTTATTATTCACCTTTAAATTAAAGACCAAATGGCAAGGTTTACACAGGAAGAGATAAGGAAAATGAGCTATCATCTGTAAGATACGTGGAAATCTACCACAAGACAGAACAAAGAGATAATTTTGATTTTAATGTTTGTATAATTTAGGGAACCTCTTTAGATCCTCTACGAACATTCCTCATACGCCGCCGAGTGCCTGCAAATTATCATTATTATTGTACATAAACCTTTTAATTAGAACAATGTTCAGTTGAGAAGGATTCAACGTACTCCCATATTTAAGAATAAAAAAAATGAAACAATAAGTAGCATGATAAAACAACGGGGCCAACTAGTACGGTTAAACCCTTGTTGGTAACACAATATGAATATAGTTTTTCAGTGTTCATCCCCAAGTCCGTCACTATATGCCCATCTCAATTAAACACAAGCCAATAGTTTTAAGTTGAGGGGAGAAGCAAGTAACTCTCCCAAACCAAGTTATTGCAGCTTCGCCTTAATGTACCCACTCGCGGGGGCTCTAACATTTCTGCGGGAAGTGTGTTCCTTTGCTCTGTGGTTCTATTGAATATTTAGCCGTATTGGTTCCTTGAGAAAGAGGTTCAAATGTATAGTAGGAGGGGTTTCTTATCCTACTGATGTATACCCATGTTGGATTGCCAGTGTAGGCGTTAGGTTCGCTTCCCAACCTGAGGAATTTCCTTCTAAAGATTCCCAAATTAGCTTTTCCGAAATTTCCGTTGCACTTGCAGATATTTAAAAATTATTTTGAACGTATCGTGCTGCTGTTTTCTGCATCATCTCAACTTCCTTAATCGGCCCGACTGCTTGAGCTGTTGTGCCGTTTTCCAATATTGGTCTGACTAAGGATTTGTACGCGATTTATTTATTTATTTAATATGTATCCACGACTTAAGGCATTCCTACTTCCACAGAAACGAATCGGGTTAGTTTTTCCTGTATTTACTGTCATTTTGTTTATTTGAATCAACTGGAACACCTCCAAGTTTTCTCGAACCATAAAGGAGCAGTTTTCTCCTGCGCTTACTCTCAAATTGACGATTGGAGAAGACTTCGTGCCGCCTTCTATAATTGCCGCACGTAATTATTAAATAAAATCATGAATGGATGGATTACTTTTCATCGTCTCAATAATTATTACCGCGTGACCAAGTCTCCAATTCACAGGCCAAATAGAAAGTCAAATTACTTTCAATTGGAAAAAAAATTGGAATGTTTTTTATTCTGGTTGCAGCAACTAAGATTTCCTTCTTTTACCATTAAAATCACGGTAAGAATCTTTAAACATCCATATGAATCTGCTCATCTTTACAATTATTAAATGAAATGCCTCTTCTATCGAATGGATGAATCTAATTTGCCGCATATCAAAGATACAATTCAGTTTTTTCAGCATTTGTGCTTGAAGTATAGTTTAAGTACCATCTATGCATCCCTAGAATAAATTCTTTAACCCTATCCCTAGAATAATTATTCAACAAATTATTCCGTTGATGAATATTATGAGAATGATTTTATGATTTGAGCCCCTCTTCTTTAACGTGAATTTTCTCCGTGTGGAAGCCATAAATTTTTATTGTAGTCGTTACATGGTTTAGAGAAGAGGAAAACGTGTCTGAAATTAATTTTATTACCTTTATATGTATCTTTGCGTTGCTTTGAGAAACTTTAATGAGTGCACGAAAAAAGAACATTTTACTCGATATTTTACAATAACTTCGTCTTTTACTTGGGCGAAAGATATCTTCATCCTCATATGGGTCAGTACCTATATGACACGCCTTTGGATGCTTTAAAATGGTTTTTCTTAACGAGAAATGGTGGAGAATGATCAGTTAAGAAACTTGGAATCTTAAATTTCGGTAGTAGGAACTAGAACAATGTTTTAGCTGCGTAAGATTAACGAAGCAGCCATTAGCGTATTGGAGAATTAGAGATTCTCTCGATTGGTTTCGTGAAAAATGTCGGCAAGATTTTCAAGATTCCTTGCGGAAAGCAAAATTATTATTTCCTCGTTTTTTTTAAAGGGGTCAAATAATTGACACCTTTTTCCAAAAACTGAAAAATCTGTAGGCTTTAGCGGAAACAAGTGAATGCAGGGCAGGCGATGTTAGTTCTTAATCTGTATCATAGTAGTGTTAGTGCTGTGAAAATTATAGTGAAGTATAGTAGTATTGTAGTATTGTTAAATGCTGCGGGACGCAGGATGGGAATCTCTAGAAGATAGAAGAATTAAACAAAAGATACATATATTAAATAAGTTCAGAGAAGGTACTTTCGTAGAAGATGTAGCCGATATTATGCGTCCTCCCTGTTACATATGCAGGTCTGATTCTAAGAGATAAATCAGAGAAATAGAAACTAGAACAAGTTGTTTCAAAGATTCATTTTTTCCGCGAACGATACGTGAAAGTAACCGATTGGGAAAGTAGAGTAATGGTGCATACATGCAGAAAGGCGGCTTCTTAAAAGTACGTCGACACCTGGAGCTCATAAGGGCTCCAACCACAGATATATACTATTGTAGTATATATCTGTGGCTCCAACCTAGCGCGGGACCGTTTTCAACTTAGTTGTCCGGGAGCGCCTTTCTTAAACCTGCAATATAGTATGTGTTAAACATCGATGTCGTTTTGAATTGTCATGGAAGTTTTTAAAATACATTAATATAATGATTGAAATTATTGCATAAATTGAATTGATGGATCTACTGAGAGGAGCTTCTTAAAGGTGGGGATAGAAATGTACAAAATCTGCAGAAAAATTTTACTGGCGACCAATCATCAATGCCCTTCGTATCAAATACGAGAAATCTTTTAGTATTTGAGTCCTGATGATAACTATCACAAATTGAAACTGGTCGCCAATAAAAAGGTATTCTGTGGAATTCGGGCATTGCTTTCTATTTTCACCTAAAGAAATTGAGCAGACGGCATTGTTAAATGTAGAATTTCATAAAAATTTGCTGCCGGAAAATGTATCTAAAAGCTTGCCAGCGAAATGTGCATTATTTTGTCTTGATTTTGATGTTTTGTGGAAAGTTTCGTTTGAAGAGAAATAGTTATATCTTGGTGAGAGCACAATAAGGATTCTTTTCATGTTCCAATTAATTTATTCGCAGCCAGTGTGCCGCAAGTATTCTTGGTGTCCCGCGTAATATCGAAGTGTAGTTCTTCGTAGATATTCCTTTTGTACGTATTTGTTGGCTCCATTACCATCAGACTGAAAATAACGTCATCGTGTGAGTGAAGACGCGGAGTCAGGAAAAAAAGCAGATTCTGCAAATGGATGTTAGTCTTTGTGCGCAATTCACACGGTGTCGCTGCGAACGATCAAAGGAGCTAAACTGCGCCTTGGATGGCTCAGTTCGAATCCAGTTGTGTGTTTTTTCCTCTCATCCGAATCACGATGTTCCGTTAGAGATTAAGGGGTGGATAATGCACCCAGACGGCCATTGTGCTCCCGCTGCAATAGAACGAACAATACTTTTGCCTAGGCGCATTCCGGTTCGAGACCAGGCTGACACTAAAAATCACTCCATTTCGCACACTCTAGTATTTCCTGTCGCGGAGCATCTACTATCTAGTAGTTCCGTAGGTAAACCTATTTATGAAACCGAAAATGCCGCCAAAGGTTCCTTGCCGTTTGCTGCATTTTTAGAAGACCAAAGGATAGCTTTCAATACTTATTTTTTCGATACAAGGTTTCTTACCAGCTATTTCTTACGTTTTATAATAACCAACGCCGTGTGTATATTAATTTATCTGATATGTATAACATCCGAAGAAAATAATAGTAAATTTTGTTTTTTTTTTGTTTCTTTTCGTACCTCTTTTCCTTAGTAAAATTCAATAGGAATAAAGTGTCGTACGAAATCGGGAGGAATTCCAAAAGTAAGAAAATTCGTAATTTTATCATCGAATATTATTTTCGGTCCGAAAGGCGGTTGACTTGATAAAAGAAATTCTTCACGTAAATTACTAAGCATAATTAGCGAATGCTTTCGTTGTCATCAATAATACTTCGGTTGCTACGACAAACGGTTATTGCGACGCTTTTTCTATTACAGAGTCACTTAGTCAGTGGCAAATTCGCTCTCATCAGTAATAACCAAAATTAATTGGAAATATTCCATAAATTTCGAAATAAGCGGCATATTAATGAACTTTTTGAGCGCGAAATACAAAAAACTTTGCAAGAATATTTATTAATTAAATTAATTAAAAAAAGATTTAAGCCGTGGAATAAAACAAGTGCGATGGATATCCCAATTAGTGATAGAAAGAACACCTTATACCTTAACACAACTCGCATGAAGAAAAGCCTCGCACATGGGAAATGGCGTATTATCATTAAATCTTTGGTTCGAATCTTCTGAAGACGACAATTGTTTTCCGAATATTCTCCTTTCCAAGCCAATAAATTTATGAAGTATTACGCTTCTAATCTTGGTTAATATTTTTCAATCCATTCAATTAATGTTTTCACTGAGAAAACGAGGAAAACTCTCGAGGAATGCTTAAAGCACCCGTTATTCGCTAGGATTTAATTGAAAATATAACTATTAATACAATATTAATTAGTATTCTAAGACAAAAGATGTTAGGTGGTATTAAGGGAGGAGGAAATTACTAAGAAATGAAAGAATTGGCATTCTATAAGGAACATTAATGCATTTGAACCTACCAAAAGATAGAACACTAATGTACATACATAGTTTTAGAATCTGGTTCAAGAGAAAACCGCTGATGACTATAGATAATATCACCCATCACATACACCAAACACCATCAAAAGAGCCATCAAAGGCTCTTTTGATGGTGTTTGGTGTATGTGATGGGTGATATTAGAATCTGGTAACAGATAAAAATTTAACTGATTTTACATGATTTTATGTCAAAAATAATTTTTCTGAGAGCAACTGAGAATGAAAGCACTTAGTCGTTTCAACTTTATTTTCGGGCGGCAATGTTTACGGCGCCAGTAGTACATTTCATTTATAAGTGTCTTATTCTTAATGGAATCCGGAAGTTGTAGCTCAGAGCAAGTAAAAATGTAACCCGCCCAATCCAAAGCTGCCTAATTCTCCACCTTTTCCGTTGAAATCTATTCCTTTTGAAAGTCCCAAACGTTGGCACCAACCGCTCATTATCGGGTGCGCGGCGTTCGTCAGAAGGAAGCCGTTACTATGGCAACGGCTTCAAGACGCCGACGACCTGCTCGGATCTCGTTTTCTCCCCAAAAGATTCCTGGGAAGGGCCCCTCGCGACCCTATCGCCATGTGCTTTCCCTTAGGAATCCTCCCACATCGGTAGGGCTGCCACCTTTCCCTTTCTTGCTTCAAGGGATATTTCACTAATTATTGTAAAAAGGCAATTTGTTAATCCTTGCGACATCATAACTTCAGTGGATTAGCAGACATTTCTATTTTTACGAGCGTAGACTTAATACCTGATCAGCGGGGGAGATTTCACCTGTTTCGAATCATTTAAAAACCAATAATATAACTTTATGAAGGCTTGGCTGCATTAAGAGTAAATGCCTTTCAAATTACGTGATTGACACAATGAGATGAACCGAAAAGCAGTTTTTCCTGCTAATGAGACAATCAGTCATAAGCAAAATGATTTGGGATTAATCAGGATTGCTTGAGTGTGCCTTGACAAATCCACGCGTTAACTCCTGAAATTGTAAACGCGGAAAACACTCTTCACCAAACAATTTAGGCATCATCATCATCAACATCATCATCATCCCAGGTAGATGGGGTTGCAGGTCTTTACAGTTAAACGATGAATTTTTAATGGAACAGCCCTTCTTAATTAGGTGACGTCCAGGGCTTCTGTAAGGGGAAGGGATTTTTTTTGAGATCCTAAAATGAAGAAGCATTTAATGCGACTCTGTTTTCTTGAGCTCTCTTCTTGGGGTCCTTTGAATGTGTTTATATTGGCAATCACAAATAAACTCAACCGCACGATTCCGATTTCTAATTCCGACACAATGGCTTTTCAACTACATTCAATACATTTCTTTTGGAAATCCATTTTACTTTTACAACACCAGAATTTCCTGCGCTATCTTTACCTCCTATTTTGTTCCTTCTTTAGCTTGGCACGTATCGTTGATTTATAACAAACGTATCGTTGATTTTGCATTTTCTCTTCCTATAAAGTTAGACAATTTAGTGTCCTTTTCCCTCTGCGTTACTTCGACGTATTTACTGCTTCAGAATCTAATTTTTGATCCGAATGACGATAATATACAATTAATAAATTCTGCGTGATAACTAAAGGGCGTGATAACTAAAGGGCGTGATAACTAAAGGGCGTGATAACTAAAGGGCGTGATAACTAAATGGCGTGATAACTAAAACCGCGTCTTACTGAAAATGCGATCGCGTGAAATCGGGTCTATAATAATGTTTTAATGAAATCGCATCTTGTTAAATAGCGCCACGTGAGGGTCTGCCAAATTTGCTTTTTAAAAGTGCCACAACTCGTTTCTCCAGCGAGCGTTGTACTTGTATGTTGTACGCGCTATAGCACCAACCTAACCCTTCTCGTTCAGATTCAACGCGGGATTTATTTTTATATTATTTCTATTTATAAATTATAGTTATTAACTTTTTTATAGTCCTACTAGCTGACCCCACTACATCTTGAATGCTCATGTTTCCAACACAACCTCAATCTCAAAGTCTACTGGAAGAAGCAAGCAACAAATAGAGCGGAAGAAACCGAAGGTGCGCGAGAAGGTGATTGCGTCCTCGGTCATCTCAAATAGCGCATCCCTGCCGAAGAGGCCACAAATTGACGAAGAAGTTGGAGGAGCCGTAGTTGAGGCAGCGCCTCCATTAAATGGATGTCAGTGTTCTTACGGACACTGCAGATTAGGGAGAAGGACGTTCAAATTCAACGAACAATTGCATCAATCGAGTACGTTTAAAAAAGGAGGGAAATGTACATGTGAGGGGTAATGGATGGCAATGGGAGGTATGAGGTCACGTTCTTAGACACAGGTTTATGAGAGACAGGAGAGGACGAAGGAGAGGAAATGCATATGAAAACATGCGACTTTATTTTAGGGAGAAATTTGCACTAAATAGTCCAAATAGGACTCCTTAGTCTAATTATTAACTCCTTAGGAATAGAAAAAGGGAAAAAGATAAAAAAGGAAGACATTCGAAGAAAAAATACACATCTAATAGATACACAGAGAAAAGAAAAGCACAGCCTCAGCAATGATGTAAGAAATTTAGAAGATAATTAAAAAGAGGAAAGAGTGAGAATAGAGAGGTAAAATAAGAAGAATTAAGTGAAGACAAAGGGAAAATTTCCACTTTAAAAAGATTTAATCCACTTTAAAAAGATTAATAAAAAAGGAAACAGAAAATATAAACTACCAGTTACTGCGATATTTTCCTTCAGATTGGCGCTTTATTATCTGCTCTTCCTCGGAATTGCAGATTCAGAAAACACCAGGTTTATTAGACATAAATAGTAGTGATTTTATAACTCACTTCCAAAAGAATATCAAAAGATACCGTAAAAAAATGAAAAGTATGTAAGTTGTTATTGGGCCCAATTTAAAGAATATACGTCTCCAACTAGTTAAAATTTTAGCGAAACCTGTCCATGCCTCAGTAGTTATAAATCTAAAAACTGAATTTCTGCAAGAATAACTTTTCCCAAACCCTTCCAAAGGAATTAAGATTATTATGATTAAATAAGGAATTTGATCAAAACGGTGTTGAATAATAGTTCGACTTTTCTGCGGCAATTAAGAAAGTTCTCGATGAATATTTTCTCATCATCTAAGCTTTCATTTCAATTATTCGTTGAAATCCAAGTTAGCCTAATCAACTCCTTTCCGTCCCTTAATTGCATTCGAGTGAGACAATGGCGGAACTCCGCGAAGAAGCAATGGTAATGTGCTAAACTATCGAAAATCATTGGTTTGTTCGTCTGTAGCAAAGAGGATGACTTCCCGATGGCAACTTTACCTCTTTTCCGAATATCCCGCAACGGATTGGAAAATTTTCCTATTTTTACGTTTAATCGAGCAAAATGGTCGAATTTCTAATCTAGGTTTTAGTAATGCTTTCGTAATTCTTGTGAATCAGAGAAATTTAATTCCGAGATGAGAGAGCTGTAAAATGCATTTTATTTCGCCATTGTAATTTGCGTACCTGACATGATATATCTCTTCGATTTCTGTATTTTCAATTTCTCATTACTTACATTTATTCCTAATGAAAAGTTGACATCCTCCGCTGATGATAAACATGACTACAAAATTCAGGTTTTTAACGGATAAAAATCGAATATTTTAAAATTAAATCAAATGAAAAATATTAGCCCAGGGAGCCCATCTCGGGTCATCAGCAATAACTCAATTTGATATTTCAGTAATTTACCGATGAAACCAGACAGATTCGACAGAATATAAGCTACATAAGCTATGATTCACTTCTACACCTACACAAATACCCTTCTTTCGGCGTGAAGCTGAGAGTGTAAATGCCAAGCGTTCGAGTTACCCCTTTAGCTACTTGTTGTTGTGAATCGTAGAAATAAAAGAATGAGTCACTAAAACGACTTGTCCTCTCATCTATTTCTCTTAATTTACGCTCACTGTCGGATCTACCAAACTTAAATTACCTACATGCGTCGACTACATTTATATTCACTCCACTATTTTTGAACGGATGGTTCTGAGGTGGCAGTTGTCTCCTTTCGAAGTACTTCGAAATGCTCTCCGTTGGTTTAATATTTGACTGTAAATATTACGAATTTCGTTACGACGCCGAAAATAGGGTATATTCAGCTCACATTTACTAAAAAAGACCCTCTCGAAACTTTTCCGAATTATTTTTAAAAGAAGGTGCATGCTTTTGTCTCTCTAAAAACCTAATTCTGGTTTTTCATCGCGGGCGTATAAGGCACGAGAAATCGGGATGAACATGAAGTTACCTCCGCCCGAAAAGTGTAGTGCGAAAAACATTTTAAAGTTTAGCATTTTATATCTCTGCAAATAAACATAATATTAACGCGATACTTTGTATGTTATAACTACTTGATACGAAGTGTATGAATAAAAAGTTTCACTTTCCAAATGCTTTCCGTTGGTTTAATATTTGACTGTAGATATTACGAATTTCGTTACGACGCCGAAAATAGGACATTTTCAGTTCACATTTACAAAACAAGACCCTCTCGTAACCCTTTCCGATTTTCTTTATATAAAAGTAAAAATGAAAACATCTTGCACATTAGCATACTCGTCTATTGCTGATTTTACATTGCGTCACTTAATTTTCGTTATTTCCTGATTAACGTTGAGTCTCATGTCCTTAGGATTGAATCATTTAGTGAATCATGTGCCTTACACGTATCTGCCTATTATTCGAGTTTATTTATTTCTTCTAAACTGCATTATTCGGAGAGAGGCCATGCCCTACCAACGTGCCTTTCGTAAGAGGACCACTTTACACTCTTCTAAGGATTACTTGAACTTAAGAGCTTAAAAAGCACATCTGTGTTTACAGACGACTTTGGACATACGAGAGAAAATGCGGAAAAAGTTTTTTCCAGAGCGAGGGGTAAATCTGTATTCGGCAGCTAAGGTTAGTGTAAGCCAGATCGTTTCGTAAGACTTCGGCGACTAAAGATTTAACGTGAGTAATTCATTTTTTGTGTGCTATATCTTATAATTCTTGTGTGATATAATCTGCAAGTCCACTAGTGGTGTTCTGCTTCAACGACGGCGGTTAACTATTTTGTAAGTAATTTAGTGATTCCCATCTTAGCATGTTTTGGATGAGGGATTCTGAAGTGATCTGTTGCACTCATTTTTCGGTCGTAATTCCAGAACCTTCTAAAACTTCTCTCTTCAGATTTTGCATTTATACCCTTATGTTATTGTGATTTAACTTATATAAAATGGATCTCATTAAGACAAACGAAGAAAGATTGGATGTGAGGTTGTAATAGAGCATCATAACATTCTTCCCTACCTATTCTTAGAGATTATATGTGAATGATTAAAACTCAAGTCTAAATCTTTAGGGACATAACAGCATGCTCTTTTATATAAAGAAAATCGGAAAGAGTTACGAGAGCGTCTTGTTTTGTAAATGTGAACTGAAAATGTCCTATTTTCGGCCTCGTAACGAAATTCGTAATATCTACAGTAAAATATTAAACCAACGGAAAGCATTCGGAAAGTGAAACTTTTTATTCATACACTTCGTATTAAGCAGTTATATGATACAAAGTATCGCGTTAATATTATGTTTATTTGCAGAGATATAAAATGCTAAACTTGAACATTTTTTTCGCGCCACACTTTTCCTGCGGAGGTACCTTCATGTTCATCCCGATTTCTCGGGCCTTATACGCCCGCGATGAAAAACCAGAATTAGGTTTTTAGAGAGAAAAAAGCATAGTCTTTCTTTTAAAAATAATTTGAAAACGTTTCGAGAAGGTCTTTTTTAGTAAATGTGAGCTGAATATACCCTATTTTCGGCGTCGTAACGAAATTCGTAATATTTACAGTCAAATATTAAACCAACGGAGAGCATTAGGGAAATGAAACCTTTTATTCGTACACTTCGTGTCACGTAGTTATAAGGCACAAAGTATCGCGTTAATGTCATGAATAATTGCAGAGATAAAGAATGCTAAACTTTAAAATTGTTTTCGCGCCACACTTTTCCTGCGGAGGTAAGTTCATGTTCATCCCGATTTCTCGGGTCTTATACGCCTGTGATGAAAAACCAGAATTAGGTTTTTAGAGAGATAAAGGCATGCACTTTCTTTTAAAAATAATTTGGAAAAGTTTCGAGAGGGTCTTTTTTTGTAAATGTGAGCTGAATATACCCAATTTTCGGCGTCGTAACGAAAATCACAATATTTGCACTCAATTTTTAAACTAACGGGCGACATTAAGAAAATGAAACTTTTTATTCCAACACCTTGTATACAGTAGTTATAAGGCACAAAGTTTCGTGTTTATTGTATGTTAATTTCAAAAGATATAAAATGCCAAACTTTAAATTTTTTTCGAGCCATAATTTTTTGGGCCGATTTTGCTTCAAATTTTCTTCTCAGATTTCGCTCATAAAAGATTTCTTATTATTTTGTTTAATAGAGCAACATAGGTTGTATAAGAATACCAAGTTTTGTTTTGCTCAACGGAATACTGCGTGAGATAACGTGTCTCAAACTTGCTAAAAATCGCTGTCTAACTGTAGAAGGCTGCGGTAGGGGGTCAAACAAATGGCTATATCTCAGCAAATATTTCATCGCTTGATGTAAAACTTGGGAAATGTTCATAGAAGATATCAAGTTATGTTCACACAAGATTTCATTGAAATCGGTGATGGTCGAGCGGGGACCGTTGGTCCACTTGACATGGAATGGCCTATACGGTTCCGCACGTTAAATATACCCGTCAATCTGAAAGTCCTCCTTGACTCTAACGATTCCCATCCCAACTGATCTAACATTTTACTAACACTCTCGTCCTTCTTAAGGTTACCAACTACGTCCCTAGGCGCCTTCCTTTGAACACCTTCGAGTCTCTTACTTAAGCCCGTTTCATGCGGATCCCAAACACTCGTCTCATATTCGACTATCGGCCTAACCTAAGGTTTTATACGCCCTTTACTTAACTTCCCTCCCACTCCGTCTAAGATTTCTCATTACGAAGTGAAGATTCCTATACGATGATTCTTTTCAGGTGACATTCTTCTAGTAAAAGTTATATGTTTATATTTATTTACGTTTATCGTCATTTCATTTACTTTTGTCCACTCGGTCAACTGTTGTAGATCACTTTGCAAGATATGTCTTGTCTTCCCCTTATACGCCTATATACTATACAATCATCAGCAAAAAGCCTAACTTCAGATTTAATATTTTTAGGGAGATCGTTTATGTATATTAAGAAAAGAAGTGGCCCTAGAACGCTACCCTGTGGAATAACCGATGTGACTTCAATCTCGTTAGAGTAGACAGTGCCAATTCTGACTCTCCGTTTTCTCTTATACAAGAAATTTTCGATCCATCCTACTACCCGACGCTCAATGTTTAACTCACGTACTTTCGCTATGAGAAGATCGTGCGATACTTTATCAAAGGCTTTTGCAAAATCAATGACAACCGCGTCAATTTCATCCCGTTTATCCATAGTTTTGGCTATATCTTGCACCAGTCCGAGTAGCTGCGTTTCGCATGAGTAACCCTGCCTGGCACTGTGGGAGGGCGAGGGATGATTCAGAGGCAGCTCACAGTTGAGGCAAGTTTCAACGATGATGCGTCCCGAGCTGACTCTTGCATCCCTCAGCCTCCTCTGTTTTTGGGTGTTGGGTGGGTGTTCTTGTCCTTTGAACCTCCCAAAAGGCTTATAAGGAAGGCACAGTTTAGACTCTGGGCCTTCAGCCCACCGTTGCCTTAGTGTCCGCACCTTATCTGTGTTCCAGCCGATCTTCAATCGGTCGACCATGGTCTCCGTCGTTAGCCTCCCCGCACCGCAGTTGTATATTTAGTAACTTAATTAATAAACGTTTTCGTCCCAACCTGCAATTGATTCTTTCAATGTCATTACGACAACACCGTGCTGCCTCTCACACAACCAATCGTTTTCCTTCCAGTATACACGAAGGTAATCTGCTATAATTTTTTCCATTATTTTACATACTTGAGAAGTCAAACTAATGGGCCTATAGTTATCTAATGATGTTTTGGATCCATCCTTGTGAATCGGAATCACTATTGCCTTTGTCCAGTCGCTAGGTATTTGATTATTATTGAAGGTGGCTGTAAGCAATACTCGAAGGTATGGTACTATCGCATTACCTCCCAGTTTGATGACGTCACTGGAGGTATCATCAGGTCCTTTAGATTTTCTACTTTTGAGTTTAAGAATATGCCTAAAAATAACTAAATCTTTAATTTGGAGGTACTTTGAGCCGATCTCAACTCCTTGAGGTAAATGCTCCCCGTTTAGTTTATTGCTAGCACTTCGGATGCTCTTATTATAAACCTGAGAGAACCAGTGATTGAATTCTTCAGTGGCATCCTGTTCATTACTCAGATTTTCCTCTGAATCTATATTTATTGATAAGGAATTGTTCCTATCTCCTTTCCTACGATTATTACTGTGACACGGAGCGTTTAGTGTTTTGGCGTATGTATAAAGAGCAGATTAAAACGTGTTACTTGCAGTTTACGTACGTTGGTGTACGTTTTTCCTTACTGCCTAAACTCCTCGAATCCCGCTACACCATTACTTTGCGAAGCTATAATTGAAAAAGGCTGGCCAAGAGGCTGAAAATGTTTTTTCTATTTGTGGAAGGGACTTGAAACATCGCATAGTTATTCAGAAAAGATTGAATTTTTTTATTCCGTGTTTAATTTTCCTTTATTTGTACGCGTTAAAAAGATGCGGGGTGTCAGACTTGACGAGTGTTCACAGAAAAGGATATTTTCGGATTTTTCGGGAAAACTTCCAAATATGCTGCAATGTAAACGCTGATGGTGGAAACCTATAATGTATTCTAGTGTGATTCTAGATCGTTTGATTCGTTGTAGCTTTTGCGCTCAAAGATGGACCTCTGGTTTTTTTACGTTACAAAATGGCGGACACCATTTTCGGTCAATTTTTTAAATAAAGTAAGGTGAGGAAAGCGGGCCCGAACTTTTAAGTCTCTTACACCACGTCAATACGTAATGTTTCTTAACATAAAATCTGAAGAAATAGTTTCGATTTACCTGCTTCCATGGGATTGCGGTGGTATGTCGACTGCGCGGCATGGCCCGGCTGAGTGCTAGGGCCACTCCGACTTCTGCCTATTCGGCAGTCTTACATCGAATTAACATGTATATCATCTGTTACCTTTATCATGTTATATTCCGTCTGCAAATGTCATAAACGTATTCCAGAGTAATTTCAGAGCGTTCTAGGAAATCTTTCTCTCACATATACAATTTCACTATTTCGAGTTTGTTGTTTAGTATTCCTTTGTTTCCACAAACACTTCGCTCTAAAATCTCAGCTTTCTTGTTGAATTGGTAAATTTAGTCTCTTGACTGAAGTTTTTAAATAAATTTTACTATTTCAATGTCTTTTTCTTTTTCTCTTTTTAACTGTACGGTGATTCTTTATGCGAATCCTATTTCCCTCAATCCTACCCTTTGGTACATCATCGATGATGTTCCGTCTCCTTTATTCTTTCGACGCGATCCCCGATTTCTTAACGCTCAATTACGCCAGTTAGTATTTCTGACAATTTAAATTGGCAGTCTTTATTAAATGTTCTTGTTGAGGAATTTCGGGAGCGTTTTTATAAGCTCGTTAAGGAGTCTACGCTGTCTATTCTCATGTCTCCTCTTTCAATAGTACACCCAAAGTAAAATGATATATAACGACTGGGCTATGAATTGGTACCTTAAACGATGTCAGGGGCACAAAGCCCGGGGTTAGATACGTTCAAGGATTGAGGTAAAGGTGTTAAATTTTGCACATTGAAGTTGTGAGGCTAAATCCTAAGGAATAATAAGTGACATGACTGGGACTCGAACCCAGGTCTCCCACTTTCCGGCGAGGTATTCTAACCACTGAACTACCATGTCGCTATTTTTCACACTTGTTATTCCTTTAGATACGTTCTCCGAGAACAGTAAAATCCCAGCAGTATTTCAGGAAGGTCTTCTCTTTTAGTGGCAGATCTCTTGACGGAACATTCAACGTATAGTCGATCTTCTTGCAGAGCGATTTATTATCTTCAAGCAGATGAATGAACATCCCAGCTAGCACAGACTTGCTTGTTGAGGGAAACAATTGTTTCCCGGTATTTTACGTAATGCTTACATACATTTTGGGTCAACAAGCAGGTCTGTGCTAGCTGGGATGAATTTCTATTTACGCCATAAACAATGTTAATTAGGCGAATACATTTTGCAATTCTCGCTAAAAATAGTCTTACTGTTCATTTAGCTCAAGGTAAGTAAATTTGCTCGAATCTATCATAAAGGTTATGGGAAAGTGGAAAACTTATTTTTTATATATGTTTATTTACAGATCAAGAATTGTATGTACAGACAGATTAAGTATTTAGGGAACTTCAAGTCAAGAAGACATAATGAAATCGAAAGACCGCGCATACGATATGAAAACCGATTGGATGTTGTGGAGAGTATTTTTTCACTAAGTATTGTCATTACATATTACATAGATATTTTGTCCTTTGACAGTGTTTAAGTAATACAGATTCCTCTTGTAATAGATGTTACTGTGTATTTTATTCTGTTTGAGAACAGAAAAATCACTTGGGATTGTTTTAATTTTAGGCCCTTGTGGCCCTAAGCAAATGCCCTCTAGACGAGCGATGCGCTCTAAGGGTCCACTCCCCTCGGAAGGTCAGGAAACGACACAAATCAATCGACGCAAGTCGCTTTTCCTTACTTGGTTTTCGTCCTCAAAAGACCTCATTCTGAAAGGAACGAATGACTCTGAAGATATTCGCAGTCACTGCCCCATACGAATACCGAGCGCGCATGCCCACTGCCATCATAAACGAAAACTGAGTCTGGGGATTGATGTTCTTCTTTCATAAACCCGTAACTACCTCAATCCGAAAGAGATTGTCTGTTTGACAAACACATGTTAACCTCAAATGGGAGTTATGCCATTTAATCGGCTCCGTTTGATAAACGGTCTTTGAAGAGTGAAAGTTCTCCCCTCCCGTTGGCCCCGCCCCTTTCGCCTCCCCTTCAAGAGAGGGGGCATGAATCACCTCAATTCGCACCATTTGCTGGCAGAGGAGAAATAACAACGAGGGGTATTTGCTGTTTCTTCTTCAAGTTTGTTTCCCTATAGCGATTAAGAAGCGTTTAATTGTCAATGGGACCAGATATTAGAGACGCTTTGGGCGGGCGGCATTCCATGGACTTATCTCGCCGAATTTGCGACTTGTTGCCGTTGTAAAAAATTAGTACAAATCAATGTATTTTAAATATTATCGGAGCTCACTCAGTGATAGTCGAAAATGGTCCGGGTCGTCCACTGGCAAGGCGTCGCGCTCCCTCGACAGGGATTTCAAGAGGGGAAAACAACCTTGCAGAAATGGCCTCTCATGAATGACCCCTAAAATGTCTGCAGGCACTATGAATTCGCTCTCGAAATGCTATCCGAGATTCCGAAAAATCCCATGTTTCCGATTTCGCCCAGTGCGTTAATGATGTGCTATCTACTCAAAACTCGTGTAGTTGGCGTATTAACATTATCGGCTAATCATTTCCAACGATTCTGCAAACGTAGCGATCGATAGTTCGATTCTGGAGCGAGATTTTGGAGAGGTGGCGAAGAGAGAGCGCTTTCCTCAGACATGTCGCCGTAATATCAAGTTTGAAATGGATTTGGCGGTAAAAGGTGCTGTCACTTGTAAGCTTATGCAATAAATTTTTTAGATGCATCATCACCAGATACTTGGGGTCCGTCGACATGCACCTGCCATCTAGCCGCAGATGAATGAATCGTTTGTGTTACGTAACCTTATATACTCATGATATAACGTTCTTCAATTTTCCTTGTTTCCAGAGGGTTTTTAATTGACTTAAGTTTTACATTTCTCATTCCATGTAAAGTCGAGACTACATATGAATAACAAATACTAATAATAACAACAATAAGTTGGTTTTATTGTTTTAAGTGGCCTAAATATGAGATTATACTTAAATGTCAAATTTTATATATTCACGGCGTAAAGAATTTAAGACTGAATATTGGAAATGTGTATACATTTTTTTGAAACAAAGAATGAGATTTTATTGTATATCTATCCGATTTGTAGACTTTATTGAACGATGTTCGCACTGTTCTCTTGTACGTTTGTCTCTTGAAATGAGTTGGGATTTGGTTGGATGGTTTTCCCGTTTTGCTTTATTGTTTACCGATTTTTCGTATTTGAAGAGGTGGGAGAACCACAAAACCAATTAACACAATTCAGTGCAGACTGTGACTGAGCATTAGGAAAAAGATCTTCAAAATGTCGAATTACGCCTTTTATGTGTGAGGTTGCATCATCGTTCGTAATGTTTCGTCTTCGGATATTGTTTTCTCTATTTATATGACATTTTCTTTTCTTACCTCAGCATTTCGTTGTGCTTCTCATTTATGTATTCAATCATAACCCTTTACTCCTCGTCATTTCCTTTTTTTCTCGTTTTCTGTTAATGGAACTCAGTTTCCATTCCACATCAAACACCCATTCTGAAGGCTTTCAAAGTATTTAATACAATCCCTCCATTTCAGTATACATAAACCATATACCAATCAGTGATGAACTGATTGGTCCAGTACCCAAACTTCTTCTTTGAGCCTTGGCCTACAAAACAATTTTCCCACAATGTCCTTTATTCTTCACCACCTGTCTGTTGTCTCTGATACTCATTCGTCTATGGTCATCTAGGCCATCCTTCCATCTTATTCTTGGGCACCCCCTTATTCACCACCTGTCTGTTGTCTCTGATACTCATTCGTCTATGGTCATCCTTCCATCTTATTCTTGGGCACCCCCTTATTCTTGCCCTCTTAGACTGTCCACCCATCTGTTCTATTGGGCCATTGCATTCGCTGACAATTTTACTGAATTGTGCGATATCTCTTCTATTTCCTGGTCGTTTCTAACAGTCTAAACATCATTTTCCTTAATTACATGTCGTAAGACTTTCCTTACAATTTTTCAATGTTTCCTGCTCTTTTGTTATTAATGTCCATGTTTTACCATCATAGGTGACAACCAGACTGACAAATGTCAAACATATTTTCGTTTGCCTTGTGCCTAAGCAGCTTACTTTTTAGAAGTTTTCAGTTAGCATATCATGCTCTATTTCTAACTTTAACTCTACCTTGGATTGTATTTCTCATGGATCCTTCAATATCCATAATGATTTCAAGATAATGAAATTTATCAACACCTTTGAACAGTTTGTCACCTATGTGCAGGTTTTGTAATTTTCTTCATGTTCATGAGATAAATTAATTTTGTTTATGTTTAAACCCATTCCAGCTGCTTTTTCTCTAGTTTACGGCTATGCCAATAGTTGTCACAGGTGTCTCAAAGTGCCAAAAGCCAAATAGGGATGGAAAATGCCGTTATTCCAGTGGCTGCCTGTAAAGTGGCACCAGCGGTTCACCAGGATAAAGAACCCTTGTCTTCTTTGAAACTCTACACATAGAAATGAGTTCTTCTTGACACTCCGGAAATCAGCATTTTATCAATAATTGTAGCCCCAATAATTGGTCTAGCTCTTGTCTTTTCTGTGTCATCATTTTAAATTCCTCCTTATCAACCTCTTGTATCCTTTTCTTTTTAAATCCTTGTCCTTTGAATTATCTTTAGATGATTGAGTCGGCATTAAACTTGCCTTTTTTGTTACGGCAAAATAAGTTCTAGTTTTCACTAATGGTTGCTCAATGTTGCCTTGACTTTGAACAGTATCATAGTCGAAGCAAACCATTTGTGATATTTTGTTACTGATTTCCTTCTTTGACAATCTTCAACAAGGATTCACTAGCCTCTGAACCATGTTTTGAACTTGTCCCTTGATTAGAGTTGTTACAAGATCGTTCACATGACTTCACTTAATCACTTTTTAATACTTTGATTTCCTTTCTCAGCATATTTATTACCTTGAAACAGCTCATCAATTTTAATTGTAAATCTTTCACAATATCTAATACTTCTTCTTGTAACTTTTCCATTCTTTTAATATAATCTATAGAAGAGGCCTTCACTAAGCGGAAGTCCATAACTGGGAAAATAAAATTCACTATGTAAAATTCCACAGGAGTACATTTATTTCATCACCTGATGATGAACTAACACTGTTCAAAACCAGTCGTTCAAATAAATGTACTCCTGTGGAATTTTACATAGTGAATTTTATTTTCCCATTCTTTTAATGGTGTCACTAGGCTCATAAGAACTTTTTTTCCATAGGAAGGATAGATGAGCATTAGATTTATAGTACTGGTGATGGATTTTGTTAATCCAAACAGTTGTGGTGAAAAAAGAAGTTAGAACGTAATGTACTATGTTAGGACTTATAATATGCCCTTCTGAGAAGTGCTATATCTCTGTAATTATTGCAGTCAAGTATATTTACCTTATAAATTGGACATATTATTCCTGTATTCCTCAAGCATAATATCTTTTATCCAAACTGAATGAAAAATACTACATGAATAGGTATTAACAGTCTTGCTTCCATGCTTCAGTGGTTCATCAGGTAGATTATCATGTCCAGGGGCTTTATTATTTTTCAATTTTCTCACATTTACTTCCAATTTGTTTAGTGTGGGAGTGTCCAACACTTGATCTCCCTCATCATCTTCTTTTGCTTCTTCTTCACTTTTCTTTCCAACTGCAGGATCATTCAGCAGCTCTCTGAAATGTTGTGTCCATCAAAGCCATTGTCACACATAATTCCTCCATCTTTAACAATATAATCCTTTCATTAGGTTTCCTTTTTCAAACTACTAATTACCTCATAAAACTTTCTGGACTCATTAGCTCATCCATTCTATTCGCAAGCATCCCTTTTTACTTTCTATTTGGCATAGCGTTGGCCTCTCTTCTAAGTTGTTTATTTTTTTGGACATTATTTCCTGTATTCCTTTGCAACAGTTGCTGCCCATCATTTTCTTCTTCATAATATCCATGCAATCTCTATCAAGCCAATCTCCTTTTCAAGTTCTCTGCTTCTCACTGATTAATGCACACAATACTTCCTTAATTTACTTAAATTTCTTACATTCATGCACCACATCTTTCAGTTCACTATTTGCTTGAATCATTAGAAGGGTGTATCCTAAATTATCTTGATATTGCTGTACCACACATGGGTTTCAATTAATTTTTCTACAGCCTGCTTTTTCACTGCAATCTATTTCCCCTGGATCTCTACTATTTCTTCTCCCATTTTTGCTCTTACCAGATAGTGATCACAATTGCAGTTAGACCCTCTTCTGCTTCTGATTCCCAATACTGAGAAAAATGCCCTCTGCAAACCAGAATGTGATACATCTGGTCGGCCTCAATGGCTCATGGTACTTACTACTTACCCAGATGGATTCTTTTGTGGGTATGTTTTTAATCAATAAGTTTAGATACCATATGATGGTAAACTTGGGTGCTAAGTGTATGAAATCAGAAGCAATGTATCTCTTCACTTATATCGAATGATTGGCAGATCTGTCAAGTACGAGGCATGTTCAGAAAGTAAGTGTACTGTAACCTTCACAGGCTGTGGTTTTTTTGTTTTTTGAGGGTTGGCAAAACTGAGTGATAGAGGGGGATCTCCCGACATGAGGGAACATTGCAGGAACATGGAAGTACATAAACTCACACTGTAGTGTCCAGTTGCATGAAAGATGTCGGTAAGAAATCCCGCCGAGTGCAAGCCACATGCTGTGATCCGCTTCCTACTTGCGGAAGAAATAACACCTACCAAATTTTTTTCGTGAATCAAAATGGTTTATGGTGAAAGTGTTATGAACAGAATGAGTGTGTTTAAGTGGTGTAGGGAGTTTAGAGGCTCCCGGATAGCCAAGTGGGCAATGCGTTCGACTTCTGTGAAAGCGGTCCCGGGTTCGATTCCCAGTGGGAGCCCACGTGCAAAATGACCAAAGCTGTCGAAGCACTTTTAACAATACTACTACTAGGGAGTTTAGTGGAGGCAGAACAAATGTTCATGACAAACAGAGGAGTGGAAGACCTTCCATTTTGACTGATGAGTTGGTGCAAAAAATCAAGGAAACTGTTTGTGAAGACCGCCAATTGACAGTGGATGAAATTTTTGCGATGTTTCCACAACTCTCCAGAACTCTCTTATACGAGATACTCACAGAAACGATGGGATACCAGAAACTGTGTATAAGATGGGTCCCAAAACAGCTGACAGAGCAACATAAGAAAAATCAGGTCAATAGCACCTGCAAGTTTCTTGAGTGACTTGAATTGGAAGGTGAGGATTTTCTGAGCACTATTGTGACTGGAGATGAAATGTGGTTGGCTCATTACATGCCTGAGACAAAAAGACAGTCACCATAGTGGCGTAACACTAATTCCCCATCTGCCAAAAATTCAAAACCACAATTTCGAGCAAAAAAATCATGGCCTCAGTGTATTGGGAACGAAAAGGCACCATTTTGAGACCCTAAAAATACTCAAAAGGGCCATTCAAAACTAAAGGAGGGGAATGCTGATGAGAGGATTGTACTAGTTGCATGACAATGCCCATCCTCACAAAGCCTTAGCCACCAAGGCGCTCTTGGACTCATTTGGTTGGGATGTTTTGAACCACCCCCCATATTCTCCTGACTCGGTGCCTTCAGATTATCATCTTTTCACCTCCCTCAGGCACACATGGGTGGAATTAAATTTTCAGCCGACGAGGAGGAGAAAGAGGTTCTGAAGTGAGGGAAGGAGGTGGTGGTAGAGTTCTTCAAGGAGGGCATAAAGCAGCTTGTGCCACGGCTCACCACATGCATTGACCGGGCTGGCGATAATATGGAAAAATAGCCAACAAGTGTATCAACAATATCCTTCTTTCAAATTGCTCCTCTTTTTCAGCAATGAAGTTAATTAACAAAGCCATTGATGTCCCTTATATATCATATCCCTTATCATATGCCTTGAGATGGATAAGCATGAGTGATATCGAAGAAGCGTTTAGAATGGTCGCAAGTACAAGGTCAGAACTCAAAATTCATGGTTACACAAAGTGGGATGAGAGTGTGGCAGCTTACAATGCAACTAAGCTCTCAGCAACACAACAACACCAGATATACCGCTGCAGAAAAGAAAACATCCAATGTTTTCCCAGTCAAAAATCTGTACACATATCATGTACACATATAGCATCACAAATACTGAAAAAGTATTTATGAAGCAATGTGAGGTGTAGGGGAGAAAGGGCCAAAACACAAAAACAGCCGGCTGATAGATCGGCCTGTGACATTTTTGCACATATCCTGTAGGCCTATAGATTGATGGCACCATATGGGTTAATCACGTGTCATCAACCAAGTTACGCTACATTGACTTTGACAATAAACAGGTGAGTTATTCTGTGTTTTTTATGTCATGGTAATGACAATGTAGGTATTTAATAGTAACATGAATTTAAATGGGAATTTTTCACAATAATAATGGCAGCAAATGAAACAGTAATATGGATTCTGAAGAGAAAAAGCTATTCAATAGGATAGGAATAACAATCGGCTGGATGTAATGGCTGGATAGCTTAAAAATTACAGAATAAACTAAACAAAGTAACACAGAGAAGATTTCAGTAATTGGTTATAGATGGCCTAATGGAAAGATACAAGAAGGGGAGTCAGCAGAGGAGCGGTCCTGAATTTGATTCTCCCCATTTTTAAGGCAGACAGAGCGCCATCTTCCAAAAAAATTTCAAGATAAAAAACACCAGCAGAATTGTATTGTTTGCAGTAGTCTTCCTTTCCAATGCTCAAGAAATGGAAATGTAAAAGAAAGCAGACAACATACTTTTTCAATCAGTGTCCTGAAAAACCTGCGTTGTGTGTCATTGAATCTTTCAAGGCATCCACACCATTAAAAAGTACAAAAAAGCATTGTAAATGTGAAAAATAATGCATAATTATATTTATATAGTGTAAAAATGTGTGAATGCAATTTCACGTAAGCCTGAAATGAAAAAAAAAAACAAAATAAGGATCATGGTCCTCCGAAAATAGAATAAGTCTAAGACCTAAAGGTTAAATTCTGTAAGGATATTAGTAGATATATTCAATATATCATTTTTTAAATTGCACATCATAAATGACTCAATACCATTAAAATATTGTTAATAAAATTCATGTGAATTTATAACATTAGTTCTGGAATAATTAGGTGATTTTTTTAAATATACAGTTCTCAGTTGAATATTCCTTTCTGATTATTGTCACTATATTATTTTTTGTATAAATAAAATATATTGTAATAAACACTTATTTCCAACTTACTTGATTACTTTAAGAATAGTGTAGATAATAAAGATATGACTATTACAAGATGTATTATGCTAAAAATGTGATAGCTAAATTTGACTTATTATTGTTGTAGTTATAATCTGATGCTAATATAATAAAATTAATTCTTAAATTTTTCTCCTCCATTATCTTTCAGATATGTTTCAGATGTATCATTTTGTAAAATTATATATTTTACTCATTTAAACATATTCTATATTTTCCCTTATAGATTGCAAATTTTTATGTTAATGAAATATTTATTGCACTAAAAAATTAATTTTTTGATTTTATTTTGCCATTTTTTGGTGCAGGACCAAAGTATATACCTATGAAAAAAGAACGTTGACCACACTAAAAATTCATTTTTTGGTGTATTTTTGACCCCTTTCGGGAACTGACATGAAAATAGGCCAAGCAGCTAAGAGGTTAAAGAAAGCTATTCTAAATTCCATTAGTGGGGTAATTATGAATTTATCAAAGTAATGGAAAATGTCAGTATTTATCTAAATGATGCATGATCAGACAATTTTGTTGTTCTGGTAGAAAGTCTCTAAATCTGCAGTTACCAAGGTAAATAATTGCGTTAGTAATCTATCCATGATATTCCTTGTTGATATAGTCTGTCAGTCACACATGTCTTTGGGTGTTTATAGTAAACATTAGGATTTATATCTTATTATATTGAAAATTGGCTTTTTGATACAGGTACTTAGAGTTAAAGAGAGGCAACCTTTCCTCTCAATCTAATGTTTCTTGCTGTTGTATGATAATGAAATCCTGTCGAAGCTTACTATAGTTGACAATATTTTGAATGTATTTTTTTCTATGATAACAGGAGAAAGAAGAGGCAATTGAGGAAGATCAGCCTAAATATGTGATCAAGCCACCAAAAGATCTACGAAGTAAATTTATTCTGGAAATGGAAGCAAGAGAGCTGCAGAAGATTGAAGAGGAAAAGAAACAAGCCCAGGATGAGGAAATGAAGATGATTGAGGTAAATCTATCATTATCATACAAATTTTAAAATCCTCTCATATGTTGATAATATGAAAGCAAATAGTCAATTACAGACTAATTTCATTTTATTGAAATTCAAGGCTTATCATTTCTTTAATTCATAACTTGTTCGATTTTTCATAGCTTACTAAAATCAGATATTAGTATTTTAAACTTATAGTTGGCTCCAGTGCTTCAAGAGGACATTTCTCATCTTGAGGTAAAATGTCTGTGTTTCCATAATTTCTGATGTTGATTTTGTTCAGATGATATTCAACTATAACAATTGTAAGAGGGTTTGAGGAAATTAAAAATAGTGGAATATTAATATGCAGCACAATGTGTGGCAATAATGTATATGGTATTTCATGCATCATTTTGCTTAGTTTATGTTTTGTTTTATTTTTACTTTTATCCTTCTTATTTTTAATTTTTATGAAGTTAAAAATTTGCACATATCTACTATGTAAAATGACTTATTATTGGTCTAAGTTGGCATGACATTCTGTTGCATTTCATTTATTTTCTTTTGCATCATCCCCTGGTTCTTATGGTTTGTCTGTATTGGATAATTTGCCACTCTATTTTGCATCCTAAGTTTGGTTTTTTGGGTTAAATTTCTAGACATTTTTAAATGTTTTGTATAATATCTCAACAAAAATTTTTCAGGATCTGGAGAGAGCCCCACCTGATCCACTGTTTGCTTGCAGAGTGCATAGCTGGGTAGTTGTTCTTCCTAGAAAAAGAGATGTCAAAATGCCATTTTTTATTGAGCCAACAGTTGGGGTTGGTTACGAAATATCAAGTCCTTGCTACCTTGGGTTAGAAAGTCTGTGGGATCATCAAAACTACTGGGTCAATTTACAACCATGCACCAATGGATGTAGGGTAAAAATGTTTTACAGTATTTGTAAAGTTGATTTTGATCATTAAGTATATTAAATGCTTTCATCATTTCCATTGCTTGTAGACCATTATATTCAGTAGAATTTTTTCAGTTAGATGTCATTGATGAACAATTAAATTTCTTAACATTGGTGATTAATCAGGAGAAAAGGCTATTTTTAGGGGAAAGTCATTTATTTACTCAAACATGACTGAAAAAATATTTTTGAGAAAAAATAGTTTCTCATGGGCTGGGGAATAAACATGTATGGTATGAAAGATATTTATGTTTTGTTAATTTGAAAAATGTGTCATTGCTTCTAACTTTGAATAAGTATGACTTGGTGATTTCTGAATTCAATTATTTCAGAATTTGATTCAAAGTACAAACAACGTTTTGATGTTTGTAGGTAGTAGTCTCTCTTAATAACGAGGAAAGACACCACTTGCTTTATTAATTCCTCCTGAGAATATAGGAAACTAGTATAAGAGTGTTTCCATCAACATTCTCAGAAATTATATCTGAACTATTTGCATCCTTCTCTCATATACTTTTATCAATGTGGAAAGATTGAGACTAATAGCTCCCAAATATTCAAGTAGGTAGTTTGATTCCTTATAGGGGCCGACATAAATGAAAAGACCTCAACTGTCAAAGCATCTTTTTAAAGTTACTGTATTACATTTATGTTCATGGAGAAAGAGCAACAAAAAATGACAACTATTATTAAATTTAGTGCATGGAGAGGGAGACCCATCAAAGAGTACTCATCTTTCATTTGTATCTATGTTATTGAACTTATCTTTAAACATGGAGTTCTTTGAGAAATCAGTCTCTCTCAACCCTGTTTTGCCATATGTAATATACTGCTTTTTTTACTATATCAATATCAATCCACAGTCATCTAAATCATATTGCTGGGGGTTGATTCAAGTTCTGAAGTCAATTGGATAGCAGTGAAATAAAGTAAACGAAAATGTACTGATGAGTTACTTTAGAAAGAATAAAAAACTATGTATGACAAGTGGAAACATAGAGCTGAGATAGACAGCTTTCTCTACACAGATGTAATCCAAGATGAGTCACTTTAATCAGCTTTCACTTGTCTCCATTCCAGTGCCCTAAAATATAACATTGTTTTTGCTCCTCCTTTTCAGCAATGAAGTTAATTTTAATAGATCATGGCACTACATATTTTATCATTTTTAAAGTTATATGAATAACTTTAACATTTAATTATTGTATTTAGGTCATTAATTAGAGATATTTACTTGTCAACTTTGTGGCTTTGTCTGGGAATGGGAATGAAATGATCACTTTCCATTTTGAATGAGTAAAATTTATTTGGACAGTGGCAATTCGGAATTCACATGAACTCATGAAACAAATTATGCCCAAAAACCGAGCAATTACTGTTCCTAACTCATTTGAATAAATTTCCAGATGTTACTTCACTTTCAGCAAAACTTAAATAAGCTCATAATTTCAGCTTTCTTTGAAACTAAAACCAATGTTGTAAGGGAATATGTCCCTAATTTTCTATGAAGGATCTGGATTTTAACCTCTCTGATGTGCGAAAATGGGAGCATTTATTGGTCTCAGAGCCATGGTTGCCAAGCAGAAAGGGAGGACTTAGGAGAGGAGAGGAGCCTGAGGAAGAAGACAAACTAGCAGACAAGCATTTGGATATGCCATCCTCTTGGTCTATGAAGCCTTCCATTCCACTTTATGGTATTTACATCCAACTTAGATCATAATTATTCAAAACTGAAACTTAGCAAAATGTAAGACTAAACAAAACTTGATATATTTCTTTGTATATTTCAGTGGCTATGATCTAATCTTTGAGTATTTTTCTAAGTTTGCTTTGTTTCTTAAGAACAGAGATCTGACAAATCAAAATGAATGTGGGTGTCTGAATATCCATCTCTTAAGACTAGTCCATTTACTTGCGCCTGCTGTCATATTTTAATGAATGGAATATTTATTATTTGGCTCTTGGTACAGGACACAGGAAAATGTATCTTTCATTCACTTTTGTATCATAAGGGAAACACCAAGTTTGTTTGTCATGGATTCCATGGAGACATTCAGGATGTGTTCCTTGTTGTAAAATAATAGACAGATGTCTTACCATTCAAGTCAATAGACCCTTGTTAAGGCTCCCCTTTAGATGAAGCTGAATTCGCGACGAGATCTTGGTTCAGTTAGGTCCAGCATTTGTCCGCTAGTGAGGTAGATAACCTTCCCTTCTCGTGAATGGTGTGGGTAAAATGGAGGATGAAGTTGGTGGTGGGAAATCTTAATCGGTTAAAAGGCCCAAACCCAGAGTAAAGATAATGTAGATAAGACGCCGCTGGGAAATCTTCATTGCAGAATTTTTCTTTCTGCAGCGCTCGATTTGGAATCAATTATTGACGTCATTTTGCTAGATTTTCTTGCAAACATACATTTACCGATACCTTAGCATTATTTCTACACTTAGCAACGTAATATCTCTTTATATAGACGCTACTCCGGATATATATAGATATACGAGTAAAAGTTGCTTGCATACTGCAAGCTTAATGTAAGATACATTAACTAATGCATTACACACCTTTTGATCCACTCCGCCTTCCATACAGCGACTTCCATGCACCAACTACAGTAACATAAACGATTTGTTCATAATACGTGCGTACGAAATCTCCTAGCATCGAACCTGGGACTATGAGGACAAATATTCTTACAGCATACGATAGAAAGCACTATCTTTTATAGATGTAGCGAATTTCAACCTTCTACCTGACCGCGAAATCCCGTAACGAATTTCAGAAAATTCGGTCATTCGAATGGTCCTGCGATCGAACCTGGGCCTCTAGGGCAAAAAACTTTACGGCATACGATAGAATATCATCTATTCTAACATCACCGTGAAAATAACCTCTTGGTATACTATAGAGGTTTTTGCACTCTATCGATTACGTGAATTTGAAAGTTCTATCTTACATGAAAGTAACCGAAATGATTTCTTGAAGGTTTTACATTAAGAATTTACCTAGCATCGAACCTGGGGCAATCAGGGATAAATCTTTTCCGCGAAACGGAAGATAAAATCATTTTCTAACGATTCCGTAAATTTCATTGTTCTATTTTCACGCTAAGTACGCGAAATGAATTTTTGAAAATGCGCTCAATGCATTCTTATGGGAAAGTGGCCGTTTTTGGGGCCCCCTAGAATCGAACCCATGATGCGTAGAATGGAAGTCCGCTTTTTCCTAGATGTCCAAATCCGGGACTATCCGCCAAAAAAATCGGCGTCTAGCCGAGGATACTAAAGGCGAGGCAAAAGGAAGTGCCTCACGGAGCCGCCGATTTTTTTGCCATAAAGTCCCGGGTTTGGACATCTAGGAAAAAAGCGGACTTCCATTCTACGCATCATGGGTTCGATTCTAGGGGGCCCCAAAAACGGCCACTTTCCCATAAGAATGCATTGAGCGCATTTTCAAAAATT
>KZ309332.1:33657-52076 GCA_000376725.2 Ladona fulva | reverse complement strand
CCCCTAGAATCGAACCCATGATGCGTAGAATGGAAGTCCGCTTTTTTCCTAGATGTCCAAACCTGGGACTTTACGGAAAAAAATCCGCCGGCTCCGTGAGGCACTTCCTTCTGCCTCGCCTTTAGTATCCTATATGTATATATATATCCGGAGAAGCGTCTATATAAAGAGATATGTACTTATATACTTTACAGTATACACATTCTTCAGATTCTTCTACCTTTGCTTCGATTGCTTTCAAAACGTTACTCAGTGTAGAAATAATGCTGAGGTATCGGTAAATGCATGTTTGCAAGAAAATCTAGCAAAATAACGTCAATAATTGATTGCACTGGTCTATGAAGACTTCCAGGAAGTCAGATTTCATTGTAAACAGTTGCAAAAACAGAAGCAGATGTGCCATGAACTTCATCCAACTCAGCTTTGGCCTTTCTGAGTGTCAAGCCTTTTAAATGTATGTGTTTAATCACCACTGGAAACTCACTTGTTTCCATTTTTCTAAATAAACAAAAGTTTTTTGCTTCAAATGACAATAGAAATGAAAACATGTGATGGATGTAACTGAGACTTTAACGGCTATCTACTGAGTAATGATGCTTACTGAAAACCAACCGTTTATGATACTATGAGCACCGTTTCTTGGATTTTTGGAGGACTTATAGAACGACTCTTGTAGATCACAAAATTGAAATTCAAGCACCAGTTGTATTTCATGGAATTTTTAAGTTTGGGACAGAGGAAGGAAATATATTTATATTTATCTAAAAGATACCACTGCCGATGGAACGTTGTGAGGAATGTCAGTGGTGATATAAATATTACCAAAGGTAATTAAAAAACATAGTACTAATTTTGCATTTTGCATACTTAACCTGTATTACAAAAAATGAGCCTGAGTTAACTTTGATACCTCTCTACAACCATTCAAGTGAGAATGATGTAAGTCCACTAAAGGTTGGGTTTTTTTGTTGGATGAGGCATGCCTTATGTCTGATGGGCACTTTGCCCTACATTACTTTGAGGAGTTGTTCTGCTGATGCTTAACCCTTTAGCTGCTAAAATCGGATTTACCCTACGCCCTTAGAAAAACTTCTCTACCATTTCGTATCTTTCCTTTCTGCATTTCTATGTCATTTGTAAACACAAGAGGTGCATTTTAAGTTCCTCAGTTGAAGAAAACCCTCAAAATGTGTGTGTGGCCCAGCTCACGCTCAGCACTTGGGTATGCTAGGATGAGTTGATTAATCTCCAAACAAAGTCTTCTGGAGGGTAAAAGTTGCAGATTTCTTTTCAACTCTTTAAGGATTTACAATGGATTTTGAGCCTAGTGTATATTCCATATAAAAGCATGTGCATATTCCAGAGAATTTTGGAGCAGAAATTCTTATTTTCTGAAAATCTCTCAGAGCAAGTGGAAGTTAGCATCTTCATAGAAAACTATCTTCATAGAAAACTCAACATATAGAGAATTTATATTTAGCAGACAGCAGTGTAAAATTTTTATTATATGATTTAACTGGGAAAATATTTATGAAAGGAAGAGAGAATGGAAATGACAACTGGTCTAATTGGAACATTTGTCTATGGATCTTGGGAAAACCATGTAGTTTAGGGGGATTAGTGTTCAATGTGCATAACTTAATCACATCAGAATAACATCCTTTTTCCATGTATTAAATATTAAAGGCTGTACTTTGATTTCTTTTTTCTATAATTTCGATGAATAGTGTGAGAGTGCACACAAAAGTTGCCATTCATTCTCAGCCATCTATTGACATTAAATGCTTATCATTTAAAAATTTAACTGATAATTTTTTTAATGCTGTATTAGAATACTGTAATTGAATGAGGCAAAATAACATACTGCTGTGTGTTATTTTAATTACTCTGATTTATAAGTTAGACAGTCCTAGAGTTTAACAGAACATGTGAATTATACAAAAAATATAAAAAATATAATTTAAAAGATATTCATTTTTCACGACTATTCAAGTGATACTTTAAAAATATTGATTAAAACACAAATATTTTTTCCTTCCAATGCATTAATCAATTCATTAACCAATTTCTGTTCCAGAGACACCCTGATATTGCCTCCCTTTACAAGACTATCTGAGAGTAAATTAGTAAACTACTATAGATTACCTGTATAGAATATTATATATCTGTTTTATCATAGGTAAGGTTAATGATAAACTTGTGCTAGTATATGAACTTGTATTCAAGTTTATAGAGTTAAGGTAATTATGAACTATTTTAGAGCATCACCAGGAAATATAATAAGTAATGTTCTATTCTAGAGCATAATTTTCTTCAATCTGTGCATTCATGCATCACCTAACTCAATAATAAGTTGAAATTGGTATAATTATGTAAAATCTAAAAAGTACCTTAATTTTGTTGGGATATGTTCAAATATTTGACTTGTACAAATATCGATACAATATATATCGATAGGTTATTTTTTTGCACTCTGTGTGTTATGGCCGATCTCTGTAAAAAGTCTGATGATCTGTGCTCATTCTGTTAATAAAAAAGAAGTTCTTTCTTTTGCATTTACTTAACTCTTTTACAAATAATTCCCTTCAGGTTATGGGCCCAGGGATGTAAATAGAATTAAGTTTCGCGTGTGTCGTGTATTTCGCGATTTGTGAGTGAGTGAAAAGGGTTCAAATATTGAGGTTAACATGGCTTCTTCTATCTTCCCGCAAATCGAGAGATTAAAAGGAAGAGATAACTTCTCATCCTGGAAATTCGCTTGCAAAGCGTTTTTAGAAGATGTAGGGTTATGGGACTTAATTGACGGCACCATAAAAGCTGAATTAGTTTCTTGCAGACAGATGCTATGAGTGCAGTAGTTGACAGACTGATCCAACTAGATACGAAGATTCCTAAGTGATGATATATACTCTGTTTCCTTCCCATAGATTTTTATGTTTTTTACATTTATGTGGTTAATTTTTTGCAGAGTTCTTGAGTTCCCACAAACTATAACTTGGGATTTAGATGGGTTGATTTCAAGAGCCAAAGATTTCAATAAAGCACTTAACCCTAGGGATACCATGATTTATATTTTCAACTGCTTTGAGATAGTTTTGTGGCTCATCAGTCAAGAGATATACTGTAAAACCTCGTTAACATGAAATTGATGGGACCACAAGATTAATAAAAATTATTTTAATGTCGTCTAAGCTATTTCATATGTACAAAAAATAAAATGCATCATCTATGAATAAGTTATAAGCATTATATGTTAATTGATATCATATTTTTATTTCATAGTCCTAAGGATTGAAAAATTCGAGAATATTTTGTTGCTGAAGTACAAGACTCAAGTTACGGATACATTCTAAAGATACCCTTTATAAATAACTTGAGAAATTGCCGGAAATGCTTGATGATGCATAGAGCTGCAAAGAGTGGACTTCTGTACGTTTGGGTGGCTCCAAAGGTTCCTTTTCCCTCTCATTTGAAGATTCTTCAGCTTTATTTACTTCTTCCTCAGGAAACGTGCAAACGGCGACTTCATTGTCGACCTCTACGTAGTTTCCGAATTTTAATCCATTCTGGAGAAGGAAATAAAAATTAAGAATAAAATATTAAGGAAACTAATTTGCTTTCGATCTCCAGTCTTACTTTGGTTGGCATGAGTGTCCCCAACAGCTCTCACTCCTGGGTCATGTCATTTGTGCCAGCTTCTTTGTCTATGGGATCCTTGTCCAGGTGGGTTCTGGCTCTCTCGAAGCAACTTTTAATATGCTTCCTGGGAGTGGTATCCCAAGCTGCTGCAATTGCTGTAACCATATCTAAGACTGTCCATCTCATATTATTGTTACTCTCTACTGTTTAGATTACAGCTCGCACCAAGCAAACACTATTCTTTTTTCATGATACCAACATAAGCAACAATACCCTAGGGGCTAGTGTCTGAAGACGGCTGGACGAACTTTCACATGGCTGAGTTGCAATTTACCTAAGTTATGCACTGCACAATTATCTATCGTAAGCAGCACCTGCCAATTCTATACCTTCATAGAGCGATTAAATTACAAGAGCCACTACGAGATTGCGATTCCGTCAATCCATGCCAATTGTGGTGATAATAATCAGGGCAGCATAGATTGGTCAATGTGTTTTAAGATGTATATAATCAATCATTTCTGGCTGTACTTTGTGGAACGACATAGTAAAGAAAACTTTGTAATTTCCACAGGAATATAATTGAACGACTGGTTTCAGCACAGAGCCATCATCAGGTGAAGATGCAGAGAATGTAGCACTTAGATATATTTGTCAATTTTGGAAGGAAGGGTGAGGAGAGGGGAAGAGGTCAGAAACATTATTTCATTGGTTAAATTTTTGGTGGACATTATCCCTATGGCCTCCCATGCATCTAGCTTGCTCCTTAGGCTGCGAGCAGACAAGCCTGGGAGAAAAGGAACTGTGGTGGAACATTTTCACGTAGATGCACTGCAAAGGCCAAGGCTGCATTGTTGAGGCGGTATATCCTCTCTCTGCAGTGTCCCCCCCCACACATAGATAAGCTGAAAAACTGAATATAGTGATCGTACCTTCATGAATTTCAAACCAAAATATGGCATAGTGAACTCATTGTGTTTCTCCAAATATTCATCCTCCTTTAATTTCCAAGATGGTGCAACTGTAGTTTCTTTTGATGTAACTAATTTGTTCCCCTCAATTCTTACGAGAGAAACTGTGAATTTAGTTACTTCCCTTCTTAGATAATCCGGTGTTAGTGAAGAAATAATTCTGGAATTATAAAGATTGATTAACCTTTGTGTTTTGCAGAATTACTTTCAATTTTGTCATAAGTTTTATGCCCAAAAAGATGGCCTTGCAATAGGCTCTCCATTATCCCCTCTCTTTGCTGAAATCTTTATAGACAATTTCAAAAAAGTGTTGTTCTCGTCAGGTCAAAACTTAGTGAAAAAATTCTATGTTGGCCATGCTGCTACATTCATGATATTTTTTGTTTGGGGTGGTGCCAGCTGCCAAATAAAATCTTTTCTGAACTTTCTCAACTCCCTGAATCCAAGGATATCCTTTACATTGGAACTAGAAAAAGAGAAAGTCTTAACATTTCTGGACCTATCCATCCCCCTCAGTAGCAACAAGGCATCCTTTAAAATCTTCTGCGAAGAAAGTTACACCAATCCCACAATCACTTCTTTGTCATCCCACCATTATTCCCACAAACATGCCATCTTTCCTTCCTTGGTCCACCTCCTTCTCAATGTTCCTCTTTCCACTCAGGTCTTCCAATTTAAATTAAATTCTATTAAATCAATTGCTTCAAATAATGGTTTTCCAGCTGATTTTGTGGACAGACTTGTAAGAAAGAAATTTGCTTCATCTTCCATCTTTCCTTCCCTCTCTTTCCCCGAGGATTCCAAACCCAGATGGGTTAAACTTCCTTTTCTAGGAAGCATATCCTACAAACTTTCGAATCTACTGCTGAAGAGTTTGAAGGCTGGTTTCAATACACCTTTGAATCTGGTCTAAGTGGTCTCATCATAATTGATAGGTCCTTGGAATAGTGGTGTATATATACACCACTATTTGCGTGTGCACCACACCACACAATGACAATGCCCCTGCCACCCACGCTGTACTTACTCTTTTCCTGTTATCCCTAGTGGTTTGTTGGGGAACTAGATTCAGGAGAGTTGTCTGTTGCACTCAGCCCTTCCTGACATGACCACCCATCCTCGAGGGGCCTAGCACTACAATTTGTAATCACGGAACCTAACAGGTTGGCAGATAACCCGGTAAGGCCTTGCTCTGCATCTGTCTTCAGATTCTTCTGATTGGTCCACTGGGTTACCACCACCATAGGACCCCATTACACAGCTCTCTTCCATATTGTCATCACTTGTATCCCCATTGTATGGACTTGAACTGCCATCCTCTGTGCATGTATCGCTGCTGTAATAGCCCTCAATATACAGCTTCAGTTGAGATACATGCACAGAGAACACCATCCACCGCCTACGTGTGTAATGACCAGGAAGGTCACCTACCTTATAGGTCACATCAGAAACCTTCTTAATAATTTTGAAGGGCCCTATATAACGATTCTGGAACTTTGGACACCTCCCTAAAGGTCTAAGTTTCCTTCTCACTAGGACTAGATCCCCAACCACATAAGAGGGTGCCTCACGGTGCCTTCTGTTTTACAGGTGAGTCTGGGTGACCTTTTCCTTGTCTGTTCTAGAGGCTGCACTCTGCCTAGCCCTCTAAACCCTCTCCAGGAATTCATCTTAGGGCTCTGAAGCATCCGCAGGCCACGGGAATGTCGCTTCCTCTGGCAACACCAGTAACCATCCATAAACCAGGAGGAAGGGGCTGTAACCAGTAGTCTCTTGCTCTGCGGTGTTAATGGCAAAAGTAGCATAGGAGACATATTTGTCCCAACACCCCTCATCCCCATTCAAGTAGGTAGACAGTACTTGAAGTAGGGTATGATTGGCGTGCTCACATAGGCCATTGGTCTGTGGATGGTATGCAGCAGCCAAGGGATGTTCCACCCCCAATTTTCCAATTACCCCAGCTAAAATATCCACAGTAAATGCTGATCCCCGGTCACTGATCAGCCTTTTTGGGGGACCATGCTTGATGACTATCTCATGATTGAGAAAATCTCTCACATGCTCCCCTGACATATCAGAGACAGTCTTGTCTACTACCCATCGTGTCACATAGTCCACACCTACCAGCAGGTACTTATTTCCGTCTGCTGTACATTGCAGAGGTCGAACATGGTCGACACCAAGTACCTCAAAGGGTTTCTCAACCATGGGGATCGGCTGGAGTAGACCAAAAGGCTGCCCCGGTGGTTGTTTCCGCATCTTGCACCTGGTGCAGGAGCGAACAAAGCGCTTGACATGCATGCCATGTCCCTCCCACTAAAATCTCTCCCTCACCTTCCCCAGTATCTTCTTCACTCCTCGATGCCCTCCTGTTGTCGCCCCATGGCACATATCCAGAACCCTCCTTTGAAGGGACCGGGGAATGGCTAGACAGAGGTGACGACTACCTTCTCTCCCTTTTCGTTAGAGAGCCCCACCCACTAATTCGAATACCTCCAGTGCAGTATCCTCCTCGTGTTGCCTTTCAATAGCCCTGATGATCTTTTCGAGCTTGCTGTCTGCCCTCTGTTGCAGTATAATCTCCTTCACCCCCAACTCACTCTGAATTAAGGCATCAGCCAACATCTCTAGGGGGACTAGCGTCTCCCCTGGAGCCCCTACCGGATTCCTACAGAGAGCATCCATTTGCCTTACCCTTCCGATGCACAAACAGGATGTCATGCTCCTGGAGAGCCATGACCCAACGTCCTAATTTCCCTCCTACCTCCTTCTTTCCTCTCAACCAAACGACTGCCTAGTTATCGGTGACAACCGTGAAAGGGCGGCCAAAAATGTAGAACCGAAACTTTTCTATGGTCCAGTTAACCGCAAGACACTCCAGCTCGTTGCTGTGGTAGCGCATCCTCATAACTAAGCCGACGACTAATATATGCCACAACATGCTCTTGCTCATCCCTGCGTTGCACCAACACCGCTCCAAGGTTGTCATAGTTGGCATCTGTATGAGTGACACACCGAGGTTCTTCTTGGAAATACCATAAGGCAGGCACAGCAAGAAGCTTTCCTTTCAAGTATTGAAAGGATCTGTCCTCCTCGCTCCCCCTTTCCCACTTCCGATCCTTCTTGAGAAGAGCGTGCAACGCGGTTCGCGGCGAACCCTTTCACGAATCTCCGGTAGTAGCTCGCCAGTCCGAGGAACTCGCGCAGATGACGAACACAGGAAGGTTTAGGAAAATCTCGAATCCCCTCCACTTTCGTTGGATCAGGTCTCAGGCCATTCTCGTCCACCTGGTGACCAAGAAAGCTTATTTTGGACATTAAAAAAAAACACTTCCTTCCTCAGGCTCAAACCAGCTGCCATCGTTGCATTTAATACCACTTCCAGCCATTGCATATGCTCACTGAAGGATCGGCCAAACACCAAGACATCCAAGTATAGCAGGCACTGGTGCCACTTCAGTCCACCGAGTACTTGGTCCATGAGTCCATGAGACCCATGAACGCAGTTTTCTCCCTATCTGCCTACTCAACCCCCACTTGCTAGTATCCTTTGGCCAAATCCAGACTGGAGAAGCAAAATGACCTCAGCTGTCGAGGCACCTTATAAAATTAATAATAATACCAGACTGGAGAAGAACCGAGAGCCCCCCAATCTTTCTGAACATCATCCGTCCTCGGCAACGGGTAGATGTCGCGCTTCGTAACAGCATTCAGGCGGCGGTAGTTGATGCAAAATCTCACTTCTCCAGACTTATTCTTCACCAATACCACTGGAGAAGACCAAGGACTGGATGAGGGCATGATGATTCCCTCCCTCAGAATCTCCGCCACCTGACCGGCGATGATATCCCACTCTCCTGGCGACACATGCCTTGGAACCTGATGCAACGGCGTACCATCAAGCAGTTTGATCCCACGCTTAACGAGATCGGTCCTCGACAGCCAGCTGCCAGGAGCACCAAAGCAAGCCTCGTACTGTCCAAGAAGATTTACAATCTCCTTCCGTTGATCCTCAGTCATGTCCTCTCCAAGGTTCCATACCAGCCTGCTGTCCTCTATGAAGCTCATTCCACTGTCGTCACCCAGTTCCTGAGGCTTACTCTGAACCGATGGTCAGGTTACGTCATCACAATTTGCCTTTAGGAGTTTCTGCGACTGCTGGAATTGCAACGAACTCCCACTGAGACTGAGGACTGGCACAGCAACCAGGCCACCCTCGGCATCCAAAACTGACACCGGAATAACCCATTCCCTCCCTGGATGGGAACTGACAATAGTCCTGGTGGTTACCGTAGATGGGCTTTTATTGGACATCTTCGCTGTAATGAACCCCAATGCTCAACTTCGGATGAGGCACTTTTCTTGCACAGCAATATTGCATTGACGGTTGACGGATTGACGGATTGCACACCTGTACTGGCAATCCGTCGTCCAACCCCTCAACTTCCATGGCACACATGTCACTGAAAGTGCATGCTAGGTCATAACCTTTCTTTTCTAGCCCTGCCTCCACTATCACCGACATCCCCCCAGCCCCACCGATAATCTTTGCAGAGCTAGCCATGATCCAGTCCACACCTAGGATTAAGGCAAATCGATCACTCGTGTTCCCACCAACATCACGCGGCTGTTGTCCGCTGCCACCTCAATGTCTACCACAAGCATTCACCTTTTTTCCATCCACCCCGGTGAGCATTTCTCGGTGAATGGGTTTCATGTCCAAGCCCAGGGACTCAATTAACCCCAAGGACACCACACTTATGCAGGCTCCGCTGTCTATTAGAGCCGTAACCTGCTCGTGCCGACTTAAAGTGGCACGCACAGTAGGGAGGTCCCTAATCTGAAAACAAGCGCTCGCAATCACATCCGACCCTGGGGAGCAGGGCCGGCTTCTCCATTACCCGACCGCTGAGGCATCTTCGAACAGTCACGCGCGAAGTGTCCTGGTCGACCACAGGACATAGCAGGTAGCGGCTCGCCAAGGGTCCGGACAATCTCTTGCTAGGTGACCATCTCGTCTGCAGAGGTAACACTGCACCCGATGAGTCTCCCTGTGCTGATCACCTGGATTCCCACTGCGTCGAACCAACATGCGGAACCAAAAACTTTGAATGAGTTCCATCTCTTACTTTTAGCGATTAGTCCTCATAATTCTTTCACAAGCTGTAATCTATTTTTTGAGCCACGTTGTTTTCTGAGTGCAGATTAGAAAAGATATTGGCTTGCTGATAAATCCATTGGCTTGATGACGAGTAAAGAAACTATATACCCAAGAATTCTCAAACCCGATTCCCTAGTTCAGTGGAGGACTAAAGAGAGAAATAGGCTTATTATCGTGGTTTTCTGTTTGCTTTCAACTGTAGTGAATGATGATCATCCAACTGCAACTTACATGAAGTTTACCGAAAAGCTCTTAGAGATAGTGGTAAAACTGCTGACATTGTCATGACATCATAGTATTGCCTCAGCAATTTCTAATTGTAGCATTTGATTTTAAATGTCGAGCGAAAGAACTTTATTTATATTCTGTATTACACAGAAATTAAAAAGGTTCTAAATAATATAAATATTATGAAATTTCCCTCTAATCTCATCCAAATGTGATTATAATCAGGCCATCATAGACCAGAAACAATCACATTCTTCAGAGTACCTTTGCTTTAATTGCTTTCGGTAAGTTGCACAGTGTAGAAATAATGCTGAGTATCGTAAAAATGCGTTTATAAGAAAACTTATCAAAATTATGTCAATAATTGATTGCAAATGGAGCGTGGCCAAATGAAAAGTGCTGCATGCATGATTTCCCAGCGGCGACTTATCTACTTTATCCTTATTCTATATATTTGGGCCTTTCAACTGATAAGCTTTCCCACCACCTACTTCGCCCTCCTTTTTACCCACACCATTTACCCGAAGGGAAGGTTTTCAGCCTCGACAGCAGACAAATGCTGGAACTAACTGAGCCGAAATCTCGTTGCGAATTCAGCTTGAAGAAAAGAGCAGCCTTAATGCGCGTTGCAGAGGAACCTTTATACATTTTGGTGTCAAAAAGTAATGTAAAATAGAGTTTTTGTCATATATAGAGTAAATTTAGTTTAGCATTTGTATCATGTTGTCATTTTAAAATAATTGAAAATCTCTTCCAATTTCCATCTTTACCAAGCTATTTGTCGCTGAGTTGTCATTTCGCTAATTTCGATCTTTGCTGAGTTGTCAATTCACCAAGTTGACTTTCACTGATTGTGAGATTATTGGGGCTGATAGTTGTCCATGGTTCAGAACTTGGTGGCCAATAAACGACACAGTAATTTGCAGGATTTAGACTTTATTACTCAATTTCAACCATAATATATTCTAGGCAAAAGCATGATTCTGTTGAGATTTATACCTTGTAATCATAATAATCATCACGAATATATACACTAAAGCTGCCACCATGCTTTTCAATTCTGTCATTTCTTACTAATTTGAAATTTGGAATACTGACGAGTGAAGAGGAAATGTTTGGATATAACCAGGATTTACTGACTCCTATAATGTCCTATAATACCATTAATTTTGCCGATAGTGATAATTTCATCAATATGTGCTAGTAAACTTTGAGCACTCATGTGAATGGCTAAAAGTAATTTTTTGTGAAGAGAGGAAACTTTAAGAAGTCTATCGGTGTCCATTAGATTGCAGCTGTGATTCAAGAGAGGAGAGATAGAAGGCGAGTTATTGTGTTTCAGTAAGAATAAGCAAGCTTCTGTGTTGAGTGTACATATGTAGTACATACTGTTTAAGGAGTAAGAGAAGAGCCGAAGGATTCAGTATGTATGTTACATATTAAGGATGGAACAGTATGAGAGGCAGGGAATCTTTTCTTTATTCTTATAAGTGTCTGAAATCTTCGCAATGAATTATTGAAGGAAAAAAATAACAAGTGAAAATTGCAAAAAAAGATCTCGAAGAGGTTTCATGAATGTTGCAAATCGATTTTATCAATACGTCAAGAATTAATTACGAGAATTATGTCACAATAGCAATAGAAAAATAAAATAGACTCAGTTAACTTAGTTAATGCAGGTAGTCTATGGAAATAGAGGGGGGAAAACACAACACAACAGATGTGTTGAGAGAGAGAAAAATAATAATTATTATAATAAAATAAAGAAAGAAAGAGAAAAGAAGAAACTGATTAATCAAAAAGGAAACTAATCAGAGCAGAGAAGTAATGTAAAAGGAAGTTCTCATTGGACTTTGGCAGGAGTAAGTCGGTGTTGAGGGCCAAAATTCTTCTTTATGAAATCCACTTCCTCTAGAATGGTGGCTGCATGCTTTTTGCCATTTGGGTCAAGGATAATCACCTATCACTCCTATCTAAGGTCCAAATATTTTCTCGCCCAAAGTTGCCTTTAGCCTCATCAAGAATCCTTTTCCTATAGATAGTGAGCTATTCCATAATCAATGTCCCAGTGCTTCACAGGCACTTCTTATTTCTCCAGACAGCATCCCGATCTGTGTATGAGAAAAATTCAATAATAATCGACCTGTGTTGTCCTTTGCTTCTATTCTGATATGGTGGGTCCTGTCAATAGAGCTTTTAGGGATATTAATAGGTAGTATTTCCTCAAAAAAATTTATTGCAGTGCTAGTCATATTCTCCCTCTCTTGTTCTGGGAGACCTTGCAAAGGAAGCAGCTACATTGCTCAACAACATCAAGCCTCCTTTCCTGCTACTACATCTGCTTCCGAAACCTTTTCAATACAGAGTCCACCAGCTGATGGATTTCATTCTTGATTGAAAGCAAAAAAACTTTGTTGAATAGCTTTGGTTCTTCGGTTTTTGGGGATGCTGCCCTTTGAAATTTCAGCTTTATGGCCTTAAGGATCTTTGAGGAAAGGCTATCCTCTACTCTTTGGAGGTGCTGTCCAAATTACGGTCGGCCTTGGTCTTCAATATCATTGCTGCTAGAGTTTGTTGATTAAGGGATAAACAGAGAGAGCTTTTAAAGAGAAAGTTAGCACATCTGCTAAGGGTTGAGAGTTGGTGTTAAAAGAAGAGAGCTCTTAAAAAGAAGGCCAACACATGTGCCCTCTATGATGGTTATAAGCAGAGCTTATGGATAGGAAGAAGAAGAATTTATGCTAAGACAGCTTCAATAATGATAATAACTCCTCTTTGCCCTCCTAAGTGGTGATCCCTTGCATTTCTACGAAAAAACACTACCCAAATAGCATGAATATTCCCTGTATATATAATGACCAGTTGAACCCTGCAGAAATGAACAACATCTATTATTTGAAGTGATTATCTATGTCAGCTAAGCAGACAAGCTGAAAGCTTCCAAAACAATCATCCAAAGGCTTCCTAAATGGCCAGCCACCTTTTGGAACTCTGGTCGTCATTGCCCATGGAATATGAAATACCTTAATTTTGGAAATAAAGGATGGTCAATAAACTATAATAGTGTTGTCAAAAAGAAATTGATTATGGATTACTCAATATTCATAGGAACTAGCTTATTACAGTAGGTTATTTATCTCATGTAATATTTCCTTTCTCTGCCCATGGTAATGCTTCCTGTCCCTGGTTTCCCACAGATGGGAAGTCAAAGTCCTTGCCAACTAAAAGGATTTGGGACATCTAGAAGTAATAGTCAAATGTTACATAATCTTAGAGTATAAATATGGAAAGAGAAGAGGAAGAAATACATTCCTTATTTTTAATAATAATTAAGATTAAAGGAAGCTTGATTAGTAAATAAGAAGCCCTCTAATAGTTCATTGAAAGATTTATTTGAAATCTTAACTTTTTAGCTTTTGAAAAGCGATTCCCTGGAGGAACTAAGACCAACCGACATAAAAAGTCAGTATTGGAGTATTTTGCACCTTATTCTAAAAGTAATGGTCTTGTCACAAGAATCACAGTGTTTGAAGACTACAACTGGACTAATCCACTGAGAATTGACGAGTATTACAAAAATAGGAAGGATCTCCTTGTCTTCAGTAGACTGAACATAAATAGTGAAATGGTTGTTGAACAGTTTGCTGAAGGTCGTGATGATGCTCTTAAAGGTATTGTATTGAATTGAACAATTCGCAAGTACAAAGGCTATACATATCTTAAATTATGTTCTTTCTTTTCAGAGCATATTCATACATCGAAAGGAAATTCTGTTGAGAATTTTCACAAAATGACCTTCTATTACAAATCACGATATGATGGTTTAGAACTTATCACACTACAGGCATTGCAAATGACTGAAGAATTCAAAGATCGCTCAGATCTTCTGTTTTACAGAAATGCTGATTATGGAAATAGGATCAGAATAAAAAGTGTCTCAGAAGATGCCAAGAGGCCTATACTGGTGAAATATCTTTAAATCTTTAATAAAAATTTATGCACAACATTTGTGATGATGATATAACTGTAACCTTTTTGCACAATTATTACCTTGCAGTTATAGCTAGATTATCAGTATTAGAGCTAGAATATTTTCTTATGATTCTTTACCAGCTTACATAAGTTAAATGCAAGAGTTCTTCATCAATAAAAAGGTAACCTCTGTATATACGCAAACATAATATGAGGATTTTTTTCCAAATTTCGCCTTAAAATATATTCACAAACACAAGGATACATATTTTAAATATAGTAAGAGCAATTATTTTCAATGAATTATCTGTTACACATAATCTTTTAGCCCATGCAGTTATCATTTTCATATCACTTATTATAAAGAGGAAATGAGTAGAGTGTATATGCCAGAATTCTCTTATTTTTAATTTAATGAATTTTAGAAATGTTTTTCTTTGCACTCAGTATCAGCGATAAATAATGACATGACGATGTAACAGGCTATCTTTTTATCATATTTTCATTTATTAATTCAATGATGCATTTAATAGTTTTAAAATATCACAAGGGAAACTCAAGATCGACTGAGGAAGAATTTTATACTGGTAGAAGGTAGTCTTGGATTGTTTTATGCCTTGAAATGGCAGAGCAGAGTCAGAGGGGTCTAATGATAGTGAAATGGGCATTGGAGAAGGAGAAAACTTGCACAGAAACTCCTTGTGATTCTAAAAACAAGCTGATGAAGTGATCCAAGGTGCAAAATTCAAGTTTGAATTGAGCTACCTTTGAGGTCGGATTGGAAACGCCAATGATATGCTGGAGTTTTTCAGTGTGCCAGGGAATACCATCATTAATAAGAAAGAAGCAAAATCAGTTATCATAAAAACTACAGGAAATTTACAAATTAAGGTAATGCTAGTTTTACTCTCTGTTGAAAGAAAACCTTCGTTATTTATTTTAAATATTCTAAAACAGAAGATTCTGTGAGGAATAAAGGAGATGGAGATATCTATTGGTTAGATGAATGCATAGATTTAACCAATAATACATGGATACATTTCTTATTTATATCTACTGTGATGTTCTGTCTTGACACGTGGCGCAATTCATTCACCAGCTCGGTGGCATCAAAGCTCTACCGCATGCCAACATCCCAATCCACGTTAAAGCAAAGCGTAGGAGTTGAGAGGCACAGAATGGCCTGATCCCTGGTTCGGTGCCCAGTTATTTCTCCACTTTGTTCAACCCCAACCCATCACCCGGACCTCGTAATGCCCAGATGGCAATCAAAAGGAGTGGCGACACCACGACTCGATGACGAACCATTGCAAGATTACAGAATTACTATTTATTTGCAATGTAACAATAATCCTACAAAATCTACCAAATGAGTGTCACTGTCACCTTAATTTTGTTGTTATCGATTATTTCTTTACATACCTGTTTGCCTTATCAATACTCATCATGGGATGGGAGCGATATCTGATGAGTATTGATGAGGCGAACAGATATGTACAGAAATAATCAATAACAACAGAATTAAGGTAACAGTGACACTATATCCAGCAAGGAATGATTAACAAATTTTCAAGCTTAGTGGCGTTAACAAGAATAGATGAGAAATACGAGTCAGAGGAAAACGTGAAACTATTGAGGATGAGTTCCACTTAATTCGACTCATTGGTGGGGTTCAACAGGACCAGAGTCTTCAACACGGACGTGCTGGAGCAGATTTGGGATGAAATCACCTTTGAAAGGGAAAACAGCCAAACTCGGATCCTCTTACATCCCAGTAGTGGCCCTGCTGTGCTGGAGGTTTGCCTGTATGAAGGGGATTGCCATTATATTTTGGAACCCCCCTCACCGACTTCCTCCCCCATCACCTTTGTGGATTCTCCAGGTGCCTCAGACTCCGCCTTGGCCCCTAGTTTGCCTATAATGGAGAAAATAACTTTTTGCAGGCCTATTGAGTTCCTGAAACAAGGACCAGCAATAGTGGCCGCAGAGGCCTCATCCACCCCAATGAAAAATCTTGTGCCACTAGGTGAGGTTACTCTATTGTAGGGTCTCCATAAGGTGGTCTTCAGGCCTGGGTTAACCCTCTCCAATCTCTCAAAGAGGGTCCTGGTGTCAAATTTAATTGGCCTAAGCACCCAGACCATCACCTTTTTCCACTTCACCAGCTGGTCGGCGTCCACAGCCTGCAGCCTGGTTCCTGCAAGGGCACCCACCTTCTTGACTGCTTTGCACAGCCATGCCATGGAGTAGTCATCTTCGCAGATGACCTCCAAGGCTCCATTTATCAGCCACATCCCCTCAAAAGAGGGTAGGGCTTGACCCTCAGGAGTAGAACCCCAGAGTTCCTCCAGTTTGCCCTCCATCTCGATATGCCTCTCCTGAGTCATGACAACTGCAGGGTAGCTCTCTGGGATGTTGGCCATCTTCTTCTTCCCCTTTGCGGCCTCAGCATAGGAACTAGCCTTGGCCTTTTTGACCTGGGACCTGGAACATTCAGGAGTGTCACCCTGTACCCTAGGTCTTTTGCTGCCTTTAAAGGTATGGCCCTCCCCACTGCCTGATGTCCCTCGAGGTTTCCCTTGGGTCTCATCTTTGGCAGTGGGTGGACCTTTCCCTTCTTTGCGGATCCTCTCCTTCCTCCGCCTTCTCCGTTCTGCCCTGCTGGCCCTAACCTTGGTCGTGAGTTTCTCCATCCTACGAGAAACACTCCCAAGGGTGGCTCCTGATGCTCCAGAGTCGGAGTCACCAGTTCCTGGTGCCACAATAGTAGTACCGAGTAGCTAGGGAAATAAGAGGTTCACCCATGCAGAGCCTCGCATGCATGGATAAGGCTAAAATGAAACCAGAGGTCGCCCGGTATCCAGAGTTTCCCCTGCTAGCGACTTCTAACCCTCCGCCCTGCAGATGCAGTCACCTTGGCACAGGGGGCCACCCTAGTGAAGGGAGCATTTTATCAACCAGCCAGGTCTAGATCCGTCATGTTTAGTGAAACCAGGGGCACCTCATGGAGGGTGTGGCTCTGCACCACTCATGACGGTCTTGACAGGCATCAGCCAGCAAATTGCTGCCCAACGGCCCTGCCCTAGGATCACATATACCCCCACATTATCTGCATAGTTATGTATCTGAAATATTATAAATTAATGTTAATTTAACGTTTTTTGATACTATCATGTTTTCAAATATCCTTAATTTTCATGAAAAATTATTAAAAACCTACTATTCCTAATCTTATATGCTGAGAATGTTGGATTGTCTTATATTTGAGTTGGTCTTATACTTGGGTATATACAGTATAGAATTCACAGAGTGTTGTCACTTTGTAGTTTCTTGGCATCACGAGGATTTGTTGGATGTAACACAGTTTTGAACAACAAAGAGAAGTTAGTAAAGAATAGATTAGTGAAAGAAATTTTCTGTGTTGCTCAAAACTGTTTTATTCAACAAATCCTCGTTGAATGAGGATTGTTGAATGAATTGTTGATTAAATGAGCTTCTGTTGGATTTTTGCTGTTTTTGAAGCTGTTGGTTCTTGTCTTCAGTAAAAAGGTCGATGAGTAAGACAGTCTAATGATTTGAATAATAGCTTATTGATAAATCTGGCTATCTCCTGTTTATATTGTACCACTATTCATCTTCTTAAGATTTTTCTTGAAAGTCTTGCTCCAATCAATATGTGTTGTTGCTATCTTTATTGTAATAGTCTGGTAGGATTTCATGAGGTTCTGCAAGACTTTTTGTATTTTATATCTACTTACCTCATTTCCATGTGGATATTTCCTTTGGGCTTGCAAGGAATGCTCTGTAAGCATCGTTTAACAGAAATATAACAAATCTTTATTATATGTACTTCTGTATAATGACATTTGATAATTAGATGTACAAATATAATTTGATAAGTGTGCCAGCACATTTTGACATATCATCAACTACTGAAAATAATGAAATAGAAAATACTTCATTTACTAATTTTTTAAACAAAAGCTTGGGCTGTTTCCAGCTAATGAATGCTTAAATTTACTTTTAAGGTGGTTATTTGGTTTCATGTTCTCTTTGCAATTGTAAATTTCTCACCTTCATTCCGCAATAAATATTTCACTAGCTATACATCTGTTAATTAGAAAAAGTTCCTCATAGGGTCATTTTGTTAACTGGGTCAGTTCTAATAAGCTAGTAACCTCTGGAACGTGCTTCCCCAAGGAATGAAAAACTTATCCTCCATCTATAGCTTTAAGGGTAAATGCCACAGTCACCTCCTAACCGTACAAAGCAGAACTTAATCACACGTAAACACACAACTCCTTCAAACCACTGGGATCACGAAATGTCCGTTTCATTTTCAGAAAAATTTTCCGTCCCTACCTTATCCGCCGTCCAAACGATTTCTTTTTTTCCCCTTTTTTTGTTTTAATGTGTTTTATATTCTTTATTGTATCATTTTTATTGTA
>KZ309332.1:7475-33018 GCA_000376725.2 Ladona fulva | reverse complement strand
GGAGATATAGCTTTTATAGCTTTTTGGCTTCTCCATTAAGCTGTTATGCAATGATTTTGGAATTATTCCAGTTGATGAAAGTATGATTGGTACTATCTTTACAGATTTTTGGTGCCTATTATTATTATTATACATTTTACTTGGACTAATTAAAGGTGCTGGCTACAGAATATTAAGATTTGCTAAGTATAATAGCCATTTTTGAGCATACTGATTCCCTTTAATTCCTTTAGACTATTTGGACAACTTGTTATAAAAATGCACTGATCGGCATGAAAATCTTTACTAGGCTATTTTGTTCCATTTATAAGTAAAAGAAACTTCACTTCGTTAATACCTCTAACATTGCCACCATTCATTTCAATTCCCAGAATGTCATTGAGCGGTATCATCAAAATGCTAACCAAAGCCCTAGCAAAAATGTCCGAGAATTTCATTTTGCACTGTCAGAAAACAAAATAAAAATTACTTATCATTATGAAAAGGGAATGATTACCGCATCAACTCGTGAGTTCACTAAGCCAGAGGTTGGAGATAGTGTATTTTCATCAGAACTCACCAAAGGATTCAATGTGAGTAGTTAAATTTATTTTAATAGAATTATTTTTGTTGCTGAGGATAACATTCAGTCTGTAGTCTCCAGATTATCTCTTACATTCTAGCTCACTTTTATTTACTTAAACTGTCAAAACTAAACTAATCAGAAAGTAGTTTGTTCTCCTGAATGTTTGATCGAATTTCCTTAAATGATATTCTCAATGTTAATCTTTCAAGCACAGCTGCCAAATCTCCCCATCAGTTGCTGGTTGTTGCATTTCTGAATCCATTGAGTACTATTGAACCATGAGCTTTCTTTTAGGGTACAGTCAAAATTATATAATAAATACTACAAGTACCTGTAAAAGAAAAGTTTGGAATTTAAGTGAGTGCATTTGGGGTTGAATTCTGCCGCTCAGAAAGGAATCTGGGTTAGTACGTCATGATGATGATGTCCTTGCAAGTTATTCTTTAGTTCAGCTGAGTAGCTTCTATCTCCACATGCCAAATGGAATTAATATTATGGAAAAAGAGGTCAATGTTTACTATTTGCCTTCACAGATATCTTCAACAACAACATTTATAAAAAAATCCTAATGATGCTGCTATTTTTCTCAACTATTTATTCTTGGGATTTAGTTGTATTGCTCTTATGTAATATGTTATTTCCTTTCCAACGATCTTAAAAAATTAATGTTTTTTCATCTGGATAACAATTCTTCTAATAAAGTATGAGTGATAATTTCAAGTTTGTTAGGTTATAATGAAAATGTATGTATAGTAATAAAAATATAAATAAGAATAAATTTTGGTACTCTGGATGCCATGTGGGTAATGTGTTTGACTTTGATGAAAGTGGTCTTGGGTATGATTCACAGCAGAGGCCCTCATGCAAAATGACCCTATCTGTCAGATATAGCTGTTTGGATACACCATCATCTGATGATGGTGTATCCTAACCCCAAAAACCTGGTCGTAGATAAATATATTTTGTGGACAGAATATAATTTAATTTTTTAGTGCATTTTAGGATGAAGTTCAACCAGAATTCACCTGAGAGTATTAATTATACAGCTTTTGGATGTTAGTGAACAAAAAATTATAGTAGTAGTATTGTTAAAAGTGATTCAACAGCTGAGGTTGTTTCACATTTGTGTATCAAACGCAGGAGGAGGAGCACTTTGAATGCATTGACCACTTGGCTATCCACGAGCCCCAAAAAATCATATGAAACCCTCTATCTGAGCCCTTCATACAAATTCATTTTGGAAATAATTATCAGGTGCTATAGGTTCGTTTCTAGAAAGCCCCAAAAAGAGTACTTTTCGTGTTTGTAGAATGCACGAATTTTCAAAAAAATTCTTCTGCCTTTACCAATAAGACTGAGACACTTTCTGAGGCTAAAAGAAAAACATCACTGAGCCAGCGATCTTTTTTCATAAAGTCGCCGACCCTTACGGTAGAGAATAAATGAGACAATGCTCCTGAGTATCATGGGTTCTATTCTAGAAGGCCCCAAATTAGGTCATTTTCACGACTTTGCACATCGCGAGTGTTTTTATCATTTGTTCTTGGAATTTTCTGCTGAACAAAAAGCGTCACTGACCCGAGGAATTTTCTATTTGAAAATCCCAGCAATCACACTAGGGAATTAATAAGATGTTGCTCCTGTGTACCTTGGGTTCGATTCTAAAGGGCCCCTAAACCGGTACTTTAAGAAGTTTTGTGGATGACTGTGAATGAAAGGCAGTGTATTGCAGGCGGTATATATATTCCTTACCTAATCTATCCTATATGATGTTTTCCAAAATGATGTTGTCTTGGAACCCAAGGGATAGATTTTGATTCGTAAATCGCCCCAAACTCCCCACACAGTGGGCTAGAATCGGGGAAAGCTGGCCAAAAAGGGTTTCTTTTGGGCGAGGACTTTGGAACTTTGCATGGCTACTCTTGAATAAATACTGCATTCAACTATGCCAGTCATTTACGTTAACCCCTACCCTGTTGTTACATGAGTTGAGAACATGCCACGTGGACAGCAAGGGATTGGGAAAGGAATAGAATACATTGAAACAATCTCATTCCATGGCAACTAACTTTAATGCACAACATGGTTACAAGTAAAAACAAAACAAATGAAATACGATAATTATAACTCAGATACAATATACCAGATGGCATTGATGTCATATTACAAACATACAAATTGCATACAAAAAGCAAACCTGATTACATTTCAACACACTCCCTTAATCGGATTGTTTTTTGTCCAACATCATACCTTCAACAAACTTATTGTGTTTGACCTTTGGAAGGCTTTTAGTTAGTATATCAGCCAACATATCTTCTGAAGGAGCATACTCCAAGGAAATAGTTTTATCCTCTATTTTATTCCTAATAAAGTGATGCTGCACATGTATATATTTTGTTCTACCATTACAAACAACATTCTCAGCAATTCTCTGAGAGGATTGATTATCACTATATATACAGTCCTTTTCACCAATTACACTATTCAAAATATTTTGCAAAAACACTGCTTCCTTTGCAGTTGTGGAGAGGGCTATATACTCCGCCTCAGTGCTGCTTAATGCCACTGTCTGTTGCTTCCTACATTCCCAACTAAGAGGACCACTTGCTCCATATCCTGAATATGATCTTCTATCATTTACATCACCTCCCCAATCAGAGTCTGCAAATCCAGAAAGTTTTGAACCTGTTTTCGTATAAACCAAGGAATAGTCCATTGTCCCTTTCAGATATCTCAAAACTCTTTTTGCAGCCACCCAATGTTCATTATTATGACACAAATTAAATTGGCTCAAATAAGTAACAGCAAAAGAAATATCAGGCCTTGTTTTTACAGCTAACCCATGAGACATCCAATCAATGTATATAAGGAATATCAGAATCACATCTCTCTCCCTTCAGCTGTTTGACACCAGGTTCCATTGGGGTTGCAATAGGTTTGCAGTCCCACATTCCAAATTTCTTTAAGACATGCCCAACATATTGTCTTTGATCTATGAACAGACTGTTGCCTTTCCTCTGTATTCTCATGCATAACAAATGATTCACTTCACCTAAATCATTAATTTCAAATTTTTGCATTAGCTGCCTTTTCAGTTTACCTTTCTCATTAATATTATTACACAGCATTAAAATGTCATCCACATAAATAGCAACTACAGCTAAGCAATCAATTTTATGTCTAATATATACACAAGGCTCATGTTCACACCTTTGAAAGCCTAAATCTAGCAATGTACAATGAAGTTTTTCATACCAAGCCCTAGAGGATTGCTTCAACCCATAAATAGCCTTTTTTAAAAGACAAACTTTATCTTCTTGCCCCTTAACAATAAATCCTCAGGTTGATTCATATAAACAACTTCCCTTAAATCCCCATACAAAAATGCAGTCTTTATATCTAGGTTTTCAATTGGAACAGATATTTCTACTGACATCGTAAATAACAATCTAATAGTAGAATTCCTTACAACAGGAGAAAATGTCTCCTCATAATCGATGCCCCATTTCTGATCAAATCCCCTTGCTACCAACCTGGCACAATATCGTTCAATTTTACCTTCAACATTCTTCTTTTTCTTAAAAACCCATTTGCATTTTATGGGCTTAATGTTGTCAGGAGGATCAACCAATAACCAAGCTTCATTTTTTAGTAAGCTTTCATACTCATCTTCCATGGCTCTCTTCCACTTAAAACTATCATCACAAGAAATTGCTTGATTAAAGTTGCATGGATCTGAGTCATCAATGTCCTCCTCACCTAAGACAGCATACAACTGATAGTCATCGAAAGCTCAAGGTTGCCTATCTCTCAATGAAACCTCCTCTCATCTTCTTGAACTATCCTTTCTACAGTTTCAGTAGACCCCGGATGTTATGGTATTTCCTCTAGTTCAATTTCATCTGAGGATTCTCCCAAATGCAGAACTCCTGTATCCTTTCCTGAGTACCCTGGAAAATCTGAAATGAACCTATTTTCACTGAAGATTACATCTCTACCTTTAATTACTTTCCTAGGATTTTCAGGGTCAATAAGTTTATAACCCTTAGTCTCCTCACTGTAGCCCACAAAGATTAAAGGTTTGCATTTGGAGGCCCACTTCCTCCTAGCTTTATCAGGAATATGGTTATAAGCCCTACACCCAAATACCTTCAAATGATCTAAATTAACTTCATTTCCACTCCATTTCTCCTACGGGATGGATCCTACTACAGCTCTTGATGGTGCTCTATTTTTTAAGTACACAGTTGTGTTCTCAGCCTCAGCCCAAAATTGAGAAGTAAGATTAGAGTCCTGCAGCATACACTGTGCTTTTTCAACAATTGCCCGATTTGCTCTTTTGGCTACACCATTCTGTTGAGGCAAGTTGGGAACAGTTGTCTGATGGACAATCCCCTCACTCTTGAGGTATTTAAGAAAATTCTTATTCACATACTCCCCACCATTGTCGCTTCTAATAGATTTGATTTGGTTACCTGTTTGCTTTTCTGTAAATACTTTAAATTCTTTGAAATATTCAAAGACTTCATCTTTGGATCTCAAAAATATACAAATTTCTTCCTTGTGAAGTCATCTATTAAGGTGAGAAAGTATCTTGCACCACCAAAGGATCTTTCAGGCATTGGTCCACACAAGTCGCTGTGGATCAGTTCAAGTTTTTCTGCTGCCCTTCTGCCACTGGTTTTGCTGAAAGGTAGTCTCGATTGTTTCCCTAAAACACAAGACTCACATGGTTTCTCATAGTCTGACCCTGTGAATTCAACACCTTTAGATTGTTCCACAATTCAACAGAATAATAATTTTTTGCTGTACATACCATCTCTGCATTCTCAGTCATATGCACCTTGGTGTCTTCAACATTTAGTTTAAACATCCCATTCACACAATCTGTTGTGGCAATTATTTCCCCATTAACTCTGAAATTATCATTCAGGTACAATTGACATCCATTACTACTAAAAATCACATTAATTCCCTTAGAAACAAGTTTGCTGACAGATAAAAGATTAGTGGACAAGTCGGGAACATATAAAACATCAGAAATAATTCATTCTGTATCATCACCCTTCAGTTTTACATTCACATTACCCTGACCAGCAGTTTTCATCTTGCTGTTGTTAGCCACAGTCACAGTCATGGGCAAGGACTCCTGTTCGAGATCATTCAACCAATTATGATGCATAGTCATATGTGATGTTGCTCCTGAATCTACATACCACCCACTAGATTCCACCTTCACGGAAAGTGTAGAAAAAAAGGAAAAATTCTTCTTCTCGCCTTTTTCCTTTGCTTTACCCTTCGGAAAATATTCTTTCACAGGCTTCAGTTCTTGAAAGACCCTCTTAAATCTGCAGTTCTTACTTATGTGTCCCATTTTTAGACAATTATAACACTTAACTTAAGGTCTTTTATAGGTACTTGCTAATAGCGCCTTTTCGGGATCATCTTTCCTTTTTGCATCTTCCAGCAGAAGCTTACCCTTCACCAAGTCAATGGTGATCTTAATGTTGCTGCTTTCCAATGCCATCACCATTGGGTCGTACTCTGATGTTAATCCGCTGAGCATAATTACCCCAATGAATTCGTCTTGTTATGGATCGCTTATGTCTCCGATCTGCTGGGCTAACAGCATAACCTCCATCACGTAAGCCTGCATGCTGTTGTATTCTTCCAGTTTAATGGCAAAAAACTTCCGTAAGAGCCTCAACCGTCTCATCAGCCCTTTGTCTTCGTATGCGCTTTGGAAATTCTTCCACGCTTCCCTTGGCGTCTTTGCAGTTTTCACATGCGGTATGCAGCAAGGTTCCACTATGAGTACAATCTTACACATTGCCTTCCACTGCTTCGCCTTTTCATTCTGTATTTCTGCCGGAACTGGGTCTTCTGGGTCATCATCGGGTCTTGTAACGTCCCATAAATCGTCATGATCAAGATATTTCTCCATCATGAATTTCCAGGTATTCCAGTTTTCCTGACCCTTAAGTTTCTCAAATGTCGGCAGTGTGGAGACCGCCATGTCTGCAATCACTAGCGTTACTGTTGGTAAATCTAAATCCAGATTTATACACGATATCAAACAAAATAACAACTTAATACGAGCGTATTCCTAGTTCTGGACCCATAACCTGTTGTTACATGAGTTGAGAACATGACACGTGGACAGCAACAGATTGGGAAAGGAATAGAATACATTGAAACGATCTCATTCCATCAATGAGCACATGGCGACTAACTTCAATGCACAACATGGGTACAAGGGGTACAAGTAAAAACAAAAAAAATGAAATACGATAATTATAACTCAAATACAATACACCAGATGGCATTAATGTCATATTACAAACATACAAATTGCATACAAAAAATAAACCTGATTACATTTCAACATATCCATCACAACAATACAGGGGGTAACACTTGACAAAGTTTTGCGAAAAATGCCTTTGATTTTTCGAGAAATTCTTCAACTTCAAGCTGATAATGAACCCAAATGATGAACATTATTGGCTAAAATATGGTTAATCTTATAAATCTGCCCTCTATGAATTATGTGATCTTAATTACCATGGTTGAATATTTGCATACTGTATGTACAAAAATGTCAGACCCTAATTTTAGAGCAAAGTTTTACCTAAAGCGATGGAAATTGTAGAAGTAGACATCGATAAACACGGTTAACTTACACCATTTTTTCAAGATTCTTTGAAGTTTTTTAAAGAGGAATCTATAATAAGTTCTTGTGACCGTTGGTGACTACAATAATAAAACTGACTTTTCGACATCGCTTCAAAGGCCAAATCTGCGAGGTGGATTTGGCCCAATTCCACGGTAGGCAACTAGTGGAATTATCTTTATTATATGTGGTAGAAAACCATATCTCCAAACAATATCACGAATTTCAACCTTCTATCTTCATGGAAAATCCCCAAAAATTGGTGAAAATGTGTGGAAACCTGTGGAAGGGTTAGAAATGTACCTGAGAATAAGACTCACCATGGTTTTTGAGACTGTATTCTTGAACTATTATAATAAATATTACGGAAAATCTATACCTATAAACAGAGCCATGTTCCGTCCCTTAAAATTAAATACAAAAACAATATATTTTCCGATATGCAGATAAAAATTATTTTAAAAACCCATTGTGTTATGATTTCATTCCACAGCTTAAGCTCGCCACAAATCATCAGTAACAATTAAGTATGCATATTCCATATGCTGACAAAGTAATTCATTAATCAATTGTTCACATTACTTTCGAGTAACATTATCATATGAGTATATTTAAAAATTAAATGATTTGTATGAAATCTATTGTTTGCAACTAAATCTGAAAGTTTCTAAAAAAATTATATTCCAGCTTAAGTAATCAGGCATTAAGGGAATGAAGTCAAATACAGAATAGCATTTTAATTAAAAATGTACATTTTGATATATCAACTTTGAATTAATTGTAAAATATAATCAATAACAAGTCCATTATAAACTTCATTCTCTATATTGATGAGAGCAGAACTGTTTTGCCAGTTTTGAATCATCAATTAATGCAAACGTATCTTAATTTGAATTTCGAGAATGATCGCTTCCCAGCAGATATTCTCAATTAAACTCGCAAAGCTAAATGCAAATTAGAAAGACCCAAATCATATCTCTAGTATTGATATATTCCATAACCTGAAGAGCATTTATACTTGGTTCCAGAAAATCTTTTATTGATTCCAATTCTTTGATTAAATCCACTGCACAAATATTCCTTTCTCATCTTGATTTACCCATAATTCTTTCCTCTAAATGTTTGCCAATCTTTAATTTTACATCATAATTTCTTATAGATAAGTCATGCTTATCATACAGAAAGCATCAAATAATGTTGTTCTAATAATAATAATGGTTTGTTATGCTTCTGTTGCCACCCTTTAGATGCTGCCACCCAGGTGCGATGCACCCATAGGATGGTGTGGCTCTGCCTATATAAGAAGTATCCTGCTATTCAACCCAATTTTTTTGCTAAAAAATGGGTCATGTATGTGGTTAACTCTGATATAATATGAACTAATTTTCCTGGTGTTTCAGTTATCCATGGTTTTTGATTATCTATGCCCCATTCTTCTTCCATTAGCACAGATAATCAAGTGTTTACTGTATTAATTATCATGGAAAAAGAATATTGCCCCAAAAACCTTGGTGTGTTATGTATACTGGTGCCTTTTATTCACAAGTTTATATGGAAATTCACCATTTTTTGCATGTTAATAATTATCAATTCAAAGATCTTGGTTATTCTTAGGCTGATTTTAGCCTTCCTCCAGAGAAGCAGTTGGATCTATATTACTTACTGAAAGAGTTGCTTGATAAAGAAGAGGAAACACTTTTGCATTTGAGACATGATGAAGATGAGGTAAGGAATTATAAAAGTTTATTATTTTTATTTAGCTTATGTATACAAAGTACATGAAATAAATTAATTACTTTTACAAAAAAATATAAATGCAGAAAGTGTATAAAATAAGAAAATTCATTAGTTATACCTAAGATTCATATAGATATTCCTCAATGAAGTAATGCAACTAAGGCATTAATTGCCATTTTCCAATAGGTCTTTTGTTATTGCTTTCACCGATCTTTTTTTACAAACCAGATGGCTTCACTATTGAAGATGAGGGCTTATGAAAATGAATCCCCTAGGCAAAATATATCCATATTTGATGTGGAGAGAAATTTGGAAGCCAGAGAGGGATTGAAAGAAAAGGTATTTTAATTAGCATTATATACTGATGACTAATTTATGTATAAATTACATAAATGAAAACATTAGTTGAAAGTTGTTCACAGATTCTTTTCTTTTTCTCTGAAGATACTTGTAATGATTTCTTCAGAAGTTTAATAATGAAGGACTTATAAAATTTTTTTTTGCAAATTCCTCATATGAAGATGGTGAGCATTAAAATAAAATTATAATTTGTTATAATGTTTTGTTATTATGAATTTGTTCATATTAAGAATCAAAGGAACTAATTGCCCTTCCTTAATCCTTATTTATTACACTTACATCTTCAATTAACATTTTTTTTACTCTCAGGAGCTACAGAGAAAGCAAGAATGTGATCGTGAGGTGGAAGATGTGGTTGATTATCTTGCTCCTTATTTAGCACTGCTTGGAAATCCTGCAGAGATTAATAAACAGCAAGCATTGCAGATAAGAGATGACTGCTTGTTTGACTACAGAAAACTGCTTTCAGTGAGGGGGGACAAAATTCAGAAAATGCTCAATTTAGTAAGTCATTTCTCCTTTTGTTAAGCATTTGCAATTTACATACCCACAAGTAACTGATATATCACTTCACGTTGATATATGTACCTCCCAGGTGAAGTTGTCTTTTAGAGACTATATATACAACCGAAGTTGGAAATGAATGGAATTTAATTAGGATAGTGATTTAAACAAAATAGTGTATGATATTGTGTGATAAAAAAAAAAGGAAATACATTAAGATAATACTTTGGGGCTCAGTGAGAAGAAACAATTGCTCTCTTCAATGGCTGATTTGATGTTATCAAACCCTGCTTCTCACAATCAGTAGTTACTTCTAAAATATTCAAATAGGGCAAGTCTAGAAGAAAAAAATGTAGTATTGAATAAAATGACAAATGTAATGCGGTCCATGTGGATTAAAGTAAAGAAGGTCATGTTGCCATGGCATTTGTGTTTACGGTAAACTGCAACTTCTCAATTATTTGAGAGAAAGATATCAATGAAATATATACTCATCTCCAGTCTCAATCAAGAAAACTCACTGCCAATTGACTTTTATAACAGGCTGAAGGAATAACATTACAGGCATATTTTGGGGAAGTATTCCCCAAGTTTTCCAGAAACAGTGTATCAGTGTATCAAATACAAATGATGTTTACTCATCCTCTGAAATACCTCCTTCATTGTTTGCCTCTGAATTCCATTGACCTTTTCTGTTTCTTGAATCTCAATTGTCCTGTTCTCAGGACTAAATACTTTGTATTCTAAATTATATGACTGCTACTTGATAAGGTATGCATTCTTTTATTTTAGTGGAAGTCAATGATGGAGAACTAATTATAGCAGTTTTTGCTTCTTTTTCTTGTTGATAATTACACCTAACTGGCAATTATATCAGGCTTTACATTATTCATATTGTCTACTACTGGTTATTGCTTTATTCCCATTTATAACATATTGACTTCTCCTAAATGATATGGGCTGGTGTGAACTCATTTAGATATTCATTTAGATCAGACGTGTCCAACCCATGGCCTGTGGGCTGCATGTGGCCCTCAAAGCCCATTTGTGTGACTCACGTCACATAACCAGAAAATAAATGAGCTTTGCAAATCCATTAAAAAAGTTTGGAATCTCAGTACTTTTAAGTTTTACTCCACAGCTTTGGATGAAAGCACCAATGCGACGGATACAGCTCAACTTGCCATATTTATTTGAGGTATTGACAACAAATTTAAGATCACTGAAGAACTGTCCTCGTTAGTTCCACTGAAGGACTCTAATAGGTCTGTTGATTTGTATGAAGCAGTAAAGGCAAGATTAGCAAGATTTTTCTTAACCATTGATAGCATGTCTGGTATAGTAAGTGTTGGTGCTCCAACTATGGTTGGAATGAAGGAAGGACTGACAACAGTAATAGAAAATGATGCAAAAAAGATGGCTAATTTGCAATTCATGAAATATCACTGCGTCATATACCAAGAAAATTTGCATGCAACAGCTTTAAAAAAGGAAAATATTTTGAATGTCATCATCAAAATAATAAGTTTTATAAGATTAATTACTGCCAATTTCAAAAGTCTCTCAATACTTTGGAAACTAGCTATGAAGACATTTTATACTTTATTGCAGTAAGGTGGTTAAGTCCTGATAAAATGCTTAAACATTTCTATAATTTGAGAAATGAAATAGTGTTTTATGGACTCAAAAGGAAAACCTGTATAAGAATTTTAAAATGAGAATTGGCTGATTTAGCATTTTTCTTCTTTGGTTTTCAATCCCTCAGGATTGGTTGGCGACAGTCTTCCACCTTTCTCTGTCCTCCGCCATCCTCTTCAATTCCTAATAGTTTTCATATCCTCCATTATCTGTTTCATATACTCTGATCTTGGTCTTCTTCTATAGTTCTTGCCTTCCACCATTCCTTCAATTAAGGTCTTCACCAATCCCTCATGTCGCAGTAGATGTCCAATCCACTTATCTCTCCTTCTTTTCAGGGTGTTCCACAGAGATTGCACTTCATCTACTTTTCTCAGAACCTCCTGATTTGTTAGTCGTTCTGTTCATCTGATCTTTAACATTCTTCTGTAACACCACATCTCGAAAGCCTCCAGCTGTTTCTTTTCTAGTATTTCTATAGTCCATGTTTCACTACCATACAATAGTACACTCCAAACATAGGTCTTAACTAACTTTTTTCTCAATGCTAAATTAATGGATTTAGAAGTGAATAGGCCCCTTTTGTCGTTAAAATCAATCAATCAATCAAGATGGCAGAAGGCAATGGTAAACCACTGCTGTAAAGATCCGAAAGGATAACCCAAGTAATGACAGTTTTTTTAGCATTTTTAGTGGATATAATTTCTCATTTAAATGAACTGAACATTTGTCTCCACACAGAATAGTAAGTAAGTAAGAATTGATTAATACATTATATGTTTCTAGCAATGATGGCAATAAAAATTGTAACAATCTCAAATTAAGAACAATTATTTAATGCACTTTGAAACACTGTCTGAACAAAGCCAAGTAAACTACGAAAAATATGTGGCATTAATTGCTATTTTTTTTAGTTCCACTGAAGGACACTGATAGATCTGTTGAATTGTATGAATCAGTAAAAGCAAGATTTTTCTTAACCATCGATAGCATGTATAGTAAGTGTCGGTGCTCCAGCTATGGTTGGAATGATGGAAGGACTGCATTAATTACTGTTTTGTCACAGAAATTACGGAGTAGATTTCAAGATTTCAGAAAACACCAATTGTATTTCAGTATATTTGTTACTTCATTCACTGTGAAATTAACACATTGACTGTGAACTTGCTAATTGAATGTATAGAGTTGCAATCAGACATACAACTTGAAAAAATTTTTATTCAATGACTATTGGACTTTTATAAGTTGTACTTGTCTAAAGAAAAATATCTGGAGCTTCACAAACATACCCTGATCATGACATCTCTGTTAGGGAGTATGTACATCCATTTGCGAGCAACGTTTTTCCTGTATGAAGCATACCAAAAGCAAAGTTAGAACAAAAATTTCAAATGGGCACCTTGAAAATGCTCTTCACATCTCAACTACCTTATCTTGGCCCAATGAACAACTACAACTGAGGCATCAAAGTAATTATGCCCTTCATTGGTCCAATGAAGAAGTTACTCTTTGCCAACATTAAAATAAATCTTTACCAGCAGTAATATGCACCTTTCTGAATAAATGTGGAATGACGTTGTTAGGAATGAAATGATGCACAGATATGTAGAACAAAAATTGATTGTTTATTTTCTATTTCTTTTACATTACATAAAAACTACTAAACTACCTTCCCCTCTGTCTTTTCCCTTGCATTCTACCCTCTATTATATTCTTCAGCAATCCCTCTCCTCTCAATATTTGACCCACCCATTTTTTTTTCGATTGCATCTCCCTAGTTGCACAGGTTGTTAGGCCAATGTTGGCATAGTGTAGACACCATTGGGAAACAGTTAGTTGGAAAACTAACCAAATGCCTACGTTAGGCCAACAGATAATGTACAACCAAGTTACAGAAGAAATGAGTGATTTTGCTGACATTGGGCAGATGTTGGGCCAACTTATTTTTTCCAACAATTTTTAGTTGTATACAAAGAAGAAGAAACTAAGTTTACATTTGGTACCAGATAGCTTCTAATGTACATAAAGGAAATGGTAGCATATGGTTGATTTCTTAACTGCCAATATTAGTGGTAGAAAAATGCCAAAGTAAATATTAAATTCTTCTGAATGGATTTACTGCATTATTTTTTATATAAAACAAAAATAATTCAAAGAAAACTTCCAAGGAATTGATAGAGAATTTAATGGATTGAAAAATGAGTCATCAGAATTCAAGAACTGATTTTGCTTAATAAGTTTCAGATGTAGCTCAATGTATGTACCTTTACTTTTCCTTTAATAAGAATTTTCATCTTTTTTTCCCACTTAGGAAAAGCACAACCTGTCTGAAAAACAAAAATGGTTTGAAGAGAATCAGCATATTCTCACAAGAACTGAAAAAGAAGCATACTCAATATATTGTTCAAATAAAATATTTCACATTCATACAATGGAGATGAGATTGCAAAAACATCAAGCTCAGTTCTCCATAAGATGCAAAAAGCTTGAAAATTATCTCAAAAATGATTCAAGATTATCCATCCTCTACAAGTAAAGCTTTCTTTTGTTTGGAGATACACACGATGCCTGAAATACACATATATACATCATTAGGATAGTATTCTCAAAATTTCATTAGTAGTAGAGTTATGTACAATGTTATTAAAAGCTTCTTCATCATTAAAGCTCCCTGAGTAAAATAAATAAACAATTCAAGTATTTTCTCCAGTGTTATTTTAAAATATTTCATTAATTAATTGTAATGCTACTATGAGAAAATGAATTTATTATCTTTTTATGATCTTCAAATGCATTAAATGTAAACTTCATTTTTCTCATTTTATGAACACCTACTCTCTATTTTGAAGATCTAAACTTCTAAAGTTTTCAGTATTATTGTCAAAACTCTTGGAGTGAAGCAAGAGTGAGTACATCTAATGAGAAATAAGACTCGTCTCTATTCTAAGATTTATTTTGGTTGAATAATATTGTGATGTCTTTAAAATACAGCTTACTGCTAATTATCAAAATTGTTAATATTATTCTCAGTGATTTTTTTGCATAAACAGCCTAATAATCATACTAGAAAAAAATTATATCAGTTCTAGTTCAATCCTAGAAGGCCCTAAAAAGATTATTCAAATACATTTAGTGTATTTTCAAAGTTCATTTTGGGCATTAACCAATAAGGTAGAGAGTTGAAATTCATGATACCATTAGATAAAGTGCCTTCCTATTGCATGATACAAAGACATGTCCTCAAGTGGCCATAGGTTCAATGCTAGGACAGTTTCATCCATTTTATTTACTTGGGGAAGCTTTTTAATATTCTTTTAGGTCACTTTCCAAAAATCCAGATAGCTGTACTTTCAGTGGGTTCAATGCTAGGACTTCATCTATTCAATTTACACTTGGCGGCTTTTTCAAGGATCCTTGAAAATGGTAGCAGAGACAGTTGCTGAAATGTTGGAGCAATCCAGCTTTCTCACCTGGTTGGAACATGTGAAGCCTTTCTCAGCCAAATCCACCGGGAAAGCATCAGATCATTCTACATTTTTATAATTTATTTGCATCACCTTCCAAGTAGCCTGATTGCTGTAATTTTATATGTGAATATCATTCATGACTATATATTGTATTCAATGTTTACCACTTCCAATTTGGTTCATAGTTTGATGCCAGGACGGGTAAAATATTCCTCCATATGAAATGTGCAGGAAACTTAAATCATATTTTTAAATACTATCCCAAAATGATATTGCCTTGAAATGTTAAGGATAGGTAATAGAGGAACTTCTGAACCATAATTTAACTGGACATCTACCTTAGTGATCCTTGATTCAATGCTAGGATAGTTCAAAGTTTGCCTGTTTCAAATACATGGGGATGATTTTAATAATTTTTGCAGCTCTTTTTAAATAGAAAAATATATATATAACTCAGCTTGCAGAAAGGGTTCCTGGCTATTCTACCTCTAATATTATTATTAGAGGTAGACAACTTCCCAATAGATAATTGCTTCAATATCAGGGTGCATCAAGTTTTCTTCCCAAAGGAATCTATAGGACTCTCAAAATTCATTTACTCAGTACTTCCAGAATTGATTGCAACTTGAAACCTTGGGTTATTAAGGCTATACTATAGTTTAATAAGTTATAATACTGCTCTGAATGGTCCTTGGTTTGATGCTAGAATGGTATAGATCCTCAACAAGGTTTTATAGGAAAATGGAACATGTTCTTAATCGAATGATTTTATCCGAATAACTTTAATTAATTTATTTTTTTTCAGATACATTAATAATGCAATTTACCAATATTTATAAAAAAATAAACATCTTAGGATTCTTGTGATAGCCAAAAGATTACATAATCTTGTCCAGCTATCTATTTAAGATTACATGCAAATGCTAAACATCACAGAAATACTAATTAAAATAAAGATAAAAAACAGGGAAGAGAGAAAAAAAGGAATACATATATACATTCTTATTCTTAACAGTTGAATAGAATTTTGCATATTAGAAACAAATAGATTTATAAATGTTTACATAGGAGTACAAAATTAATGTAATAGGTAGAAGGAATAAACTGAATTATTTTCAAGGTTTGGAGTGAGGAACAGATTTTACATTACACCAAGTTGTACTTTTCTTTTAGTTTTAACATAGGATTTACAAGTCAAATAGGGAAGAAGGAAACAAACAAAAATATATATATCTACAACCAAATAACAAACTAGAAAATTTGTAGGTTTTAAAAATTGTGTTCTTTTACCCAGCTTTCAATGATAACCTTATCCTTTTTTGTCAGATTACTTCTTTTTTCCAATAATTTCCTTATTTCTCTTGAACACAGATTATAAATCTTAACTACTTGATAGGGAAATTGTAACTGTGATCTACTTTTTTTGTAGTAGGGTATCGCTGCATTTCTAGAGATTTTACCTCTAGTGTCATATCTGTAGTGGGTTGTTTTCAGTAGGTTTAAGTTTTTTCCTTTTATATATTAACGAATAACTTCATTTGAGAGGAGCGTGGGCTCTTGAGGGTTGCATCATATACTTCGAGGGAAGTCGCTGAGAACCACAAATGTTGATGGAGAAGATTTCCATAAGTGCCAACTCTGAATGATTCGATTTGAATAATTTCAATCGAATGATTTTATCCGACTAACTTCAATCGAATGATTCTATTTGAATAATTTCAATCATACCTAGAGGTGGGAACAATTGAATAAAAATATTCGAATTATTTGATTGTTCACTTCAATCGAATTATTCGAATAAAGTGTTTCAAAACCGAATAACTACAATTGAATGATTCTATTTGAATAATTTCAATCGAATGATTCTATTAGAATAATTTCAATCGAATGATTCTATCCGAATAACTTCATTTGATAGTTCTATTCGGTTTTTGTTTAGCTTCTCTTCAACAATGGAGTATCCGAATGAATTCTTTTGGCTTTCTGCTTGTTTACTCTCTGACCGGTCAAGAGGAGAGGAGCGTGGGCTCTTGCATCATATACTTCGAGGGAAGTCCCTGAGAACCACAAATGTTGATGGAGAAGATTTCTGTAAGTGCCAATTCTGAAGATAATGCGAAGCAGAAGTCCAGTAATTATAAATCTTGAAAATATCACTGTAGTGATGGAGTTCTTCTCAATCTCAGTAATAACAAAACTCACTTCTTAAGCTGCTTGCCTGAAACAGTAAATTTCTCTGCATGTTAGTGATCAAGGAATTCCATTTTACCACCCAACTGGTTATCTCGTTTGGTAGATTCGACTGCCGATGAAGGGAAAAACCAGGGTTAATGGGACAGGGGAGGAAATCCGGAGAAACGGCGTTGCTTGGTAGTTTGTTTGGAGAGTTTGGTGAAAGATGATTTGGGGAGTGAGGAAGACGGCAGTGAAGTTGTTTATTTTGTGCTAGTTGTCTTTTTGGTTGAGAATATTCGTCCTTCTCTATCAAGCCCCCATGGCAAGAACCCCATACCCGCGAGGACCTGAGCCCTAGGTGAGCAATAGGTGGTGGCAGCTTCGCGCAACAGTACCGCCCAAGCGTACCTTCTAGCGCTACAATCCTAGATCCCCGATTTAAGAAGATGGCTTTTGGTCTAGAAGAAAATGCCTCTGAAGCATACAATCATATACAGGATGAAGCGGATGCACTCCATTTAAGGGAATATGTAAGTGTGAGTGTGTCCGAAGAGGAAATACCTACATCTACAAGTAAGGAGTCCTCTCTGTTGTACTTTGTTGAGAAAAAAACTGCAGATAAAGACACAGTGCATTCATCCAGTTTTTCTCAGGAAGATTTAAGACTGTATATTCAAATGCCATTATGTAATAGGGAGCAGTATCCTCTGAACTTTTGGTATAAATATGAGGCTAATATGCCTCTTGTTTCCAAAATGGCCAAAAAATATCTATGCATTCCGGCAACCTCTGTTCCTTCAGAGAGACTTCTTTCTAAAGCTGGTCAGATTTGCAGTGATTTGCAAAGTCGAATCCAATCGACAAATGTTGACAAACTTCTTTTCATAAACTCTAATATTCATTTATTAGAATAGAGGTGATAATTGAATTTTGCTGTTTATCTATAGAAACGTTTTTCTTTATCATAATTTTTGTTTAATATCCTTATTATTGCTTTCTAAATCCTAGCAATGGAATAAATAGTTTGTCGAATAATCTGTTTTGTTTGGACTGAATAAAACTAATTAGGCATTGTGATATGTTATATATTTTATTACTCCCTTATCATGACAATGAAAAGCAAAAAGTATCAAGATCAAAAACAAAAATCAATTGCTTGGTTAATCTGATATTCTTGCAATGTTATATTGGAATTATCTTTAAATGTATTATGGAATTAGGAACGTTAGGGAATTAGTGGATAGTTGAATTTAAAATAGATACCTAAATTACTTTTCCTGTTTATTCAGTTTTTCTAATAGTATTTTTAAATAAATTTAAATTTTACCCTTGTAGCAGTGCCAACAATTCTTTCAATAGCAAAAATAAGGTGACGAATCACTTATTCAGAGGTTCTGAAAATTAGTTCAATTGAATTCCCAAGGTAATATGAAAGACACAATGAAAATCTGATAAACTGCCCGAGTAGTGATCGTCTGACCCAATCAAACAATCGTCAAAACATTCGACAATAATTCTATTGTTTCTTTCAATCGATTTTCCTCTCTTAAATGTGAACCTCTTTACTTCTTCCCTAATTTCATGACGTATATTAATCTATTATGGTGTAGGTCTCTGGAATGTTCAATACTTGTGAATTAATATTTTCAGTTCTGCAATTCCAAATCAAATCTGAGAGGACTGATAAACTATAATTAGCATCTGCTTCATATGTGTAGACATTTCTTTTCATTAATCTCAAACATATCTATACCAATAAAGGATTGGTTTCACTAACTCGGAATTTGATCCTTTGATACCAATCCTTTATTGGTATAGCTATGTCGATGACGTTATTTGCTTATGGACTGGTACTGGATGCATCCTGGACCAGTTTTTCAAATTTCTTAACTCCATCCACAGTAAAATTAAATTTACTATGGAAAAAGGTATCAATGGCAGCCTCCCTTATTTAGATGTCAATAGGAATGGATGTCTTAGTCAATGGATGCCATGAGTTCTCCATTTACAGGAAACCGTGCTATACCGACACCACCATCAGTAGTGATTCTTTTCACCCCCTCTCCTATAAGTTGGCTGCTTATCACAGCATGGTCCATCAGCTATCAAATGTACCCCTCTCTGTGCCGAATTATAATAAGGAAGTTAACATCTTGAAATATATTGCTGATAATATATTCAATCCAGATATCGTGGACAATATTGTAAAAAGAAAATAGCTTTCAATCAAATTTTCCATGAATCCAAGTCAACCAATGATAAGCAATGGTGTTCCCTCAAATTCTTGGGTAAGATGTCTTACTCGGTGTTTAATAGTTTCTCCGAGCAGTTCAATTGCTCCTTCAAGACGGGTACCCCAAACTAAAAGAGTTATTTGTGAATTGTAAAGACCCTGTTGATGTGTGTAGCAGAAGTGGTGTATATAAACTTGAATGTGATGCTTTTTATATTGGCCAGACTGGAAGGTCTTTGGTCGAGAGACAAAAAGAACATAAACGTGCCTTCCTTTACAACAACCCTTCTGCTTCCCATTTTAGCCAGCACTTGCTTATAAAGGGACATTCAAGTGACTTTAAAATGACAGTGCTTCACTTATGCGATAAAAGTGTTAGACTTGACGTCTTAGAAACTTTTGAAATCGTGAAGAACTCTTCTTCAAACATTGTAAACGAATTTCTATTTCCTAACCCCTCCCCCATTTTACGAACCATTATCCCCTAACCCACCGCCTTCCTTGTACTGTGTTACATTTCAGCCACCATCATCTTCTTTGGATAACCTGACATATAATGAATTTTAAGACTGTGCATCCTGTGTATAACTTGCCCTCAAGCACTCTAACCCCAAGGGTTCGAATCCCGGCAAGTTGGATTTTTCCTGTTAGGGAATGGTTAGGGTTATTTGTTCATTTTTATTGTTTGAAGTCTACCACTGTAACTGTCCAATAAATGGATGTTTGTGGGAGCTTTGAGATATAAATGAATAAATTCAAAGGATATATTTAGATTCATAAGTCGCCAGAAACTGCCACTGGTGTACACCAGGGGTGTATTAATGCCTTAATTAATCTACCCTATTTCATATTTCCCAATATGAGGTCACCTTCATACCCAACGCATGGATTTAGATTTGTAAGTCACCGCAAGCAGCCAATGGTGTATGGCAGGCGGTGTATATCAGATGGTGCATGGCAGGCAGGGTATTGCAGCCGGTATATTTATTCCTTACTTAATCTACCCTATAAGATATTTTCCAAATCGGTGTTCTTTTAAAACCTAAGGAATCGATTCAGATTCGTAAGTCAACATCAAAAAAGTTCCTTTTCCCATACGAATGCATTGAGCGGATTTTCAAAAATTCGTTTAGATTATTTTCCGTTAAGATAGAACGCTGAAATTCACGATATCTTAGATTCTTGTCGTACTGGCCACAGGTTCGATGCTAGGACAAATCAAATTTCGCCCGTAAAGGATATACAGGCCGTCTTTTTCAAAATTTTTTCGGGACATTTGCCGAAGAGCGAAATAGCTGAAATTCGGCACAATAGTATTTGTGGCTTTATTTCATATTCAGGCCTAACAACTGCTAAACTTATAATCCTTGGTTTGACGCCATGGTGGGTTGAATAATTCTCCGTAAGAAATGTACAAGAAACTTGGATAATATATTGAGCTACTTCCCGATACGAATTTGCCTTGAATCTTCAGTGATAATTAGGCGATTTTTTTGCGTGAAGAAACCGACCATCTCTCCAAGGAGTAATGGAGACATCGCTCCTGGGTATCATATAAATAGACGTTTCTTTTGGAGGACTCGAGTTAAGGTTGAGTAACAAAAATATTGCGATATTCATAAAGAAAGAACATTTCATCAGCTTATTTTAATAATGTAGGCAATAAGGGAATTTGTGTAGCAAATAGTTCGGGATTGAGGCGTGCGCTCAACATGTACCACTCACAATCCTTGACGGGTGCGGCAAAGGGACCTCAACGACTCAGTCAAGAATATGTTCTTTGGCATAATATAAAGACCATTATGTTCCAATTCTTCCTAACTTTTCCTAGTTTCTGACTAAAACAAGTTTGAAAATCAGCTTAAAATTTGAATAACAACTAACACATCACCAGGCGAGTAGTCGTGTAACGGGGGCAGTACAGGTTTTTCAAATTATATTCATCCTTTTGCAAATCAAGTATGTACTTTTACATATATATCATATTTAAAAAACATCAAATAATGCTAATTACATAGTTAGAAATTAAAAATTTTATTATAATTCATACAGTTATATAATTACATACAGGAGAACAGACATACGTTATATTGTCTATGTATGAGATTTTGAATTTTTACCAGTAAAAATCTAACTATTAAAAAGTAGTTTTTGATTTTTTTATTACATAATTAAAATTTATTTGATGATTTTTAAAATATAATATATATGTATAAGTACTTGATTTTCAAAAGATTGAATTTAATTCGAAAAACTTGTACATAGTTACTATTCGCCCGTCACTGACCGATAGTCAGCCGTCACATCACAAGGAAAGAGATGTCAGCTGTGTTAACAGATGAGTTACGTATACGTAATTGACGGTCATAACTTTTCATGTACTTTAATCTCATACTTTCTGCCGCTTTGGCTTTTCTTGGGTAATCGTAGGACAATTCATGTCATCTTCATATTTATGTAAAATATGTATGCATATACATTTACATTCATCTTATAGAACTTTTGAATGGAAACATCTGAAACGTATTATGAAAGACAAGAAAACGAATTACAAGCTTTAAAGGTATGTATTAAAGCATTCCATAAAGCGTTCTGTTTGGTTAATAACATAAATTACTCGCTTGATTTGTGTTATTAATCAGATTCCTTTTATGTTTAAGGCGATTTATTCAGCGGAATTGCGCGACTTAAGAGAAGCGGATTCTAGAAAAGTTTCTTGTCCTCCGGAGATAGTTATTACTCTTTATCCTCAGCAAGGGGCAAGTACACGTGATCAGGAAATTCATACACAGATTGATTTGCATGTAACATGTGTGGGAACCTATCCGGAAGAGTAAGTTTTTGAAATTGGTTTAGATTATTTCAATGCTTAATCTTTTGTGATGGTTTAATTTGACTCCTTTTTTGTATTCTTTTTTGTTCTATTAATTATTATTTTACAGTGTGCCAGTTATAGAATTAGAGAGCAGCAAAGGTATTTCTCGAGAGAATGTGTCACTGCTACTAGGGCAGCTGGAATCTTTAGCATCAGAGCTTCGTGGTGAAGTTATGATATATGATTTAGCCCTGCATGTTAAGGTTTTAGTTCTTCATTAAATCATGACATCTTCTAATTAACTACCTATACCATCATGTAGACATTTATTATTCATTTATTCGTTACAGGAATTTTTACATTTATGTTATAAACCTGGCTTCAAATCGTTCCATGACGAAATGGAGAATCGCTTGGAACAGCAAAATTTGCACCAGATTCAGTTGAAGAAACTTAAAGAAGATGAAGAGGTATGTTTGTTTATTAGATTTTACCTAGAATATTTTACTTTCATATCATTTTTAGAAGTTTCATTTTGGTACATATATTTTGAATGCTCTTTCTTGAAGAATGGAATTAGGAAAGTTTTAGCTTCTGAGCCTTTACAGGTTTGAAATGTGTATTTGTGACTTCTTGAATATTATTTGTTATTCTTTTTAAACATCTCCAAAGTTGCATTTAAGGAAGGCAAACCAACTGTCAATTGAATCATGAAACACACAATAACTTGATATACTGGTAGTTTTCGTGTAATTGTCCAGCATATTCGAATCACATTATATGATCTCTGCATGGTCTTTCTGGGTTTCCAGCCACACTGGTTGTTGTTTTGATGATATTTTGCCAACATTCCAGTAGGCTTCTTCTTGAAGATGTTGGATTTGGCTTCTGGTCACTCTCACATAGGCCATCTCTTCTAGCTGCTTTTTCATAGTTGGTCAATAGCATGCTGTTCTGTGATTCGTTCATGGTTGGAGGACTCCTTTCCAGGTATCATTTAGGTATCTGTCCTCTCTGTTGTTGAGTTTTTTCAATATTTCTATTGCTTCCATTGTTAAATGGAATGCTATCTCAATGCCTCTTCCCATCACCTCCCAATTCAGAAAATGTCAATGACTGCAAAACTGGTCCATTGGGCCTACATCACATCAGATTCAGACTCTATAGAGAGACACCTTATGAAAGCCAGAAAAAGAAATAGCTATGGGAGCAACATGGTCTCAAAATTGATTTTGAAGGAAGAAACATGCCTTCAGAATTAGGCCTTCAAAAGGGCTGAAGAAGCAAACCAACATAACCAAAATACTACATTGGTGAGACATACAGTCCCTTGAGATTTAGGGTGTGAGGATACAAAAGAATGACAGAAAACAAGGAATTTAATGTATCTACCAATGCAGAGCATACTTGGAGCAAACCCAAGCATAATACTATACAATATGAGGGGGCCTCTGTGGCTTCAAACGAGAAATGTTATGATCGAAGCGACATAAATATTCAAAATGCGTAACAACAGAGAGGATGGATATCCAAATAATGCCTGAAAAGGACTAACAAACTCCAAAGAATGTACAAATCACAGAACTGCATGCTATTGACCAACAATGGAAAAGCAGCCAGAAGAGATGGTCTATGTAAGAGTGGCCAAAGCCAAATCTTTGACCTGAAGGAGCCTTCTGGGATATAGGCAAGATGCCATCAGAACAACAACCTGTAACTAGAAACCTGGAAAGACTGGACTGGACCTGGAAATCTACAAACCAACAATTGATATGACTTTATTAAATCATGTTTGCAGAAACAAGCAATACAGGAGCAAATTCGAAAGAAAACTGAAGCTCTGGAAAAGGGAAGGCAGAGAAGGAGATTTAGAGTAAACTCTGAAGAGAAAGAAATTAATTTAGTAATGGCTGAAAATCATCTGCATCCAGGAATGAAAGCTGAGAGAAGTAGAAGCTGTTGTTTTGTTAGAGCCAGCTCTTTTTCCAATCAAAGGTGATTTTTGTTGTAATTACTCAGCATGTTCTATTAGAGTCTGTGAGCTTGTTTTGAAATATTTTTGTAAATATAGTTTTTTTTTAGGTATATCCTCTGACACAATTTTTTTCTTTATTTTCTTTTTGTGATTGCATTTTCCATATTTTAGCTCTCAAATCTTTCTTATTTCCTTCTTATGTAGAATTTATTCTTGAATTTATTTAGCTTATTTTCCTGGTACTGTTATAACTTGGTTTGGATTGAAAGTTCTTCAGTTAGCAATCCGAAGATTGGATTGCAGCAGTTGTTTTCCGTCTCCACTCCTCCCGATCTTGCACCAGTCTTTTAACTCTAAGCAGGAATGGCAGCCCATATCCTCTACAATCCAATTGATGTATTCCTTTCTCGGTCTACCTCTCACATTGGTGCCCCTGATTGAGCCCTACAATATTATTGCTAACAATCCTTCATGTCTTAAGATGTGGCCTATCCAGGAGTCTCGTCTCCTTCTCATTGTGCTCCACAGGCATGGCACTTCTTCAGCTCTCTGTAATACCTCTTCATTGGTAACCTTATCTACCCACAATATCTTGAGGTTTCTCCGGTAGCACCACATCTCAAATGCCTCTATCCATTTTCTTCCATCTGGACCAAGGGTCCATGTCTTGCTTCCATAAAGTAAGACGCTCCATATAAAGGTCTTGAGGAGGCGTTTTCTTAGACACAAGTTGATATTGTTGGATGTGAAGAGCATTTTCTTTTTATTAAAAGTCACCTTTGTCTGATTAATTCTACTAATGAGATCTTTATCACTTCGACCATCTGACATGATTTTGCTTCCAAGGTACTTGAACTCTTGTACTGTTTCAAGTCTTTGACCACCTAGCATAAGTTCAGCTCCTGTCCCTTTCCTGCTCATTACAAGGATCTTTGTCTTTTCTCTATTGATGTTAAAGTTATATCCAATCAATAAATATTCCTTCACCAGCATCAAATAGTTTTTATTTTCTTAAACTAATATCAATATGAGGACGATTTCAATTGTGGTGATGAAGTTTCTTAGTAAAACAAACAAGGTACTCTTGTAGAGGTTTCTAGGAGAGGCAAATGAACCTATGTATTTTTAAGTGAGTTGATTTTTCACTGCAGTGGTTTGTTTATTAATGTCTTCAACACTGATCTAAAGTTTTCTTTTTTAAAAATTTGGATATCTTGTTAATGATTATTTGGAGAAATAAAATAAGTTATTTTTCTGCTTACATTGCAGCATATAAACGTTATCAGATGCTTCAACCTTGAAGCACTCATAGCTTTCATGGTCCTTTGCTCTAGATAGATGGTGGCTAATAATATTTACCCCCCAACCATCTCCTCAATAATAAAATCGATGGTAGAA
>KZ309331.1:121775-156812 GCA_000376725.2 Ladona fulva | reverse complement strand
TAAGATTCTTTTCTGGTGTTCATAATTTTGTTTTTTAAGTACAGTGGTACCTTGAGATACAAGTGCCCCAACATACGTGTTTTTTGAGATACAAGCCGTTACTAGGTTCTTGTTTTTGCCTTGAGTTAAGAGTCAAAATTTGGTATACAAGCCTACTTTGGTGATGCTGGCCAGTTGGCATAACGAGCCACCGCTCAGATTTGCGAGTCTTGGACATACAATTCACATGTTTACCTTGCTAAAGAAGCATTTCTGCTGTGATGTTTTAATTTTGTGGTTTCTTCGGTACATACAGTTATTTAGACAAATTTTTTTTCTTATAACCATGAGTCCTAAGAAGATGAGTGTAAAGAACAATGGTGAGAAAAAAAACAGTGATACCCATGGAATTAAAGCGTGATGTAATAGATAAACATGAGCAAGGCGTAAGAGTAATAGACTTGGAAATGCAGTACGATTGCATAACTTCTACCATATGTAGTACTACTCTGAAGCAGAAGACTTGATAAAGGCTATTATTCCAGCTAAGGGCATTAAAATTATTTCAAAGCTACATAACTCTGTCCATGAAAAGATGGAGAATCTGCCGTTTTTCTGGTTGACAGAAAAGCAGCTCGCTGGAGACACTGTGTATATATGTCTGAGAGTATAATTCACAAAAAGGCAGTTACTAATCGTGAGGTACTAAACAATAAGATAGTTAGATGGAGAATGAAGATTAATGTAAAAATGGAGCGAAAGAATTTGGTCTCAACCAGGAAAAAGGAGGTAAGTAATACAAAATTGAAAGAATATAGGAAAGAGTTCCAGTTGGAACTTAGAAATTGGTTTTCAGCACTTCAAGAAGAACTGGAAGCCAAAGTCATGGAAGTCGTGAAAGCAGCGGTAGAAGAGGTAGCAAGTACACCATGAAGACCAAAGGATAAGAAGTTCAGCAACAGAACCAGGAAAATGATGAAACAGCGAAAGCAACTGAAGCACTCAGACTTGCCAAAGGAAAATATCGAATATGTCGAGCTATGCAAGTCTATCAGAGCGGCGATGAAGGAAGATGTAAGGAATTTTAACGAAAGAATTGTACAAGAAGCTATAGAGAACAACAAGAGTATGAAGAGGGTCAGACGACGCCTAGCAATGGGAAAGAAACAAATCTTGGTCGTCCAGAAAGAAGATGGCACAACAACTTCCAATAGACAAGCAATACTGAGGACAGTAACCGAATACTTCACCAACTTATACAAGAAGACAGAAAATGTTGAAGAGGAAAACCAAGAAGAAACACAAAACTCAGAAAATCCCCCCTCTATTCTCCCAGAAGAAGTAACAGAGGCCATCAAGAAGATGAAGAATGGAAAGGCAGGAGGAGCTGATGGAGTTTTAGCAGAATATCTGAAACTTGGTGTTACAGAAATTTCTCCTGTCCTAGCGCAGTTATTCACTAATTGCCTTAGACAAGGGAGAATTCCGAAGGAATGGAACCATGCAAAGATTGTCCTTTTGCACAAGAAAGGAAGCAAGGAAGATTTGAAGAACTACCGCCCCATCAGCCTCCTTCCTGTTATTTACAAAACGTTCATGAGAGTAATAGCTGCACGTCTGAAGACGTCCCTGGCAGCTGCCCAGCCCAGAGAACAAGCTGGATTTCGCAAGGGATTCAGCACTATGGACCACATCCACACGCTGCAAGAAATTATCAGCAAAATGAACGAATACGAGATGCCACTAGTACTCTGCTTCGTGGATTATGCCCAGGCCTTTGACTCGGTAAGTACCTCCTCCACACTGGAGGCACTGGGGAAACAAGGGATAGATACAAAGTACATCCAACTTCTACGCAGCATCTACAAGGACGCCACAGCCTCTGTAATGCTGCATGAAGAAACAGAGGAATTCCGGATTGAGAAGGGAGTGAGACAAGGCGACTGCCTTTCACCAATTCTTTTTACAGCCGTTCTGGAAGAAGTCTTTAAAACCTTAGACTGGGAGGAAAGAGGCCTACGGATCAATGGAGAGCACATCAGTCATTTGCGTTTCGCAGATGATATAGTACTCTTCGCAACCAACGGTGAAGATCTAGCATCAAGACTTCAAGAACTGAACGCGGCTGGGCAGAAAATAGGACTCAGGATAAACTTATCGAAAACTAAGGTAATGTATAATTCTTTTGCAGCACAAGTACCAATCCTACTACAAGAGGTACCCCTTGATGTTTGTTCAGAGTACACTTACCTGGGACAACTGGTTACGACAGGAGAGAAAAACAGGATTAATGAAGTGAATCGAAGAATGAAACTAGGCTGGAGTGCCTTCGGAAGAAACGCCCATATTCTGAAGTCGAAAATGCCAATGGTCTTGAAGAGAAAGGTCTTCAACCAATGCATTCTACCAGTTTTGACATATGGAAGTGAAACATGGGTGTTAAACGCAGCAATAACCCAGCGACTTCAGACTACACAAAGAAGTATGGAACGATGTATGCTTGGAATCACAAGAAGAGACAGGAAACGCAACACCTGGGTTAGGAAGATAACAGGAGTGACAGACATCATAGATAAGGTAAGATCACTGAAATGGATGTGGGCAGGCCATGTTGCAAGGAGAAACGACAACCGATGGACATCAGCAGTTCTGAACTGGATACCAAGAGACGTGAAGAGACCAAGAAGAAGACCAAGGGACCGATGGAACAGAGACATCATTCAGTATTTAGGGGTAACATGGCAACGAGAAGCTCAGAATAGAGAGAATTGGAAAGCGCTTGGAGAGGCCTACATCCGACGTCAGATTGAAAATGGCTGATGATGATGATATCCCGTCCTCACAGGTCCACAGTTCATTGCCTCATTGGGGTGGAGGGGTGTAAACAGAGGTTGGAGTTGATGTATAGCTCAGGTTCATGCTAAGAAGGCTTCAACAATATCTCCGGCCAAATAGTGAGAGTGGCACTCATNATATGTATTTGAGATACATATGAGTGAAAGTAAATTAATGACTAAAATATGTCAATTTTTCATTTTCCTTAGACCTTAAAGATTTAATCTTTGGCAGTTAATTATTTAATTGGATTTTATAATAGAGACTAAACATTTTAACAACAGGACTCATTGCATGAATAATATTAATAATACATAATGCAAGCTACTTTTTTCTTGCAGTCATATCTCTACAGTTCAGCATTGGCTCTCGCTACAGTATCTGTATTTCTAAGAGTTGGCTTCCTACTTAAACTGATTTTAATGGTCACTTCAATGGGTGTGCATCTATTCCTATTCCACAATTTGCCAGCAGCTAAAGTCTTGTTTTCGTATTTTTATGAGACACACAATGATGGGTAAGTTATGTTTATGTGATCAAATTATATATATCCATATCATTCATTGATTATTTATGGAATTTTCAGTTAATGATAAGTCATACCTTTAATTGGAAAGCATAATCATACATCTTCCATAATATACATTTATCCATTTTCCTTATTTATAGAATACACACAAGAAGAATCAAACTTCAATTTTTAAATCAATGTAAGAACCAATCATAATTACTTATTTACCATAGAGCAAAATAAAACTATGAAGACAATACATAATTTTAATAAATAAAGTTATTTCAACTACAAATGTGGTGTATCTATTCTGTAAGTAAACTTATACCCTAAGCCAGACAGCAGTAAACCAAACTAGTTGCACATAATATTGTGCAAAATATGGTAAAGCAAATCATTCTCCTAAAATGCTATGAAACTCTTTTGAATCACTGTAAATTAATTGCAGAAATTCCTAAGTGCTAATCAACATAAAATGTACTTCTTTTATGTAAACATTTCTTGCCAAAGTTTTAATTCTGATTAATGTAAATTCACATTGATGTCAAATTTTATAAAAACACTAGCTGAAGTGCCCGTTGATTCTCAACGGGGAAAACAGATGTCGGATTATATGTAGTATACCTATTTGTACAAAAGAGAAAATTACACCTCGCATCATCCCGTAGTTTAGTCCAATGGGACAGGTTATCGAAAACAAAAATTTTCTAATCAAAGTTCGAGGCCGAAATCNGTAGATTCATGCTAAGAAGGCTTCAACAATATCTCCGGCCAAATAGTGAGAGTGGCACTCATTCATTCACCAACTGGCAGTGAGACAGCCTGGTGAATCACTGACTTTTACTCTTCAGGGGCAATTACAATTTATCATGATGAGTTTCTGTAATGGAAATTTACCTGGACGTAAAAGGACCACCCATTCGGATGTCCGAGGGGTTGTTGCATTACAGAGGTTTTTTGGTCCTGCCATTAAGAAATACCTCGAGCTGAATGACTTACCCCTGCAAGCCATTCTCGTCCGTGACTATGCTACTTTAGACTTTGAAGATGACATCCTCGAGAAGTTCAGCTTTATAAAGATTCTCTACCTACCACCCAGCACCACTGCTATTTTAAAGCCCATGGACCAACAGGTGATCTCCAATTTGAAGAAACTTTTTACCAAACAAATGTTTCAACGCTGCTTTGAGGTTACGGAGAGTACAAATCTCACTCTTCGAGAGTTCTGGAAGGAGCACTTCAACATTGTCATATGCCTCAAAATTATTGATATGGCCTGGCAAGGTGTTACAAAAAGGACCTTGACCTCTGCTTGGAAAAAACTGTGGCTGGAGGATGTAACTGAAAGTAACTTTGAAAGATTTAGACCTGAACAGGAAGTGCTGGAAAAGATTCTGTACCTCAGAAAGTCCATGGGCCTGGAAGTAGATGTGGAAGATATCAAAGAGCTTGTCACCGCACATTTCGAGGAACTGACGACGGAGGAGTTGATGGTACTATATACACCCTGAAAAGGTTGCAAAAGTGAGAAAGAAAACATTAATATGTATTCACCATACAATAATTTGTTTTGTCAATATCTGTTTATTTCTTTAAATTATCTTTTACTAGTTTTATTTTTTTTGTATAAAATACTTGTTCATTATAGTAAATATATTTTCTGGTAAAAAAATTTAACAAAAAAATTGGGATGATTTTTGGGGGGCTGGAATGAATTAATCATGTTTCAATTAATTTAAATGGGGAAAATTGATTTGAAATACTAGAATTTTGACTTATGAGCTCAGTCGCAGAATAAATTAAACTTGTACCTCAAGGTATGTACCACTGAACTTTCAAAATCTAACAAAATAACAAGAAAGGAAATGTTATAATAAAACCAACTTGAATTTTATCATAACTCTGCTAAAATGTTAGTTTGCTTTAATAGAAATATACAATGCACCTTCATGTATCAATTTTTATCCAAAATTTTCCAAATATTTGTTTAGTTGATCTTATTGTTGAATAGGATATGATAAACATATTGAAATTGATATAGGAAAATTAATAAAATATTTGCAAATATTTGCAAATGGATAATTCCTTCACAAATGAAATAAAACAATCACTTGAACTGAGAGTTTTGATTCTAATCATCTATGATTGCTCCAGATTTATTATTAACCCCTTAACTGGGGGCTATTTCCTTAACATTCGCAGGATGGGGAAAAATTCTACTGAATTCTAAAATTTGAATTCTCTTCTCCTTAATATATCTAGTGATTATGTGATGATCTGTGATTTTTATTTTGAAAGAATTTAAATATCAACAATTTTATCTTAAGTGTTTGGAACTCCGTCGATGGCACACTATTGGCTCATAACAGGCAAACTCTTGGTAGGCTTGGTAGCGTATTCCCAAAATTTTTCAGCAAGTGAAAGTTACATTTCACACATCGATTTTGATTTGCTCATAATTTCATGCCATTGTTTTACCAAAACCAACTATCTGCTTGAACTACTGCTTTGAAATCCTTTGTAAAAATATCTCACACAATATTGTACGCAAATGAATGCTGAAAGTAAATGCAGTACTCATCAAATAATTATTTTTCTGTGGGATCTCCTACATCAAGGTGTATATATTTACACTGTACACAATTTACAGAATATTTGCAACGTACAAAATTTACACTACGCACTGGTTGCGCTGAATGTCAGAAGTCCGTTTCTGCATGGTATACCTGGAAGCAAGGAGCAGCACACAGCCACCCATTGCATCATTATAATAAATGCAAACCTCTGGTTTCATCTTCATACCACCCTTTCTTTCTTTTACCGACTTCATTTTTGCATCGTGAATACTGCTAAGCATATAAACATCACTTCTGTCTCTCCTTTTCAATACCATCAACTTTTTTCGGAATGCCGCAACAACTTCCCCTTTTTGCAATTTTGTATTCGTTACATCTTTTGGAAGCTCCTTGCGATTTCAACAGACAGTTCCAACAGCATCTGTTTATAGTATAGTAAGTAAATAAAAAATTTCAGGGCTGCTATAATAATTATCTAAGCCTATCAAATACCCTTTATTCAGAAGCTTTTCTGATAAATTTAGCATTATTTTTGTAGGTTTGGTAAAGTTTTCAAATCAACACATTCTATTACATTTTTTAAATCAGTATCCTTTCCAGTATATATGATAATGCTCCATAAATATCCTGACTTTGCCTCACAAAGTTTAAAAGATTCCATTCCAAAATGAGATCTTTTCTTAGGAATAAAAACATTCCATGACAACAGACCTTACCATGGAAGTAAACTCTCGTCAATAGAAATTCTAGCATCGGGTTTGTAACTCTCCAAGAATTTCTTCAGTAAATAATTTAACACAAGATTTATTTAAACAATTTCTGTGAGCTCGCACTCCTCCAGAAAAACTCGAGAATCACAGTAAAGAATAAAATGGTAGCATTGGGTGGTATTACCCTGAAAGGTCGAAATTTTGGGGAAGACCGTCCCATGTATGAAGACGATTCTAATAAGAACTGAAAGAAACACCAAGTAAAAAAGAATCTCGTAAGATGGCAGGACCAACAAGAAGGACTAGGATTAAGATTTGGCGTCTAAAAACGCTTTCCCCATTGAGAGAGGGATTATTTCGAAAAGCGCGTCTATAGACACGCTCCCCACCTGGCGAGTGATATGGAGGCTCGTGTATAGTCGCTTACCCCAGTTAAGGGGTTAATAGTGGTCCTATTGAATGTATAAAAATCATTTCATCATTGAAATCTTGGAAAGCCGTTACACATTCTCCATATTTATACTCAAATAGTATTACATAAAATGTTATTTATTATTATATTATCAATTGAAAATTGGCTGTTTAGTGAGCAATAATATTAGTTTTGGGTACAGAGTCATGTATGATCAAAAAATTTCATGGTAATAATATACTCAAGGAACAAATAAAAGGGAAATTCTATTAAAGAGAAATTAAAACCATCACAAAGAGGAATGGTAACAATCCCAATCACCTTAATGTAAGGACACCAGTTTTCTAATCCACAAAACTAAGAGATATAGTTGTTCCTTTGAAACACTTTTCATAAGTTTCTCTGATAAAGATGTTGCACAGGGCTCACTTTTGCATGTGTCTTACTAATGTACCAAATAGATTTACAAATGGTAACGTAAATCCTTTTGTTCTCTTATATGTATCGATATTTTTATCAAAACTTTGGTATCATTAATGAGGAGACAAGAACAAATTAATACTTTTATTCATTTGGGACAAATGCCCCAAAATTGGTACTGCCCCAACCAAAAGAGTAAATATTGTCACCTTATCTTAAGGTTATTTTTGAAAATATTAATGTGAATTAACATAAAAATAATTATTTAAGAAATTTCAGGATTAAATAATACTAAGCAATTTAAATGTATTTTTAAATGCTGCTGTGATTTTAAAATGCATTATTTCCTGACTGTAACAAGCTTATAATTCTGTCTCAACTAAAGGTCTATCATTTTACTGTTCTATTATAGGAATTGTACCATGAGCGTTACAACTGTATTGCAGTAATGTTTGCTTCTATTCCAAATTACAAGGAGTTCTACGATGAAAATGATGTGAACAAGCAAGGGTTAGAATGCCTTCGTTTACTAAATGAAATCATATGTGATTTTGATAAGGTAATTACATCACAAGTCCATAATTTTGTAACAATAATACATGCTAAATCAATTTGATAATTAATGTAAAAAATATATTTAACTTGATATTCAAACAAGGAAAGGATTTTAGGTACTTGGCACGATAAGTCGTGCATAATAATTGTCCTGAGTAAAGTTCTGCAATAATCATATCATATCAAGTTACCAAGGAGAAACAGACATGAAAAAAAGTCTGATGGAACCGGGCCTAAATTTAGTTGCATCTAGAAGATCAAAACCATTGGAAGTACATATATGCTTGCATCTGGATTGAGGCCAGGCAAAGAAGTCCCGGTTCCGTCAGACTTTTTTCATGTCCGCTTCTCCTTGGTAACTTGATATGATATGATTATTGCAGAACTTTAATCAGGACAATTATTTGGGACAACAATGGCCGTGTTTATGATTAACAATGTCTTGAGATCCCCTTCAATAAGCTCTTGAACTGTCTGAATGTTTACATCCATTACTCTGCCATTGTAAATTACTCTAATTCTCTTCTTATCAGCACTGAATACTATGCAAAACGGTGAAGGATATAGTTCCCTTAAAATGCTATAAATAACATTCTTTGGGATAAGTTTTGCAAGGGAAACAATGTCCCTACCCACTCCAGACACTTAAAACTGTTAATTTTCAAGGCCACACCTCAATCAAAAAATTACAAAATTGCAAACTTTATTTGATTCTCCCAGATAATATGGTATGTACATCAAGTTAGTCATCCTTACGATCAAATTATTACTCCTTTTGCTGATTTTGAAATTATATCAATTGCCTCAACCATATTCTGAGAATCATTTTTATCTGTTACTTCTACCCATACAACTGAAATAATTAACATTTTCATTTATTTTTCCTTTGCAGCTTTTACTCAAGCCTAAATTTAGTTGCATCGAGAAGATCAAAACCATTGGAAGTACATATATGCTTGCATCTGGATTGAGGCCAGGCAAAGAAGAAGGCAATGTAAGAAATATTTTTATTTCAATGTATTTGCTCATCAGAAATTTTTAATTACTATTCTGTAGATATCAGTGTATGGGTAGTTCTTATTTTTTAACTCTCATAAAATTTAGTTAGCTAAAAAACTTTCATAAAGTTTAGTTTAGCTTTTGGGATTTCTTAGCTTATTCTGATTTTAAAATAATTCACTTCTCTTTCAAACACTATTGAAAACTTTTCTGAAAAGTGCAATTCATTCAGCTAGCATTTGATGATCATAACCTGTTTTTCTCCTTAAAATAGTAAGCTATGAATTTTAGGTGGTGTAAGCATAAGCATTCTTACCAAAAGTCCAAATTTAATAAATGCCTTAATTCTAGGGATACCACTTAAAATATAACTTTAAAGATATAACATACTTAACCCTTTAGCTGCGGGAGCCTCAGATTTTTCTACAACTGTGTGCGGGAGAAAAGTAACAGGGGTACTGGAGGCGCTGGCAAGTCCTAGCAGTTACTTGTCCCTTATAATCCGGGTCGACCATTTTCCTATGGGTTGCNAGTTGACGGAGGGAGGATAACCTACCCGGAAAAAAACAAAACAAAACACAAACCCACAAACACACAAACCCACAGAATTTCTGCTTTATATATATAGATATTTTTTTCATATGTCATCTATATCATGAATTCATCAAAATTAACAAGTGTAAAGAGAACCAAAATTAGTTACAATATCTCAAGCATCTAAAATCAATAACTGAAATAAAATCACAAATAGTTACATACAAGTTCAGTGGTCAGAATACTTGCCCAAAAAGTGGGAAACCTGGTTTCAAGTGCCAGTCATGTCACACATGTTATTCCTTAGTTACATAAGAATTAATGTATAACCCTATTTGTATTGATGTATTACTTCATATAAATATCAATTCATATTATAACTCATGTTCCTAACTTGATCAAATTTCCATCCATTCAAGATTCCCAGAGCTACCAATTGAAGCTAAGACATCACTCTCTCTGGTAATCCTTGCCGTTCTACTGCATGTGCTGGATCGGCAAATAGAATTCACATCAAGGACAGACTTTTTATGGAAGGCAAAACTGAAAGTCGAACAAGAAGAAGTTGAAGTCATGCGTGGAATAAACAAGATATTACTTGAAAATATACTGCCAGCTCATGTTGCAGATCATTTCTTGGCAGGAGGAAAAGTTAAAGATGTAAGGAAAATATATCTTCTTTCTCAAAATTTACTTTCAGAAAGTTATAATTCACTAATGCAAATAACAAATTGAAAAAACTTAATGAGTTTAAACATTATTGAACTTGATAAGTTTTTATCAGTGCTCTACCATAGCAATTGCTGAAAATTTTATGTAATAATTTCTACAAAAGATGCTTGTTCCTTAAAATGTTACTTAGTGAAAATTTCTTCCCATAGAACTTATTTTTATGATACAGAATCATAAAATTATACTTCCTGACAAACCTACTAAAATTCATAGTTATTTTAGAAACATAAATGTGGACTCAAATCAATTTAAATTCAAAATAAAGTAATTTGATTATTCTAATCCAATAAATATTAGAANTTGCTTAATAACAGGATTAAACCATGGAGCTGTTATAGCTGGAGTTGTTGGAGCACAAAAACCTCAGTATGACATTTGGGGAAACACTGTGAATGTAGCTTCTAGGATGGATAGCTGTGGAGTTATGGGAAGAATGCAGGTAAATATTGATTGCTTCCATACTCTAGAAATTTGGTTATATAATTTACTGATAATGAAATATTGCACAAATTTATGCTACCATGCTCTTTTAATTGTTCAACTTATTGATAATGAACAATATGATAAACTTATATGTGATGTTATTTAGTTGTGTGTTCCTACATAAAGAAGGAAAATTGGTAAAGAATGATAAAAATATTAATATTGAGGGGTTTATAGCTGTACATTTTACATTTAAAATAGCAATATACCACCTTCATGTAGCATGTAACAAAGTGCTGCAGTGCCTTGAGCCCCCAAATCTTGGGTAAATCAAAATTTACAAACAATACTCTTTGATTATTACCCTTCAGCACTAATCATGGATGTTTCCCTTATTTATGATGTTTATCAAAAGATTCGTAGAATGCTGTTGTAACCATTAAATGATTTTTCAAATAAAATGAGAAATGTCTGCAGAAAGCTGTACAGTTCACTCTAATGGAGTTTTGAACTCAGCAAAGTTATGAATTTTTGTAAACCTGAAATAGTTAAAATAATATATTTAGGGTATATAAGGTGAACATGAGTTAAATGTGTAATCAAAATCTACTAAATAAGTAAAATAATCTTCTCTCTAAATTACATTTGATGTCTATTAAAAGTTCCCTTAATGGCAGTTTCTTGAATGATTATAGGCATGTGAAAAATATAAAAAGTAAACTAACAAAGGCTAAAGAATTCCATAATAAAAACTGGAAAAAATTATCAATGCCATTTTGAACAGGCTAATTCTAACTATTTTGACAAACTATGATCATAATCTGCTTTTAATTCTAAATCACTATTTTTCCATGACTATTTATCTTTACAAGATAATGAATACTGCTGTACATCTAATGACCTAAAAATTATTTCAAAATTTTTTTTTTATTTTTAATAGGTGACAGAAGACACAGCAAAGATATTAATGAAAGCAGGCTATGAATGTGAATGTAGAGGACCTACTTTTGTGAAAGGCAAAGGGACTCTGACAACTTATTTTGTTCGAACGCCATTCGACCCTCGACCAGATGACAAGTGAAGCCCTTTGGCAGGAAATATTTTTTAATATCTTTAACCTGTTTCTGGAAAAGAGACAGTTCTGAAATAATTTGGTAGGTTTTGTCTAGCGAGCCGCGATGTTAAAGTAAAGTTCAGCGATCCAAATTGAGGATTTGCTCATTAAACTATTTTTTTAATCAGCATACAAACATACACAGTGAATGATTTTATTTAGGAATCTGCATTTCTGTAAGAGTGAAGTCGGCTGATTTGTATGAAATGGGAGTGAAATGTTATCAAAGGCAATTTTCATTTTGCTTACGTGCGAGCAAAATTTGGAAATTATTAAACAACTACATTTAAAATTGGAAAAACTACTTTCTATGAAAACATTGTACCCTTTATGTATAAATTGGATGATTAAGTGAAAAATCACATATCTTAAGAAAAAAATTTTTATGGATAGTTTTGAAAGCATTTACAAAATTCAAATATATAGTGATTGACCTGTAACTAAAATTCTACATGCTGAGTGACTTAAGTAAGCAATTTTGCATACTTGGGTGAGAAATTAAAGCTTATTCTGTAACTTGCAATTTTATGATTGCTCTGTTAGAATAAGATGCAATCAATTATTATATTTTTAGGAAAAGAAAGGATATATTGTGTATCCACTGTGAGATTCCAATACACCAATGGTAACTCAAGTTTGGATCTAAATTCACCATAAGTGACGGAAGTTATCTGGTGATAAAAGTAAGAGATAAGGCTGTAGCTGATGCAGTTAATTGTGACTGAAATTTTTAAAATGATTGTTTTCTGTCTTTCACTCTAGGCACTAAAAACGGGTTTGTAAATAGTATGAAGAAGTATTTACTCAAGATTTTGCGATATTTACGTATTTTTTTCAAAAAGAATAGGGTTTGCGTTAAAAATATGAACAGAAGAAATAATTTAAAACATTTTATTGTAATTGTCTAAAACTCTTTAAGGTAGTGAAAATCCTTTTAAAAAATTTCTAAACATAGTGCTGTGCTCACTGTCACTCAACCTACTGGATGTATCAGAGATCTCACTATTGAAATGAAACAACATTTCCAGAATGACATCCCCTGCGGACATTTTCTTCTTCTTAGATTGTGGAATCTAGCTTCCTCCATCCATAGTATCACAATTTATATAAACCATGATAATCGCAAATAAAGTAACCAAGTAGAACTACATTTACTCTTAGTGTAGAATGCACTTGAACGCAGCCAAAATTCATTACCAAATTTGGGTTTCCCCCGAAGTGCGAAATCCCTTGGATTTTCCCAATCTAGAACAATAGAGAAGAGTGAGCCTTTGGGTGTCTCATTGAGAGGCAGGGCCATAAAATCGATAAAGGATAAGAACGGGGAAGAAAGAGCAGGTGTACAGAGTCATGTATGATCAAAAAATTTCATGGTAATAATATACTCAAGGAACAAATAAAAGGGAAATTCTATTAAAGAGAAATTAAAACCATCACAAAGAGGAATGGTAACAATCCCAATCACCTTAATGTAAGGACACCAGTTTTCTAATCCACAAAACTAAGAGATATAGTTGTNACAACACAATAAATACAAGCATCTTTCACCTAATAAAGACATTTGTACTGTATTTTATTGGATAAAATATCATTATTAATTCAAAATAATAGATTTGGTAAAATATGTAATTTGAATTTTACACTAAATATGATATTATGATGTGAAGGATCATCACACATTTACAAATTTAAATGAGTAATAAGTATAATTATAAAAACAATACAATCTGAAGTGGACTGTTCCTCATGAACCAAGTGGAAGAAACCTTTCATTAAATAATACTTAAATCCTAAACTTAACACAGAGGCTTCATCACACCCTTCTGGTACTACTTTTTATTTAGCATTTAGATCACAGGATCAAGCTCATGGCTTGTTTTCATGGATTTGCATTGTTTTTCCCTAATCACCTGGAATATCAGTGAATTGTAACTGCAAATTTTGCAGTACTGAAATTGCTCTTAAGGCATCAACCCTGGCATGTCGGACTATTTCTTGTGTATCGTCATCTGAATCACTATCAGATGCTGTTGTTTCTGTATAATTAGGCTGTGAAGAGGACCCAGCTATGCATATTTGTGAGTATGCCACAGTAGAACTAGTTGTGATGTCACTGTCAATGATGGCAAAAGCTTCTTCATTTGTGTTCATAGCACAAAGTCCTTCTGCCTGTGGCAGTTTAATTTCTGGCAATAAACTGGGCTCAGGTTCTGAATTTCCAGAAGCAAATCGTTCCGAAAAATGTCTGCAGTAGTCCAGGCTTTTTTGGTGGCAGTATATTTGTACCCAGTTCTTTCAATATTTATGTTTTTAAAACATCTGGGATTTTTGAATTTTCCAATTATTTCAGGCTTGAGCTTGTGGCTTCCACTGTCATTGCAAGTCAGAACAACTGTAATGTGCTCTTTACTTTTCTGACCGCCATGGCATTTTTAGCCCTTTTGCTCTAGGGGTGAGGTTGGCAATGCCTTATAGAAAAGTACATTTTCGTCTAAATTATATCTACACTCTGGAAGGTAGCTGGAAATTTTGAGATCATTTAACATATACCATTCATTTACTATGTCTTCACTAATTTTGGCCTCTTGCCACGTCTCAAATTCACTATATTGTGGAGAGTTTTAAAATTATCGAACCATCCCTTGGAGATTTTGAAGTCTTCTGAAATATTCAACTTTAGTGCAAAATATTTCACTTTCTCTATCAAAAGCGGTCCAGAGATAGCCAGATTATCCCTATGACACTCCATAAAGTAATTAAATAACTGTTCTTCTAATTCTGCTTGCTGTGGTTTCGAATTTGTTTTTCTTTAGATCCACATTCTGCAAGGGCATTTAATATTTTTTCTCTAACCAGATGATATTACTTAAAGCTGAAGCAGGAATGTTAAACTTTGCAGCAGTACTCAGCTTGGATTCTTCACTTGTTTTACTTGTTTCGACAGTATCAAGAATTTCTTTTTTCTTTCCTAGAGAAAGATGTTTCCTATTCTTTTTCCCCGAATCCATTTTACTTATTACAGTCTCAATTTCATCCTGAGAATTAATGATACTTTGGATTTGCACAAGGAATAAGAAATGCACAGATTAAAATGGTGTTTAGGTTATTCTCTGCGAGGTGTGAACTTCTCGTGATTTTTTTTTTCTTTTAAATTTGCTGTAACTTTGGTAAGTGCCCATTTCAGACAGTCATACTTTTGGGATTCAGGAGCACCCAAAGACGTCAAATTTTACTTAATGCTAGCGATGCTAGCAGAACATGGACAAATGAGATAGACTTGTGCTGAATTTTGCTGTTTTGCATAGACAATCATAACGAATGGCATAAAATATCTAGATCAAACCTTGCTTTTCTTCAGGTGGTTGTGTGTTTGCTTTATAATGCAAGTAGTTAGGCTCACTTGATGTATTATAATTTTGCATTTCTAATAACGTAAGGTAACATAATGATTCCCTGAAATTCATAAGCATAGCCCTGGTCTATGAGCCCCTGCTCCCTCTGATTATGCTGAGCTTCTTGTAAATAAAAACATCTTAAATTTATGGCAAGTTTGTAGTGAGCAGCAGCTCATGTACCAATGCATGTGTTACTTTTATGAAAATTTGTGACTGGATATAGCAAAACATCAGGACATTTCGAAAATTTGACATCGTATCTACGAAGAAGGTAAAAATGACATTTTGTTATTGAAAAATGTTGTTATTGCCCATAAAATTACATTACATAAGCGGGGGGACCTATATTTGTATCATTATTGAGTGAATTTCGTTATTTCGTTAAGTTCACTATTGCAAAGTTTTACTGTACATATATGTTCAACAGCATGAAAATGATATGACATTCCATAAAAATATAAGTATTTACATTTATAAGGCGTAGAAATTTAAAATATTATAATATGTATAAATTTTACAGTTGAAGTGGTACATTTAAAGAGTGTAAAGAGTAGTAAGCTCTAAATTACCTCAGCTGTCAAAGCTGCTTTGACAGCTGAGGTCATTGACATGTATGGGGTCCCACCATCAAAGATGCCAATATATTATTGATAATGAAGCTAATATACCTTTAAAATTAGCTAAAAAGACACAACTCATTTAAAAAATGTTACTAAATTATAGTAAAAATAACAATGCCTTGAATTACCTTTTGCTGGTATTATATTAGTTTGGACATTAAATGAATCAAACAGATAAAATGAAAAAAGATTTGGTTCTTTCCTGGAGCATGGTATCGATGAACTCCTCTCAGGCTTTCCCGAGAATGAACATAATCCTATTTTGATTTATACATCAGTCAAACATGTTATGCTACAAGAACACAGAGGAGTGTATACATTACAGAAAATTCTGAAGCACAAGATGTTACTTAACTAAGAAAAGAGTCAAAAAAATGAAAAAAGTTGCTAGATCTAGTGATAAAATTGCTGAATTGGCTGGGATTCAAACCTGGGACCACTTTCACCAAATAAAAGTTCTGGAATAGCTATCATGGAGAAGCTATAAATTTCATAAAAACAAAGTAAATCTTTATCAAAGAAGAATTGCTTGGACAACACATTGAATGCTTCAAGAGCTTGAAGACTTATGTAATTTGATCATTAATACCTAACTTGCTTAATCTATATCTTGATCTCCATCTCTAAACGTCCTTATTCATGATAAAGGATCAGAGGAAGCCTATTTTGGCTTATTCATACATACTTATCATCTTCAAAGGAATTTCCAATCTATATATTTCCATGGAAAAGGCTTTAAAATGTTATGAAAAATGAGTATGACGTTCAACCTCTAGAGTAAGCATGTTTAAAGAAAAAGAATTTTTAACTTCCAATTCCCTCTATTATCACTCCTGCTCTACTCACAAGAGTTAAATATTAAATTTGGGCATACAAACCATAACATCATGATTTGTTTTGCTTACAGTCATATGTTTTGAGTTTTTTGACTGAAAATTAACACTTCTCCTGAAGTTTTCCATTAGTTTGCAAATCTTTCAAAATATTTCATTGCTTAAAAGAGTATCCAACTGACTGCCAAAGCAGTCCATCGGCTTGAGATTTGACAGTAACAACAATGCATTTAAAATCTACGGAGGCGGCTGTGATATTGTAGAAATTCATGATATTACACAGATATGTACATTTTCCACAGCAAAAACACACTTTTTGCTGTGGAAAACGGACATATGGGTAATATAACTATGCATCTGTCAGATAACCACAGCACATTTATTTTTAAATTCTTCTTAACAACTTTCCTTCTTTCAGCATAAATTTATATCTTCACAAGCTAAAAAAATTAAAATAAGACAACTAATCTCCAAATCACCCTGCAAAATTTGAATTTTCAGATCAAAAATTAAATCTCTTCAGCAAAGTTTTCCAGTTATAACTGAATTTGAGGGAATATTTAAAATTAATATTTAAAATTAAATTCCTCCATTCGCAAACTTATAGGATGATGGGAAGGTGAGTCAGCAATTATTCTTTCCTTCCCGCATTATTGCAGGTATTAGTTTGATTTACATGATTGGTTTCCCATTAGGCTGTTTTAAATATTATTTGCAAATTATTTTGATTTGCTGCTATAATTTTGCTTAACTTTGAGTCTAGGCAATTTCTAATTCTCTTCTTATTAGATAATTAGCATACAATAATTTTAATTAGTAAAATAATATTAACCAACAATATTTCTGTATTTATGCCTCAGTTTTACAAAATAATTTTATCATATAATTTACATTGCAGGATGTCAACAGGCAGGAGCATATTGTAGTAGTATTAGTTGATTTTGCATTGGCACTAATGACCATTCTGGATCAAATAAATAAGGAGTCCTTCCAAAGATTCAAGCTCCGAGTTGGTAAGTAAAACTCTTTATTTTATTCACGAATTGGTATGAAAACATTGCATAGTTCCATCAATTAACAGAATACATTCAAAAAAACACAGTCATAAAAGGAAAAGGATAAACTAGAATTAATTTAGAATATAATACAAATATCAATACAAAGTTTGTTCTTTGCAAAGGGAGTAAAAAAGGTTACGTAGAGTACAGAGGATTGTATAACAGAAATCTTTTAAGATGTTTCTCATATGTCATATAATTTTCTTTAGCTTTAACGTTAAAGCATTTAACAAATTAGATCCATTCTGATGAGGACCATCACTATCAAATTTTGTTATCCTAGATGTATATCCATTTCAGAATGTGTTTGATGTTCACAAATCTCTGAGTTCAGTTCATAAATTAAATAATTAACATTACTCTTTAAATAAGTAGTAAGATTAAGTATATACAATACAGTTTTCAGCAGCAATTTTAATATTAGTAGGAATTCCTACAAGAATGCCTGGAAGATAAGTTGACAAAAGCCCTTATGGTTAGTTTCACTATCCTAAAAACTTGGATACTGCAGGATGAGTTTCCCAAAATATAATGCTGTATGATAGCAAAGATTGAAAACTGCATAATATATGCACTCTAGAATATCAACACTCATATTCGGTTGAAGATATCTTAAGATAAAAGTAATAGTAGTAGTATTGTTAAAAGTGCTTCGACAGCTTTTGGTAATTTTGCACGTAGGCTCCCACCGGGAATCAAACCCGTGACTGCTTTCACTGAATTCAAATGCATTACCCACTTAACTATCCGGGAGCACCTTAAGATAAAAACAACTTTACTTAATTTATGAACTACACAATCTATGGGTGAAGACCATTTTAAGGAATTTTCTATCTTGATACCTAGAAACATTACATTGTTAACAAAAGATACTTTCTTACTATAAATATGTACTGAAGTGTACACCTGCAGTTTGGTAACAATTTATAGCTAATTTATTATTAATGAACTAAGATTCAAGATGTATAGTGGTAGTAGTATCGTGAATTTTCCTTTGAAATTCTGCTGAGTTTTCTTTTGCTGTTGTGAGAATTTTTGTGTCATATGTGAGCAATGAAGTATTATTATCTGGTTAATGGTAGGTAGGTCACTCATATGTAACAGAAACGGCAAAAGTACCCTACATGGACCCCTGTAGCATTATTTCAAACCCCTTACTTTGGATAGAAAGTTTGCTTAACAATTTGTTGCAGTATCAACATGGGAAACTAACCCCATTGTACCCGTACACAACCTTGATTTAAGAAGCCATTCCTGATAAAACATGAGGCAAAATATGATAAAAGAAGAAGTTTTAGTGACAGAAGAGTGAATCATTCCTCTATTCGTACGTATTTCTTTACATCTGAAATAGTACCCTGAGAATTAGTTAATTACATTTAGTGCGAACATCGATCATATAAACTAGGAGTAGGACGACCTTTAAATACAAAATTTCAATTAAAAAATCTAGGGTCGACCTATGCGTGAGAGAAGTACAAGGGCCACCCAGAATTTTCTACCTGTTTCGAAATAAAAACTTCGCAAATCATCTTTAGATTATGTTTTTAGCGTAATACGTATATTTACACGAAAAACTATTTCAAAATACAAAATTTACATATATTTTAATCGAAAATAATTTTCATATCTTATACATACCTCTGCGATCTAAAATGACCATAAACATGAGTAGATGAATAGTAGTAGTATAAGTTAAAAGTGCTTTGACAGCTTAGGTCATTTTGCACGTAAGCCCCCACCGGGAATCGAACCCGAGACCACTTTGCTATCGGGAGCCCATTAGTAGATGAAGAGCCCTTAAAGAATTAATATACGGCATTAAATGTAATTCGATTTTCTAATGGATTCTCAGGATGAAGAATATATCGATTATAAAAGTGCAAAAATCGAGAGATCGAATCGGGCCAACTTCATAGTATCTGAAGCTTCCAGAAACATCATAATGTCTTTTATTTTGACTTATACGAAATTATTGTTAACTTATACAACTCAAAGTTGTTGATGAATAATTTTAAATTATATATCTTTTATTCCTTATTACTTGAAAATATACATGGTCACAGCAGATCCGCTGGTTTTTCCTAAAACCTTTCATTTCCATGTGGTAGAGCTACACAATAAACATGCCCAAGACGATAGGCGAGGCGGCGAGTAAACTTCCTAAAACAGGGATGGCAAGCATTATGTTGGAAGAATGACACATTGGATTAAATAAAGGACTTGCTTGAGCCTAGGTATTACCATTAGGAAACTAAAGGAAAAAATGAAAGGGGAAGCAAATGGGAAAAACCCAAACTCCCTGCTGTGTAGGCATCACCTGCAGACTAATCCATAGTGAAATGCACGTGGCTGCTATGCCATTTGCAGTTCTAACAGCTGGGTTTCTGTAATCTGGAGTTTTAAAATAATGTGATTACTTCAGAAGGGTTGTAGTAACCAAATTAATTTCCCAATAATCAAACCTAACAATTTTCTGCTGAACATAATATTAACAAAAGATATTCTTACTATATAAAATAAACTTTATCATGTATCAGACCATATTAATAGTTAATGAGTAATACTTTCTGTGTATATACAGTTCTGTCACATAATAAAGAAGCAATTGAGTAAAGAGGAAGTGAAGTGCATCAAAAATGTAAATTACAGGCAAGGAAAGTGCATTTATGATTAAATTCTATCATATACATAATTCAATCCATTTATGGAATGTTTTTGTTTTGTAATCAGGAGCGATGGGTAGATTATTAAAGTATTCTTTGTTTACCAACATAATACCACAAAATACATACATATCACAATCATTTAAAGAATATAATCAAACAAATTATCTGGCCAGATATTTAACATTTCACTTTTTTTCCTTGCAGATAAATAATCCCTTAACTTGTGACTAACAATGACAAGTAAAACTGAAAATCAAATAACTAGAGAATAACTTTGATTATTAATATATCATTCGTGTTTTTCTCTTCAACTCCACAGAATTAGTAATTTTCATAATGTTAACTTTGCCCCTATCTCTCTCTTTGTTTATTTTCAGGTTTGAATAATTTAATACGTCACAAGGGATTTAAGAGAACCAAAATAGCGAACAACTGATGAACTTTTACTAATGTTTTCCCATGAGTGCGAGAAGTGTGGGAGTAATGACTGATATTTTTGCGATTAAATTATTGAATTTTGTTCTGTTATTGTAACTTATATTAACTCATTGATGCTCATTACATTTAAATAGATTAGACATTTATTCATCTTTAAGTGTAATTGCATTGTAGAGTTCATGTTTCATTGTGTTTTATGTAGTTTCTGTGTTTTCGCAGATTAAACCGTCTTCGTTTAATCCGAATATCACACACCCTTCCCAGTGAAATAAATATCGTAAACAGTGGGTGGGAGTCTTTAAAGTGTTGCAACATATTCTGCTGAAGGAGTTTTTACGAGTATCCCTAATCTTATGTTACCCTGCAATTTTTGCTCATCCCTGTACATCTAAAAATTACAAATAAAGATGGATAGACTTCATATAATGGCACAAACAACGCAATATACCAGGAGGGCATACTATAAACATACTAAGTATACTCACTCAACAAATATATGATTTTTTCTTGAATCAAAAAATAAGAACATTTGTAGTATGCCACCAAGACTTATGACCCTCAGCTAGCGCCTAATTTTAAATCTTCAATTTGACCTAGAGTCGACATTAATTTAAATTTTAAAGTACATTTTGAGAGAAACAGGCAGATCATTTTAACTATGTATTAGCAATTATATTCATAGGTATTTTAAATCCGGCCCCTTTGATAGGCATGCACCCTGGAGGATGGTTAATGGGTACTAGCCACACCCTATTCTAAAAGTATGTGCTTCAGAACCTGATTCTAAGGTTATATCAATAAATATCAGGAAAACTTATAACAATTTTTATTTGCAATACATTCTTATGATGAGAATCAATAATTTTGCGTTGAATTTAACATCTTTATTACAATATTGGTTAAGTCCAGCCCCCCCAAATGAAAACTGTGGATGTCCCCCTGCATTTTGATGGTGTAAACAAAATTTCTTCATGGCCTAATTGATTGAGCTCGGCCATCACCATAATTTTTTGCTAAAACCAATTCTCTAAATTCTTTCCAAAGTTTTTTTTAATAAATGAATCACATAATCACTCTTTCCATTCCACATAGGTGAAAAAGCAGAAGATAATTACGTATTTTTTTCAAAAACAGACCCCCAAATGTATTGGGAAAAATGTTATTACATAAAATTAGGCCTGAATACAAAATAAATAAGTTAAGTAATTAAGTAATTTTTTTAGTTTTCATTATAATACCTTGGAAAAATATTTTCCATTTTGAAATAAATATGTGCATACATAAAGTATTTAGATATGTGTCATATTAACCTTCAGGTCAGATTTGCAGTCCCAAGGTGGTCAGTTAAGAAAAAATATACTGTAAACTCTTTCTCAGGATAACAAGAAGTTTCAATCAGAAGGAAGAACCACAATTAATTTGATTGATACTGGATAATTTTAACCTACTATGAGATTAAAGCAACATCAGTAATAAGAGGTTAAAAAACATTCCTTATCTGTATGTTGGCAGGTGGAACTTGAGTTTGGAGACAAATAGGAAGTGTTGGATTACGAAAGTTTCTGATTACCAAGATATTCCAAATCACCCTATAATTCCTATAATTAAAAAGGTAATTCCTAGAAATAGGTAATTCAGAACTTCCTGTTTGCTTCCAAATGCAAGTTCCATCAGCCATTAGACAGCTTATGGAGTGTTTTTAGACCTCTATTTTAAAAATAGCTGTGTTCCAATTTTCTTTTCTTTCAACATAAATGATGCGCTTATATAATTTTAAGACTTAATGCATAACTTTAAAATCTTTAGGCGTTTACTAACTTGCGTTCTTTTCAGGAATGAACATTCAGCTAACCACTTTCACAAAATACAAATTTCATTCATATAGACTAACATAGAGATTCCTTGCAACATCTTTTAAGAGAGAGAGAGAGTATGCTGTACTGCAGTGATTCCCAATCTGGTTGACTGCATGCAATACTCAACAATATGATTGTCAGCTTTGAATGTAATAAGACACCACATAAAAGAAGAAGTACTAATTGTGCACATAAGATTTTTTTATATTTTTGCAAGAACATTTTAATTTTTATGAAAAAAATGTTTTAACTTTTATAAAAACTGAGATTTTAATCCCTTATTGCTTAATAACAGGATTAAACCATGGAGCTGTTATAGCTGGAGTTGTTGGAGCACAAAAACCTCAGTATGACATTTGGGGAAACACTGTGAATGTAGCTTCTAGGATGGATAGCTGTGGAGTTATGGGAAGAATGCAGGTAAATATTGATTGCTTCCATACTCTAGAAATTTGGTTATATAATTTACTGATAATGAAATATTGCACAAATTTATGCTACCATGCTCTTTTAATTGTTCAACTTATTGATAATGAACAATATGATAAACTTATATGTGATGTTATTTAGTTGTGTGTTCCTACATAAAGAAGGAAAATTGGTAAAGAATGATAAAAATATTAATATTGAGGGGTTTATAGCTGTACATTTTACATTTAAAATAGCAATATACCACCTTCATGTAGCATGTAACAAAGTGCTGCAGTGCCTTGAGCCCCCAAATCTTGGGTAAATCAAAATTTACAAACAATACTCTTTGATTATTACCCTTCAGCACTAATCATGGATGTTTCCCTTATTTATGATGTTTATCAAAAGATTCGTAGAATGCTGTTGTAACCATTAAATGATTTTTCAAATAAAATGAGAAATGTCTGCAGAAAGCTGTACAGTTCACTCTAATGGAGTTTTGAACTCAGCAAAGTTATGAATTTTTGTAAACCTGAAATAGTTAAAATAATATATTTAGGGTATATAAGGTGAACATGAGTTAAATGTGTAATCAAAATCTACTAAATAAGTAAAATAATCTTCTCTCTAAATTACATTTGATGTCTATTAAAAGTTCCCTTAATGGCAGTTTCTTGAATGATTATAGGCATGTGAAAAATATAAAAAGTAAACTAACAAAGGCTAAAGAATTCCATAATAAAAACTGGAAAAAATTATCAATGCCATTTTGAACAGGCTAATTCTAACTATTTTGACAAACTATGATCATAATCTGCTTTTAATTCTAAATCACTATTTTTCCATGACTATTTATCTTTACAAGATAATGAATACTGCTGTACATCTAATGACCTAAAAATTATTTCAAAATTTTTTTTTTATTTTTAATAGGTGACAGAAGACACAGCAAAGATATTAATGAAAGCAGGCTATGAATGTGAATGTAGAGGACCTACTTTTGTGAAAGGCAAAGGGACTCTGACAACTTATTTTGTTCGAACGCCATTCGACCCTCGACCAGATGACAAGTGAAGCCCTTTGGCAGGAAATATTTTTTAATATCTTTAACCTGTTTCTGGAAAAGAGACAGTTCTGAAATAATTTGGTAGGTTTTGTCTAGCGAGCCGCGATGTTAAAGTAAAGTTCAGCGATCCAAATTGAGGATTTGCTCATTAAACTATTTTTTTAATCAGCATACAAACATACACAGTGAATGATTTTATTTAGGAATCTGCATTTCTGTAAGAGTGAAGTCGGCTGATTTGTATGAAATGGGAGTGAAATGTTATCAAAGGCAATTTTCATTTTGCTTACGTGCGAGCAAAATTTGGAAATTATTAAACAACTACATTTAAAATTGGAAAAACTACTTTCTATGAAAACATTGTACCCTTTATGTATAAATTGGATGATTAAGTGAAAAATCACATATCTTAAGAAAAAAATTTTTATGGATAGTTTTGAAAGCATTTACAAAATTCAAATATATAGTGATTGACCTGTAACTAAAATTCTACATGCTGAGTGACTTAAGTAAGCAATTTTGCATACTTGGGTGAGAAATTAAAGCTTATTCTGTAACTTGCAATTTTATGATTGCTCTGTTAGAATAAGATGCAATCAATTATTATATTTTTAGGAAAAGAAAGGATATATTGTGTATCCACTGTGAGATTCCAATACACCAATGGTAACTCAAGTTTGGATCTAAATTCACCATAAGTGACGGAAGTTATCTGGTGATAAAAGTAAGAGATAAGGCTGTAGCTGATGCAGTTAATTGTGACTGAAATTTTTAAAATGATTGTTTTCTGTCTTTCACTCTAGGCACTAAAAACGGGTTTGTAAATAGTATGAAGAAGTATTTACTCAAGATTTTGCTAACTGAGATATGTTATTTAGTTAACTTTACTTCAATTTTTTTTAAATAACTCTAAAAGGCACACCTCTTCTAGGGATGAAAATCTTTTTACTTTTTTATTTAAAAGTTTTTTTTATTTAGAAAATTTTGGAAAAGGAGTCATTTTTCTAAAATGTCACATAGTTAGATATTAAATAGAATTCAAACAACAAAGGTTACAATTGCCACCGAAATTTAGTCTAAGCTTTATTGGCATCAATTCAATCCCCAATACTGAAATGCATAATGAACAAAACTGGGAAACTAAAATAATGAGGATTATTTTCAAGTCTGTGGCAATTAGATTTGTTTAGCTCCTTGTGTATAGACGTCCTTGTTTTCATGCAATGAATGTCATGTACTGTACCTCATGTTTTTCAAAAATATATGTAAAGATGTTTTATATGCTGTTTACTTTGCATTTTAAAATGTTGATACATAGAGAGGACACTAGGTATGATGACTTTAATAGCATTATAGAGAGTAAAAATAAAATTTTATAATGCAAAAAATTCGAAATTGCATGACAATCTAATTTTAATTAGAGTGCCACTAGTAAGTTGACAGCAAACCATGGGATCAAAATTTGCTGGTTCTCTTTAAAGTGGTATAATAAAGTAATATTACCATTTCAGTTTGTACATATTGTATGTAACAAGCAAAATTTACTAATTTGGCTAAGATGGGTTAGTTAATCTTTTGTATATAAAAATAAATAGAACTAATTTATGATGAAATTATGCCATTATTTTAGATGTAATTAAAGAAATAAGAACAAAATAACAATTTCTTTCATGAATAATATTCAAACTACGAAACATTAATTTTATATAAGACTTTTAAATCTCAAAAGTAATGAACTGAACCAACTAACGAGAAAGTGTTAGCAGCATCAAAAGAATAATTAAACAATAACATAAATACAGATAGAAACTTATTATTACCTACGAATGTTTTTATATCCTTCTATAAAACAATAATTGCAAGCCTCTGGTCATAAACTATATCTAATGCAGTTATTAAGGTTTAAATTTACCCATTTAACATACAGAATAAATACAGTTAATGACTAGAGGCATAAAATCAACTACAGAGATGGCAATAGTACGGTTTATTTCTGGATAATAAACGATATTTACCCCACATCAGTAATAACAAATGGTAAAAAAATCTAAACTCCAAAAGTAGGCGACAAATCTCCGTCGATTTTCCACCTATTTCGCAACATTTCGGAAATAAGCAGTACTTGAGTAAATTCACTAAAAATACAATAGAAGATGGCCCAAAAAGTTTAATGAATACCATTGCTTCGTCTTTAAAAATAATGTTAGTCTCTGAAGCGACGTAAAAGCTATTACAAAACTTGATTCTACGAAAAAAATCGGATGCATAGCCACGTGAATCCACGGTACAAATTGATAAAATACTCATCCACAGTCAAGGACACAAATCCAAAAATAGTATTTGTATAAAATTTCAGATCTTAACAATCTTGTTTATAAGCAATCTCTACGCACAGGAGATTCGGTACAGAAAATATGGTACGATCCGCCAAAAATGACTCATATGAAACCACAATACAAGTGATGTGATGATACTCCAATAAAGATAAGTAACAAATACCCAAGTTTACAAGTAATATTCACGCAGTTAGGAATGAAATTGAGATACCGCTGTATCACATTAGAAATCGGCAGGTCGGCAGTGCGCGCGTTCGAGTAGGTTGTTATTTCTATTTTCGATTGTTATACATGGATGGAGCTTTCACCGCCAGTACCGCAGCAACCTGACATGGACGCGTGAATTACGTGATCTTAGTCAGGTACCACTTGTGTTTGTGAGAATTAATGTTGTTTCCTATTACTGAATCCTTCACATTCTACGACGCAGTAATACTTATTAATGTTTCATTTTTGCGATGGTTTATTAGCTTCTATGACCGCATCTGATTAAAACGCAGTTGTGATTGATATTTTGATCTGTTTTTAATCCGGGTATTATGAAAGAGTTTTCGTAATTCATTGCGAAGATAACACCTAAAAGTATCGTCAGTGCATGTGCAACTGTATTAAGAGAATGAGCAAGGTAAATATTGTTCTTTTCCTCGACAAAAATTTATCTTTGTTGTTACTAAAAATCTTCATTTTGCCCTTAGACGGTGGGTCGGCTGCTAGCCGCGTTTGATTTTGATCATACTATTATTGATGGCAATAGTGATACAAAGGTGAGAGATTTACTTCCTGTTGACAAGATACCTGAAGAAGTGAGACGTTTATATAGATCTGACGGATGGACCGTCTACATGCGTAGTATATTTAAAATATTGCATCAAAACAATTTTGGCAAAGAAGAACTCCTCAGAGAGGTGAGAAATATTCCACTTACTTCAGGGATGGATGAACTTTTAAAATGGTTAAGAAGTGTAGACAGTGAAATCATTGTTATATCGGATTCAAATTCTGTATTTATTAATGATTATCTGATAAATTCTGGTATAGAAGTAGATAGAGTTTTTACCAACCCAGCTGAGTTTAATGAATCCGGTTGCTTAGAAATCGAAATGTATCATCTTCAAGATTGGTGTTCCTTAAGCACGAAGAATTTATGTAAAGGCCATATTTTAGAAAAATACATCCAAGGAAGGAAAAATGATGGAGTAGAATTTTCTTTTGTGGCTTACATTGGCGATGGAACCAATGATTTCTGTCCATCTCTAAAACTAGGAGAGAATGATATAACTTTTCCTCGCGTAGGTTATTCTTTAGAGAAAAAGCTTGCAGTAACTAAAAGCAAAGAAGCCTACATGCTGAAAGCGTCGGTTTTTCCATGGAGGACGGGTACAGACGTCAAGGAGGCCCTACAGCAGAGATTAGATAATCTTTGTAAATTGTGATGAATAAAGTTATCGAAAAACCATCTCCTAGACTGTTGTTTATTCCGACAATGTGATCTGTTATTCATCTACAGATTCTATTTGTCTGTGTGAATGTGTCCCGACCACCGTACAAAAAAGGTACTCAAATAAAAGCGGGAGGCGCTGAAGTGCAAGGTGAATAAAAAGAGAACTAACTGGTACGGCAGCCTGTCAACCATTTTAGTCAGAAAGGTTTTATGTTGTAAGTAAAAGTTTCTCCTAAATAATGATAAAATTATTCATAATTTTTCATACAAATTGGTGGTATTTAACATGTTTAAATTCAAGCATGTATGTGGTGCATTAACGTTTTTTGATAAGCTTGAATGACAAGCAAACTGTAAACATTTACTCGTGCTTTGTCTCGCCGCTGTTCTTGTGTCGAAGGGTCGTACTTAAAGGGTTCCGCTAAGATCGCGAAGATCAATAAATCGACGGCGGAATGGCTTCGTTTCTTTAAGGAAAGTGAACGTGATGACGCTTTTAAATCACCTTCTCTGAGAATAACCGATGCTAAAATTGCGGCCATTCGTTATTTTGGATTTGTTCTGTCTTAATTTTAATTCGTCTCGTATTACGGAATCCAAATCTCTATAAACGCAATATAAACAAAGATGATCACCTTAGTTATTACGTTTCTGTATAACTTCAGATTTAGAACATCGCTAAAGGTCCAGCAGTACTAAACGCGTGTCGATCCGTTTTAGGAACAGGTTGATCCTTTCTTTCCGAGTTTAGTTTAATTGTGGTGTAATTAGTGCACCTGATCGTAACGACGAATTTTCAACTCATTAAGTGACTCTAACTTCAACTATTCCTAATATTTCAACAGGAACACCTAGATCATTGAGCGTTGCCACGATGAATAAAAGGTGAGTTGAGTTTAGATTGAACTAGCAGTGGATTTCCTTTGTAAAATCCTCCATAAACTTAAACTGGATTAATTTTTATCATTAAATTGCAAATGAGACATTATATTTCAATATATGTTAACTAGAAGGATTACAATGTGCGAGCGTTACATTTATAGTGTTGTGAAACTTTAGAGAATCTATTTATTACAGTTACTACAGTTTTCTTTTCAGTATTTCGTAAACACTTTTCATTAGTGATGCATCAGATTTGAATTTTTAAAAGAAAAGTTCCAATGAAAGTGTTACTGTTAACGGTTTTAAATCTTTTAAAGTACCTAAGTAATGGATGTAGATGAAACAGTTTGACTGTGTCTCATTAATTTTAACGACGGTATCTCATTCAACTTATGTAAATGTTTTTCTCGGAATTGCTTGATTTCTGTAAATCTATTTCTTCACGAAAGTAAGTGCAGTGTGTAAACTGTAGCCTTTCACATTGCATGTTTGATTATATCACGATCGAATTTCTTGCATTTGCTTGTGCATGATGTGAATTATCCGTGACTGAGTTGCTTGTTTCGGTTACCTATCCTGTGAAAACTTTCATCATCGATATTCTCCACAATTTTTTTATCTTTCTGTATCATGCTTCGTCACCACCGCAAAGTATGAAAAGTTTGCTTAACTTTTTTCTCATCTCTTTGGGAAGCAATTCAATTAAAGAATTACTGTGATAAGGATAATCATCAACTCCTTATTTGTGGATTTTTTAATAATTCATGTCACCGCGGTTGTGGAAGCTCGAGACGCTAGCAGCATAAAAACATTGGCAAACAAGCATCCTGAATTTATATTTCGTAAAAGAGTAATGGCTTTAGAAACTCTTGTTTACTTTTAAACTTCCCGTCTTTTAATCTTTTTGCAAGATCTATATGAATTAAATAATTCGTTATTGACCAGTACATGATTATTATTTATCGCAGGTTGATCAGTTAATTTTAGCGATCCAGGCAATGATTTCTGGAAGGAATTAAGGGAGACCCAGTTATCCAGACGTAATAGAAACTATCTCAGGTAGTAAATTTTTTATGGACGAATCTGGAGCTACCTCATGATTAGATGCCAATGATATTACGATGTTATTCTGAAGAAGTTTCCAAGGAAGCAATACTTATATTTTAATTTTTTCAGAAAATAACTATTGAACATGAAAGTTTTGGAGCTTTTAATTGATATATTTTATTGTCATTCTTCTGAATAGTTCTAATTCTCTAATGGCATTATTTCAATGTCATCAATTGGTCTCAGCTAGATCAAAAGTAATTGCAACCCTACTGCAGGAGTACATTTTGAAATCATGTTTACTTAGTTCGCTAAAATTTAATTTCCTTGTATGCTATTAGCACAATGTTGCTAATAGCAACATTAGAACTGAGTAGAACTTTTGAGATATTTTTTATAATATTTGACTGCATGCTTTAAGAGGAAAAGAAGAAAGAAAGTTCTTCTATACAAATCTATTCGATATTTATTCATGTTAGCCTTGGCTGAAAAATGTATTTTTCTTCTTAGTGTTTCTATTTATTTGAAAAAACTCGATTGTGTAGACCCTGGCTGCTCATAATGATTAAGCTGTCGTTAAGGATTGAACTGTTTGAAATTGTCTGCATGTAACCTTTTAACTTCATATTCAGATTTGTAAATTGAAATAATGAGTCATCTGGTATGAAGTCTTGTTTTTGTTTGGTCACTTTTACTGCACAAATTTGCACTTACAGTATTGCGTAAAATTTTAAGGTGGTGGATTTCCAAGCATTTATAATCATAAAATTTAATGACTGAATGAGAATTATTATTTTGTCATAATCTCTTCAGTTTTTCTTGAAATCCTTGAAAAGGAAGTGACAGTTTCTTCCTCAATTTAAAAAGAAATTAAGCTAAAGTTTTTTTTCATTATTTTAATCAATGATTTTGTTTTTACATTTTGTAGAAGTTCATCAGAAATGATTTTGAGGGGATAGTTATGAGAATATTTCTTTTACCTTTATTATTGCCTTGTTAAGCAGATAAAGGTTATATCTCTCTTTGCAAAGTAAGGAAGTGTAGTAATCATTTAGATGGTCTTGAGACCATCATATTAATATAAGTAGCAGTCATAAACTAATTGAAAAATATTTTTTTAATGACTGATGACCTTATTTGGATATTCTAAATGTTCTATGGGGAAGATTTTAATCTTATTTTTTTCATAAATCCATTTAATGATGAATTAAATCACTACTCCAGATTTTCCTCTGTGTATTTGCCATTGAATTGGCCTCAAATATGAATAAATCTTAACATCTCTTATTAAATTTTTCAGACTGATTAGCAGACTTAATGCTTCTTTAATGCTAAAAAAGTTAATTTTCAAAAATAATATTCGGCTAAGAAGGCACTTAGTAAACTACATATATTACAGTAACTCAAGCAATTTCATACTTAACTCCAAACATAATATTGTTCTATATTGGTAATATCATTTATTAAGGCATGTATTTGTATCAATGGGAATTTATTTTCCCATTTCAAATGATTTTCATAGTATTTATAAGGTAATCTTTTGCAGGATATATTTAGCCATGTCTCGGCGTAGGGTTTCTTGCCCTCAGATAACACAGCAACTATGGGATGCTATCAAAATTACAAGTTATCAGAAGCAGTTGCCAACTGTTGAGCGAATAGGCCGGTATATGAGCAGAGTTCATGGTGTCAGTGAAGGTAAGTATACTGAAAACATTTCCAACAGTTACGTGCATTCAATTTCTCATTTCTTGTCACTCTTATGGAAACCTATTTTGGTGTTAAAAGCCAAATGCAAAATTAAGTCTCATCCTCACATCATTATTATGTTCGTAATTGGTGAAGTGATAATTATTTCAGTTGAGAAATCAGGCAATGTTTTGGCATTAACACCTTCTCTGAGAATCTTTTCACTGGGTGGGTGAGTTTGCAATCCCTATAAACATACCCTGACAATTACTAGGCAAAAGTTACACAATAGAAAGTAATCCACAGAAAGAAAAAAGCTCTCTGTAGCATAGATAGCTCTTCAGGTGTGTTAACATCTCCCCATTAATTTTAGAGTTGTCAGCATTAATCATAATTTGGTGAATTCCCAAATAGTTACAATGTTCTTTCTATAGGTTGAGTCATACCTTTATTCTGTGCCTTAAAAAATTGGTCTTTTTCTCTGTCATTTTGGCATCTATTCACCTTATATGTCTTTGAGCTTCTGTGACTGGATTAAGGAATCTCTAATAGGTTGTGTCTGTGACGGGTAACTCATTCAAAATTGACATACCTTCACATAAACAGCTTAGAAAAATAATTCTAAATAGAGTGAATTAATTTTTATGAAAGTTGGAAGTGGGTAAAAACAGCTGCCAATATCTACTAGTAGTAATTTAGGCATAGAAATGGATGGAATTTATCTTTACTATAATTAGCCAGAGTTTTAGCAACTTGCCTGGAAATGGGTCACTAATTGAAATGGCATAAATTTTGAAATTGCATTTATAATTCTAATATTTTCATATAAAATATATCTTATTGTATATCTCATGATGCTTTTAACTGAATAATTTGTGTGTTCAAGTTTAAAAAACTTGCTCAAATATATACTTATTTTAATTTTATACCAAGCAAAATAAAACCCCAGATTTGAATCTGGTTGTGAATTTTACTGCTTGTTAGTCACACTTATATGGCTGCTCACTCATCTCTCAAGAACCCATTAATGTTTTGGTGGTATAATAATTGTGTTTGTGGAAACTACATCAGCAGCAACAATAATTATCAACAACAACACAATTTACAGTTTCTTGTTATTCATATTTTTAAGAAGTACTTTGAATTAATTAAGAATCATGGGGAATCAGTTAGGTATTATTATTTTCCCCAAATAGGACAATTTTGTAGTCAGTATAACATGGCATAACTTTGTGGAAATCCATGAAAAGAAGGACACTTTGTAATTCCAATGATAGATTATGTAACTGGTTTCACTTCTGTGGAAACATCATCTGGTAAACACCAAAATTTTTTTAAATGTATACATAGCGAAGGTAAAAGGTGATGGAAGTTGTAAGAAAGAGGAGGCAAAAGGGGAGGGGTTAAGAAAAGTTCACTTGGAAGGGCTATGAGGGGTGAAGGGTTAGAAAAGGCATGCTTGTTAGTGAGCATACCATTTTTAGAATGGCACAGAGTTTCCACCCTCCAGGTCTAGTCAGTGGCTATGTTCTTCCTGATGGAGCACCTCCATCAGGAAAGGTTGGTTCTCCATCTTGGTTGGAAGTTGCCTTGTGCTTGTTCTCCAGGAGGTGTAGGGCAAAGTTGGAGATGGGTTGTTCTCTCTTCAGGTGGAAGTCCCACTGATGTTTACCCTTTCTTAAAATTACCCTTTCTAAGGAAGATTTCATACAGAATAGCCAATGCACTCCCAAGAACATCAGAATGGCCTCCTATCCACTATTCAACCTTTGTAAACTACATGGGAATTCCAAAGATAGGATGGAAGAAAAAGACATCAGAGAAAAAAAATATCAGAGCCGCCAAACATCAGTGGGACTTCTACCTGTTAGAATCACAAAGTGTGCTTCTTTTTATGGCTTTTCACAAAGTTACACCTTCCCACATCAATTTTGTTTTAGATTAGAATTGTGAGAACTTAATGCTTTTATCACATCATTGTGAACATGTTGTTGTTTGTATAATTAACATTTATGTCATAAAAAGTACTTTGTAGAGTGATTAAGTTGATGTTATTTTGAAGTGAGGTAAAGATTTTCTTAATGTGGATGATCTGCTACCTGTTGGATTCGCTAAGCTTAGTTGCTTTACTCAAAGAATTGATGCTGATGATTTCTGTATTCAGACAGTGGTAATTGGACTGCAGAAAAATTCAATATTTACTCTCTTTGTTATTCAAATTAGGTTTTTTACTCTACAATTTATATAGCTTCATTTTTTAAACTTAGGATGTTCAAAATGATGTTAAGAATCTGCAGAGTGTTCATCTACAGATGACTATTTATCAAATTTATTGAATATAAAATTTAGAGAGACTGTAAGGTGTAATTTATGATTTGAAAATATTTATTATTGTCTTTTCATGGAGATACTTAGTTTCTGTCTTTGATCAATTCATGTTTGTTTGGTATGGATTGTTTCTTTGTAATGCTCATTCCGAAGGGGATCCATGGGACAGTTGCCTTCCCCTTAATAACTCTGCAAAACAAGCCAATTTTTAAGATGCTATGAGAAGATCAAACTATAAAATGATAGTTAAGTGTTTCAATGGTTACTTTACAACTGATAATTTTTCATAACAAAATAAAATATTTCCTGTTGATTGGAGAGGATAAGATAATTATTAAAATTATTGTTATTATGAATATGTAAGGAAATAATCTAAAACTACTCTTCTTTGCTATTTTTTAAATACACTGCTGGAAAAATTTCAACCTGTTTCTAGAAGGTGGCCTGGTAATTGTTAATCTGTCATCTAATAGCATTTCAATGTTTACTTTTCTTACTTATTTATAGTCTGCTGTACTTTTTTTAGTTCTTTAGTTTCAAAGCAAAAGTGTTTTTTTATCATCACATATTTATAAACTGAGCAAACCATTGGATATATTACTCAAATAATGAATTTTCAATAGCCTATCGTTTTTTTTATATGGCCTATATGGTTTTATATTTTCAGATGGTAACACAAATTGTTCTTATGTACTAACATAATAAGTTTAACCAATCTTTTCGTAAATGTAAATCTTAGATCTACACTTATTGAATTTCTTCTTTAATTGAAATCAGTTAACTAAGAATCTATCTCATTCACCTATAGATGAAGTGAAGAGGCAGTTGGTATACTGTGTCCGTGATGGTCTAATCCGCCTTAGCAAGAGACTTGGATGCAAGGGGTCCAAAATTGGAGTGCCACAAGAAGGGTACCGGTTACCAAAGGACAAAGTAAGTATAAATAGCTGATTATAAAAAGGAGGTGATTGATGTTAGTTAAATGAAAACTTACTTTAAATGTTAACTTCTATGGAATCTATTTTAGACAGTATTATAATAATAACACACACACAAGTAAAAGTTGCTTGCATACTGCAAGCTTAATATAGGATAGAATAAGTAAGGGATTAATACACCCCCTGCCATACACCAGTGGCAACTTGCGGTGACTTAAAATTCAAAATCC
>KZ309331.1:92811-107351 GCA_000376725.2 Ladona fulva | reverse complement strand
GAAACACCCCATAGCGACTTTTTATCTAGCTTTTCGCATGGGACAAGCCGGATAGGGAGATTCTCACCCTATCTTACAATTAGAGGTAAAATCGGCTCCGAAGATGGGATGCGGATTATTCAGTTTCGCCATATCTTCTTTTTCTTCTCAGGAAATAAGTCATCGGAAACATGAGATTCAAAAGGAACCCCCTTAGAACAAGGCAGAAGAGGAGAGATAACAGCGATACAGATTACGTAAAAAATTTTGGTCTATCATATGAGGTGGACATTCGGTTAAAGCGGGTTGTAGCACATCTGGGGACAGGCAAAATTTTCGTCTTAAGCGGTATTTTTACCATGTGATTCGTGTGGTAGGGACCGGAAGAAAATCTTGTCTTAAGCGGGATAACGTCTTAAATGGGTTTTACTGTATATATATATATATATATATATATCAGAACTCCTTTTGAATATTTATATATACAGTGCGATCTCAGTAATCTGACACATACAGATCTGTGACATAGCTGGATTATTGAAAATGCCAGATTATTGGAAATGCACAAATAAAATGCACTAAAAAACTTGTAGCAGACTGTTACTGCAAAAATACGTTCGCTGCGTGGCCACCCAATCTTATTTTCTCAGATAACTTGTTTCCTTTTTCCGGTATAGTTGTAACTAAAACTTCATACAAATTACGAACGAATGGAACAGATGCACGCCTAGATACATAATAATGAACCAAATACCTACTATGTATTGAAAAATCTTTTCATTTAAAACTGATGAAATGATGATAGCCGAAGGGAGTCCAGATTACTGGACATGTCGGATTACCGCAAGGCCAGATTACAGAGATTGTACTGTACTTCTAAAATTTTAAATTTTGTATAGCTTAAAATTACTACAGAGGATATAATGATAATGTCAATGTTAAAGTAATCCGTTTTAGTGTGCCCTGGAGTACTGAAGTTGTTTTCCAAGAAAAATATTCCTTTTCTGATTTACTTGCTCATAAATTGGGGCACAGAAATTAATAATCTGTGTATGAATGGTTGCTTGATCTCTGAAAAAAATGTACAATTTCAATTATTAGGATCCCCATAGCATTTGATGGTTGTATTTTCTCTTTCTTTTTAGCTACCAACCAGTGTTACTGATCGTCAGATCCCAAGTAAGTCCTCTTATTGTGTGGATCGAAGCTCATCAATATCTCCTGCTTCTGCATTAAAGAAAGGAGTCATGGTCAGTCCAATGGCTGGTAATGTGAGCAGAGATGGCAGTATGCTGAAGTGGGTGCTGGATGAAGACAATGGACTGTGGAGAATGGATCACCTTCTTTACCGTCCCATGGATCTGCCCACAATGACATCAAAAGCTGCTAACTGCAAGTGAGTTACTTTATGTTTTAACTGTCTGTACAGTCTTGAGCCCAAAGGCTGCTTTGAACCTAATTCCCTCCACCATCAGCTACGAAAAGCTTTGGAGGATTCCTGGATAGTCAAGTGTCCTGCAAGTGCAAGTGTACTGCAAGAAAGCAGTCCCAGGTTTGATTCCTGGTGGGGGCTTTTGTGTAAAATGACCTTAGCTGCCAAAACACTTTAAGAATGCTACTACTAAAAGTGAGAGGGAGCTAATGAAAGGTACATTTTTCTCCATCCTGTTCCTTAAGACTAATGAAAAACATTCCATTTATCAGAATAGGACCTTATGTTCTGTAAGACCCAAAATTTTCTAATTTTAAGGGACCAAATACATGCCAATCTGAAATTTAAAATATATAATCAAAAAAGTAACTTATTGATTACTAGATGATCCAGCGCAAATATTTGTGCACATGGTGTATATAATATCTGCAAAAACTTAAACGCTTGTGCCTATTTTATATTTTAAGAAACATATCTCACACAATAAATAATTTCATTTCATCTGTTTTGAATTATGAAACAATAAACGATTCATTTAATCACATCTTTTTCCAAATCAATTAATAATCTTCAAGCTCATCGTTACATCAATACTTTTTTATCTCATCCCGGTGTTTTTTGAATTTCAAAGACTGTGAGTTTCAAGATTGTCAATGAGTTGAGCTAAACAGATGGTTAATTTGCTTAAACAGTACAAAAATATAAATACTATAATAAAAAACCTTGAGCTAAAAGATGAGCCCATGTGTACATAATATTTGAAAGACCACATAAATTTAGGTAAATGTGATTGTTTTTATTTCAGGAAAAATGTCTTTTCCCAACTGCTTAATTCATCATGGTTATTCTTAGCAATCTAATTTATATACGATGCAATTCATCTCATCTTTTCTCTTAGCAATCACTATTCTTATATTGATTTATTTACATGAAATTTTTCTTTATTTCATTCAGTATATTTTAAATAAATAACTAATTAATTACCAAGTGGCTAATGGCTAGTTAATAAATGTGTTAATATACCAAATTTTGGTAGGATGCCCCTGATGTACGAAGTACTTAATTTACACTTTCTAACAACAGTATCATAGATAATGCATACCATTTTCTATTCTAACAATACTTCCCAGAGCCAAAGTGACATTTCTGATTTACACAGTTCTTGATTCGAACATCAATATCAAAACCACTGTAAATTATCAAACAAATCACCATGATATCTTAATAAGGATATATTTATAATNCCATTGGATATATTACTCAAATAATGAATTTTCAATAGCCTATCGTTTTTTTTATATGGCCTATATGGTTTTATATTTTCAGATGGTAACACAAATTGTTCTTATGTACTAACATAATAAGTTTAACCAATCTTTTCGTAAATGTAAATCTTAGATCTACACTTATTGAATTTCTTCTTTAATTGAAATCAGTTAACTAAGAATCTATCTCATTCACCTATAGATGAAGTGAAGAGGCAGTTGGTATACTGTGTCCGTGATGGTCTAATCCGCCTTAGCAAGAGACTTGGATGCAAGGGGTCCAAAATTGGAGTGCCACAAGAAGGGTACCGGTTACCAAAGGACAAAGTAAGTATAAATAGCTGATTATAAAAAGGAGGTGATTGATGTTAGTTAAATGAAAACTTACTTTAAATGTTAACTTCTATGGAATCTATTTTAGACAGTATTATAATAATAACACACACACAAGTAAAAGTTGCTTGCATACTGCAAGCTTAATATAGGATAGAATAAGTAAGGGATTAATACACCCCCTGCCATACACCAGTGGCAACTTGCGGTGACTTAAAATTCAAAATCCATGCCTAGGGATTCAACACACCTTATTGGGAAATACCATATAGGACACTTGAGGTAAGGTATTAATACACCCTCTGCCATATGCCAGTGGTAACTTACAAATCTAAATCCATCCCTTGGTTTTCAAGATGACACCATTCAGAATTACCATGTACACTGCAACTTAAAAATCTAAATCGTCTCCGTTGGGTTTCAAGAGGGCATAATATTAGAAAATATATTCTGTAGATCATCTCATATTCATTCATTCTGCTGATAATTTCTAGCAGCGTAGGGATGTGATCCATAGTGCTGAATCCCTTGCAGAATCTAGCTTGTTCTCTTGGCTGAGAAGCTGCCAGGGATGTCTGTGGAGGTGCAGCTATTACTCTCATGAACATTTTGTAAATAACCGGAAGGAGGCTTGCTTCCTTTCTTGTGCAAAAGGACAATCTTTGCATGGTTCCATTCCTTCAGAATTCTCCCTTGTCTAAGGCAATTAGTGAATAACTGCGCTAAGACAGAAGATATTTCTGTAACACCAAGTTTCAGATATTCTGCTAAAGCTCTATCTGCTCCTCCAGCCTTTCCATTCTTCATCTTCTTGATGGCCTCTGTTACTTCTTCTGGGAGNCCTGATTTTTTAGAATGCAAAAATACTTATTTCGGTGAATTATACAAAATTATACACAGATAAGCAGGAGTTCATTTTATGAACCACTGACTCAAATCGTCTTCCTAATAGTATTTTTTAGGTGATTTTGACCAGCACCCAAAAAAGGTGGCCAATGCCTGGTCTACAGCATTCTCTTTCAATTAGCTGGATTATCATACATCAAGCAACATAAAAGATGCATCCAATTAAGACAATCGGCAAAATCAAGTATTGAGATATGTATCCAAAGAAAAATATAAATCAAGACAAAGGAATTTTCATGAGCAAAAATTAGAAATAAACAATACACAAAATGCAGCAGATAAGAGCGACCAATCAAAACAAGGGTGTGGTCAGCCAATCAAAGATAAGGATGAGATACCAGGACTGTATAAATACCCAGACCAGAAAAGGTTGTAGCCAATACATCAAAACTATCCAACACCCTTACCCAGTTAAATAACCTGAGAAGAAAGTCTAAGTAACTACTGGGAAAGAATCAGATCTTTAGAGAATTATATATTGTTGAGAGGTTTCTTTCTAAAGAGAATGTTATCAGTGCAACATCAAACCATCTTCAGGTTCAGAAACTTCAGTTGCCATGTCCAAACAGAAACTAAAAATGAATGTTAATAAAACAAAGTTCAAGAAGTGAGGAATGAAAATCTACTTGATCGATTGGAATGTATGATGGGGATTTTTTTTTCTAAAGAAATGAGTGTGTCTCTTATATGTTGTCAAATTAAGCAATAACAGAAATTAAGTAATAAATCATATTATTAAAGATAAATAAAACATATAGCTCTTTGCTTACAGCTCAATTCACTTAATGACTTTGCTCACTTGAAAAACAGAGGCCAGTGATAAAGAAAGTAGTGCACAACTCAAAGTAACAACAAAAAATTCATAAATGGAAATCGTGAAAAGTACCATCACATTTAACCCATTTCATGTGGATGACCTCTTAAGAAGTCATGCCGCACACACCAAGATGGCGGATGACTTCGTAAGAAGTCATAAACCGTACTGAGTTTCTCATAGCTGCAGGGAAAAGCCGACATTGGGGAAGCTCTTTCTTTTAGCGCCTCACAGTCATTTGATGTCCTGTCTTTGGTGAGGAAGTATTCGTTTGTGTTTTCAGCATTTTGTTCGTTTTCATCGTTCTTTGGAAATTTTGGTAAGTAAACTTTTTCAGTACATCAATCATAGGAGATTTATAGTGTATTCAATATTTCTATTTAAATACGTACATATATACTATAAATATCTTAACTATGTGGAGTTTATTTAATATTTCATTACATTTTTGTATAAATTTTGAATTTTTTAAACAATTGCATTTGGTTGTGTATAACTCTATTTTCTTTATGATGAGGCTTTATCTTTTGCCTCCTATTCTTGGATTTCATCCAAAAATATGAGGCAAAACTTTCCAAATTTAGTTTTGTTTTGAAGGGCTACTTCTTCTGAAGAAGATTTCTCTGAAGCTTGTGTGTTGACAGTGGGAGTTTTTGAGGACCACATCAGCTGAAGGTAATGTTTTCTCATTAGTCATTCCTCAACTGTATTGATTATGCTGTATTTCTATTCTGTATTATTTACTATATAATCAATATTTCATATCTTCTTCTTCTAATGGTGCTTCAGCCTTCTGTCAGCTTTGGCCTCCTCCACAATCTTCCTCCAGTCCTCACTAATAATGGCATTTTCTCTCCATCCTCGTACACCCTTAGCAGCCAGGTCTGCCTCCACTCCATCCTGTCATCTCAGACGTGGGCGTCCTCTTCTTCTTGCATTAAATAATCTTTCCTCCCATACTCGCTTGGCCACTCTCTCTAGTGGAATTCTTATCAAGTGTCCCATCCACCTGAGTCTCTGTGATTTGATGAACCTCACAATATCTTGGCCATCTATGAGGTTGTCAAGTTCTTCATTCCAGCGTGTTTGAAAAAATCCATTTTCTTGCACAGGACCAAAAATTTTGCTTAGGATTCTTCTTTCAAAACACCTAAGCACATGCACATCGGCAGTTGATAATGTCCAACATTCACACCCAAACGTGACAACTGGTCTAATTAAAGTTTTATATATTTTATATTTTGCATTTCTTCTAATCAATCTACTTCTCAATAGTTTAAGCTTTGCAAAATACGCTCTGGTGCCTGCTGCAATTCTGTCTTTTTTACTAGCGCTTATTGAGTTTTCCAAAGTCACCACTGCTTTGAGGTATTTAAAAGATAAGACACCTTGATGAGCCATCAATATCTACGATGGCAATAACGCCAGGTGTCTCATAACACCTGAGGTCACACCTTGCCAGGTGTCTCATAACAACTGAGGTCGTCTGCAAGCTTCAGAGGTAGACATACACATGTATTTTGTTTTGCCACAGTTAACCTCCAGACCTATTCTTCCTGAATTTTCCTTTAATAAACCAAACATTTCCTTCAGATCTGGCTACAATGACAACATCGTCTGCATACGCAAGTATTTGACCGCTTCTGTAAAATATTGTTCCACCAGGGTCAACTTCCCTTACTGCCCAATGCAGGGCCAGGATGAACAATGTTGCAGACAAGCCACCCTTACTTTACTACCTCCTTTGTTCACCAATTTCCTCTTCTGCCGCTTCCTTAATAATTGTCTCTAAATCATTCCATTTGTCGTTGATATTTTTATTTTTATTTTCAAGGTAACCAACAATTTTTCTCTCAATACTTATTGGGTACTCATCAGATCTACCTTTGAGATTCAGTTTTTTGATGTTCCGATTTTTCCTGGTTGATTTTGATGCCTCTTTAGTTTTTGACAATCTTTGTACTATGTCAGCCCTTACTAAATAGTGGTCACTGTCACAGTTGGGTCCTCTGTAGGCTTCAACATCAATAACTGATGAGGAATGCCTTCTCTTAGTCAGCACGTGATCTATTTGATTAACAGCATTTGTACCAGGGACTCTCTGAAGGTCTAATTGTATTCGTTTGTGGGAAAACATGTGCTTTTTATGATAAGGTTGCTTCTGGCCACAAAATGCAACAGCAAGTTCCCATTTTTGCTACTCTCCTCATGTATTGAGTGTCTTCCAGCTACTCCTTTCATCTCGTCTTCCCTCCCAATTTTTGCATTAAAGTCACCTAGAATTGTGTCACCATATCATAAATCTGACGTAGATTAAACACGTTTTCCAACTCCTCATAAAACTCTTCCTTCTCCAATTCAGTTTTGTCCTCCATAGGTGCATGAACTGTGATGAATGTTATGCTTCAAAAATTTCCTTTTATTCTTATCTTGCAGATTCTCTCATTCATTGGTTCAAATAATAAGAGGCTCCTTCTAATCTTACTAGAAATCATGAACCCAGTACCAAATCTTCCCGTCCTATACTCCAACACACTGTTTAACAAGGTGTATTCCTTCTTATCTATTCCTCCTTGTCCTTGCCATCTTATCTCTTGTAAACCAATTACATCAATTCTATACTTCTACATCTCATCTGCCACTTCTTTTATCCTTCCTGGCTTCAACATTGTTCTTAAGTTCCCAGTCGCAATCTGTAATTCATGTTTCCTTGATACTCAAGAAGGTCTTAAGCCATTATCTCCATCTGTCCAAGACTGATTTTCATTTTCAAAAACTTAGAAATTTTTCCAGTGTAGGGTTGTTAGCCCTACGACCAACCCCCAACTTGGAGGACCAGGGATTTTGCTCAAGGTTTTCCTTCCTCTAGCCTTTGGTGATCCAACACCATCCTACAAGACAGCAGTGCTAGTTTTGGTCCACCCCGGGTATTTTATTTCCCCAGTATCCACCATAACTGGTGAGCACTCCCCAATCTGCCACCTGGGGAGGTGCCCAATGGGAGACTAGCAACTCCGCACTCCATTATTTCACATAGTTTTAATTAATTTGAATGTAGCTCAGTGACAGATTTACTTTTTTCATAATCCTTCAATCTCCTTGCGACAGATGGCTTTTATATTGTCAGGGAGACCAACCCTCAGGCAGAGGAGAATCCTTTGCCATGAACACAATGGATAACACAATGGAAGGAGCTGATAGTGGGGGAGTTCCAAATCTTCCTGGGTTTCCTTTACCATATGGGCACAATTTGATTGAATCGATTAACCTTCCAGCAGGCTTTTCCATCCCACGAGCAGGCGCACCATGTACTGTGTACAAGGAGCACACATTCCTACTTCTATGCGATGTTATCTTAAAATAGAGTAGTTTTTCTACAAATAATAACACACTACTTGTTTGTTGGTAATTAAAATTTATTTTTAACCACATTTTCCATGAATTATCTATAAAGATCACCCTTAATTATGGATTCCTTCTCTGGATGTCTAGCTCAACGACGAATCTTCTTGTTTGTTTTCTTCCAGGCAAAGGTGGCAAGTAACGGTGGCTTTTGAATGTTTTTTTACAAACAAATCTTCCACATTCATCACATCTTATAGTGGAAGTGTTATTTACACAGAGCTTACATCGCCCTTGTTTGGCACCTCCGTCAGTAATCTTTTGCTCTACCTGCGGGCAAAACCATTTTCGCCTTCTTTGGAGCAGGTTCGCCAGGTGAAATCCACTGTTTTGACTGTTCTATCATTTCTGGTGTGTAGTAATGGATCCATGTTTCCTCAACAGTCACGAAACACCGTAGAAACTCTTTCGGATTGCGCTTAAACATGTCCAAACAGTGCTCTGAAGTTATCATGCAATTCTGTTTTTGCTCCACTGTGAGCAAACGCAGCACCCATCTCGCCGATAGCTTTCTCATGCCCAATTTTTTCTGTAGGATACTTTGTATGCATTCAATTAAGATGTTTACAATGCAAGCAATCTCTCTAATCTTCGGCGATCTGCTAGCACGATATCATGGACTTTGTTAACCATATCCTCCATAGTCACCTCAATCGGATGGCCTAGCCTCTCTTCATCAAAAACAGATGTTCGGCCACGCTTGAATTTATTAAACCAATATCTGATGGTAGTCATTGAAGGCCCTTGTAAACAGCATGCAACTTCACCTTGATTTCCTCACACGTCTTCCCATCCAAGAAAGAAATCAAATCACTGATCAATATTGCTCTTTCTCCATGGTGGCAAGCAAACAGGAACTTGACTATATTCAACAGCTATCAAAACAAAACTACAAGACTGATCTATCTGAAATTTTGAGTCATATATCTAAAGATGGCGTTAAATTATGGAGTACACATTTGTGTCAGTGGTGCTATCAGTCGCTAAACATGGGTACTTATCATACAGCCCTCATACTTCCAAATTGCCTGTATAAAACGATTTTGCGTCGCAACAAAGAAAGACTTAGCTCACACTTTGCCAGCTTACTTGGCATATACTGCCCAAAGCTACAGCGACCTCTAAATGGGTGCAGCATTTCGTCTACTGTCATATATTCACCTATCATATACTGTTTTTTCAAATTACCAACAAATTGTTCTAAAATTTTTTGTATAGCTGCTAGTTTATCGGTCTTTCTTTGGACTTCCCTTGCTGTAGAATCATCGAATTGAATGCAACATAGTAAACCTCCTATAACTCATGATAGCTCTAAGAGCAACGATTCCAGCACCATCTGGATTCCACAATTCTAAAACATTGATATGATGACCATGTTTGATAGCAATTAGGAAAAGGGCTCTGAACAACGCCAGAATTTCTGCTACTGAAGTAACTCTGGCATCCCTATCTCTAGTGTAATTCACCCTAGTGTATTTATGCTCGATGTATAAATTGGTAAATTTCACAATATCCTCAAACATTTTTTGAAATGCACTAATTTCGTCGGTAATATCAATTGCACAGGACTTCAGGTCGGGGGTGAATCTTGCAAATGTTCTTTCCCTTAGTTTTAGTTTTCACGGTATATGGAGTTTTCTTCCCCAAAAAGGCATCCTCATCAGAAGAGATCATTACTTTTGAGTTTTTAGATTTACCCCTTTTGGGAAAAGATGTCTGCTACACCCCTTCGCCAACAGAATAATCCTTCCTCTGAGCGATGACGGTTTCGGGAAGCTTGTCCTCGGAAGCCTCTTCTTCTGAATTGCTGTCTAATTCGTCCTGAAGTATGACTTCATTTTTGCCTTCAGAGCCATCATCATCTTCTTTTTCCTCCTCAACAAAGTCCAGAAGAAATTTCGAAGCGATGATGCTACGGCTTCTGTGAGGATTAGCAGACGTAGATTCCAAATAATAGCTCAGGAAACTTGTCACAGAATAATAAGAATATTATTTAATTTGATGGTATCAGGAGTAAATTGTGAATACACTTCCGTGGAAGGAATATCCATTTCCAAAGTATCACAGGTCAACTTCCACAGCAGTCGGCGTCCCACAGAGTTCACTCACCACTCAAATGCTTTATCATCAGCTAGTTCAACTGCTGTTCAAAGAAGATTACCATAAAAATTCTTTATTTTAACATTCGATTTCTCTAAAAGTTAATAAAAATCAATTGATATTTAAGTCGATAAAAATTATGGGTAAATAAACTTACGTAAAGGAGTTCCCCTGCAAAAGGCCATTCAGAAGAGCAGACTTCTCCAAAAGTTTTTCTTTCGAATCTTCTCCAAATGCTAAATCGCAAAAGGACATCCATGCTCTGCGAAGACTAACCATACAATGAAAGAATACCAAAGGATTCGGAGTCGGTACCGTTACAGTAAAAGGGTTTTCCACAACAAAAACCAGCTCCCATGTACGGAGTACATGTGCATGCCTGCCGGAGGGAAATTCAGAAAATTGCATAGTAGTAGTAATATTGTTGAAAGTGCTTTGAAGGTCACTTTCCATGATGGATGGATGGGTTTTTTATAAAAGAAAAATCTTACAAATTTTCCTTTTATTTTATCAAAATTCGTGCAATATCAAATCTATATCAATATTTGATGACTAAACTGAAAATCTATAATCAGTTACCTTTCTCGTGACATTTATCTCTATTTAATGTGACCCATATCACTACTTGACTGGCATCTTCAAGTTCAAGAGTAGCAATTTGGACATGTTATCATGGTAGCAAAACTTCTTTTCTTGTGTGTTATGGCTTCCACTAGTTAACTCCTGATTATGTAGATTTCATTAAATCTTGTCAGTTAGTGAAATGAACTCTTTTCACATTGGTGGGACTTAGTTGTCTTGAAGACATGGAAAGTGGGATTTGAGGCCATAAAGATTGGGAAACACTGTAATATGGGAGTATTCGTTGTATTGCTAACTTGTCCCATTGTCCCAGGAATGCCTTTTGGGTCACATGGAGTATATTTTATTTGCATCAGAATAGCCATGGAACCAAATTAACATCTTTGGCAACTTTATTTTGTATTTTTTAATTCATGTGTTCTTTTTTTAAGTATGGATATTGTGCTTTAGTTTGCCATTTCTGTTCTTGTAGTCGTAAGCTGCTAGGTATGTGGTATGTTATGAAGTAACAGTTATTGTTGAATGTATGCTTGATGATTGGGCTACTAGTGTAAATTTTAAAGTTTTAATTTTAATGGGAAGTGGTGATATAGCTTCTGATGCGCTTAGAAGTGTCTAATATCCTGCTTTTGTTCCACAGTTCTGTTTATATAGAATATTTTTGTCTTATGTTCTAAATAAAAAACTGACAACCCTATTTTAATCATATGAAATATCTTACTCAGTTTATTCTCACATATATAAACTAGTAAAGTAATCAGTGAATGAATGTTTGGTCTGTTTGTTTTAATGTCTATTTGCTTCTTTCTTTGCAGGCTTGTGCTGCTGAGAGGGCAGCCCTTAAGATAAAAAGGAAGGAATTGAATCATCTACTTGGTTTTACGTGTGTGCGTCTTAAGGAGCGGGTAAGAATGATTTGCATTTTTATTATTTTTCTAAAAGAGGTGAAATTATCCTGTTTATCAATTTGAAGAATGGCACAGAAAGTTATTGTACAATTGTCAGATCAATCCATTATTTAGGTTTTGATGAGCTAAAATTAATAAATAATATAATTAAGTCTCTCTACAATAACTTACATAAATATCTGAGTCTTATGAATTTGAATTTAAAACATTTGGGCCCTTGGAAGAATTGCTGAGCTAATAGTCAGTAAGTGACAATCATTGATACAAAGTATGCACAAAAGTGTAGTATAAAGTGATGTAATTGTGTAATATGAACAAAAGTTTGTATAAAGAACAATAAAAGTTTTGTTAAGTAACATATTCAGTTAGATTAAATTAAGTTTGGTTATACAGTATTCTTACCAAATAATAATATTCATTCTATGTGTCTATTTTACTATGTCTATTTTCACATACATATATTCACCTATCGTATACTGTTTTTACAAATTACCAACAAATTGATCTAAAATATTTCATATAGCTGCTAGTTTATCAATTTTTCTTCTGACTTCTCTCATTGTAGAATCATCAAATCGAGTGCAATGTAGTAAAAACAAAAGCCTCCTATAGCTCATGACAGAGCAATGATTTCAGTACCATTTGGATTCCACAATTCTATAACACAGGTATGATGACCAAGTTTGACAGTAATTAGGAAAAGGGCTCCGAACAACATGAGAATTTCTGTTACTGAAGTAACTCTGGCATCCCTATCTCTAGAGTAAATCACCTCAGTGCATTTACACTTAATGTATAAATTGGTAAATATCACAATATCCTCAACCATTTCACTATCAACCATTTTTTGAAATACACTGACTTTGTCGGTAATATCAACTGCACAGGACATCAGGCCAGGTTGAATCCTGCAAATGTTCTCTCCCTTAGTTTTAGTTTTCACCATATATGGAGTTTTCTTCCACAAAAAGGCAACCTCGGCAGGAGAGACCTTTGGGTTTTTAGATTTACCCCTTTTGGGATAAGATGCCTGCAGCACCCCTTTGCAGACGAAATAATCCTTCCTCTGAGCGGTAATGGTTTCAGGAAGCTTGTCCTCAGAAGACTCTTCTTCCAAATTGCTCTCTTTTTCATCTCAGTGAAGTATGACTTCAGTTTCAGAGCCATCGATTACCTTCTTTTTCCTCCTCGACGAAGAAACTTCAAAGCAATGATGCTTCTGTGAGGATTGTCAGACGTAGATTCCAAATATGAGTTCAGTAAATTCGTCCCAGAATAATAAGATTATTATTTAATTTTATAGTATCAAGAGTAAATTTTAAATAAACTTATGTGGAAGGAATATCCATTTCCGAAGTATCACTTGTCAATTTCCACAGCAGTCGGCATCGTGCATAGTTCACTCACCACTCAAATGTTTTATTATTAGTTAGTTCAACTGCTGTTCAAAGAAGATTACCATAAAAATTCTTTATTTTAACATTCGATTTCTCTAAAAGTTAATAAAAATCAATTGATATTTAAGTCGATAAAAATTATGGGTAAATAAACTTACGTAAAGGAGTTCCCCTGCAAAAGGCCATTCAGAAGAGCAGACTTCTCCAAAAGTTTTTCTTTCGAATCTTCTCCAAATGCTAAATCGCAAAAGGACATCCATGCTCTGCGAAGACTAACCATACAATGAAAGAATACCAAAGGATTCGGAGTCGGTACCGTTACAGTAAAAGGGTTTTCCACAACAAAAACCAGCTCCCATGTACGGAGTACATGTGCATGCCTGCCGGAGGGAAATTCAGAAAATTGCATAGTAGTAGTAATATTGTTGAAAGTGCTTTGAAGGTCACTTTCCATGATGGATGGATGGGTTTTTTATAAAAGAAAAATCTTACAAATTTTCCTTTTATTTTATCAAAATTCGTGCAATATCAAATCTATATCAATANGTATATATATATATATATATCCGGAGAAGCGTCTATATAAAGAGATACGAGTAAAATTTGCTTGCATACTGCAAGCTTAATGTAAGATAAATTAACAAAGGCATTACACACCAACTGCAACACTCCGCCTTCCATACACCGAGTGCCATCCACAAGCAACATTGCCCTAAACGAATTGTTGAAAATACGTCCTTAACAATTGTCCTAACATCGAACCTGGGTCTATTAGCACAAATATTCTTACGGCATATAATAGTAGTCCCTACCTTCTATATATGTAGCAAATTTCAATCATCTACCTGACCGGGAAATGCAGTTACGAATTTTTGAAAATTCGGACATTCGAGTGGTCCTGGGATCGAACCTGGGCTTTTAAGGCAAAAAGCTTTACGGCATACGATAGAATATCATCTATTCTAACAATACTGTGAATTGCAAGTTTCTATCTTAACGGAATATACCCTAAATTAATTCATGAACGTCAGAATGAAAAACTGTCCTAGCATCGAACTAAGGATCCTCAGGGTAAAAAGCTTTAGGTATACTATAGAGGTGTCTAATCTCTATCGATGAGGTGAATTTCAACGATCTATCTTACATGGAAGTAACCGAAATGATTTCTTGAAAGTTTTGCACTAAGAATTTACCTAGCATCGAACCTTGGGCCATCAGGGATAAATCTTAATAATGAAAACATCTTGCACATTAGCATACTCGTCTATTGCTGATTTTATATTGCGTCGCTTAATTTTCGTTATTTCTTGATTAACGTTTAGTTTCATGTCGTTAGGATCGAATCGTTTAGTGAATTATGTGTCTTACACGTATCGGCCTGTTATTCGAGTTTATTTATTTCTTCTAAACTGTATTATTCGG
>KZ309331.1:47908-77220 GCA_000376725.2 Ladona fulva | reverse complement strand
GCACCGAAAACTCTTGAATGTGTTGAGCCTTTCTCAACCAAATCCATGCTATCTTACTTCTCATCAAGTATGTTTGCTCTTCCCGCGGTTGTTTTTTCTAACTCCTTTTAGGGCGATTTAATTTCCACAGAACCCGTCTGAAATGACTCTATGGATAGCAAAATTCAATGAATATTTTGTGCTTTACCAAATTACGAATAATACCCTAACAAACGGCAGGTGTGGTAAAGTAAAAAATAATGAACGAATAACAGATACGTAAACTCACATACCTCCGTCAAAATATTGAATAATATATCTTGTAAAAAAGAAGGAAGGAAAAAACGATCTCTACGCTTCACTGGTACGAGATATAACTAAAAATTCTACGATGCGTAAAACGGAGAAATATATCCGAGAAAATCCCAAACAGATGCTCATGTTTACTAATAACCATTGAGAAGGATTAAAGACAGGATGGCGTCAAGTGGTCTAGCGGCAATCTGTGGAGGACACTTACGTTGAAGTGTCTTCCTGCAATAAACCTTAGACATATGGCTTGCATTTTGTGCTGGTATAGAGAAGAATTATGAGGCTTTAATGTCTCCAAATTTTGTAAATCTGTGAATAAAATCGTATTTGTAATCAACTGTGAAAATAGACCCTGGTTTTTACCGTGCCCGTACGGGCACACTAGGCATTTAAAGACAGACGCAGACAGCCCTCTTTCGAGTTTTAAATATAGTATGGTATAAGGAAGAAGATCCCCAGATCCTCAATCAATCTGAAATGCATTATCATGTTTCCTATGGCGTTAAGGAATGAATAAAAATTATTATTATATAAGTCAATAATGGACATTTTTCTCTGAAATTTGGTTTAAAATTAATGGTACCTATATTATTAATGCAATGTAAGAAATTACTTGTGTAGCTAACAAATGAACAGAATACAATGACTTCGCTGTGAATATCTTAATTTTAATTCAATTGACAAATTTTATACTGACATCAGATGCTACTATCAGACTTACAAGGGTAAGGTGAAACTTTCTCGGCCTGACACAGAGATGGCGTTCCAATCAGCAAAAATTTATGATCCCCGCCTGGGCACACGTCTCATTAGTTGGTAAGACAAGTTTCAACTTGTTCTCTCAAGTAGTTTGTTTACACGTATTGTTGCAGTAGACGTCCTTCGTGTTTTTCGTTAAAATGGATAAAGTTGAATATCGTGCAGTCATAAAATTTTTCGTTTTGGATGGATTAACCCCTAAGGAAATTCATCCGAAGTTGACAAAAGGAAGGACGAAGGGACTCTGCTCCTTTAATGTCAACAAAGTGGACAGCTGAATTTAAACTTGGTCGCACATCCCTTGAAGATGACCCACACGAAGGACAGCCAAAAACCGCAACCACACCAGAAACCAAGAAGAAGGCTTGAAGAAGAAAAAAATCATATTTCACCAGGACAACGCACCTGCTCAAAAAGGTGCATTGGCGATGGGAAAACTATGGGATTTGGGGTACGATTTGCTCGGCCATTCCCCCTATTCCCATGATCTAGCACCCTCAGACTTCCATCTGTTCCCAAACTTGAAGAATTTTTTTTCTGGGAAGCGCTTTGCTTCCAATGAAGAAGTTGAGAAGGCCGTAGATGGACATTTTCACACAAACGAAAGACGTCTACTGCAACAATACGTGTAAACAAACTACTTGAGAGAACAAGTTGAAACTTGTCTTACCAACTAATGATGTGTGTGCCCAGACAGGGATCATAACTTTTCGCTGATTGGATTGCCATTTCTGTGTCAGTCTGAGAAATGTTCACCTTACCCTCTTACAGTAAGAGAGCTCTATAAATGTCATATTTATCTATTAGATTGACTCATATATGGGGGTGTGTACAACTTGTAACAGTGTTGACTGCATGAGTTATGTATGTGAATTAATTTTATGGGGTTAATTTCAAGAATTTTTATTTAAAACAATTTTAAGTATTGTTAAATGGTTTAATAATGTATAGTTATTTTTTTTTGTTTCATTCAATTTTATTTACATTAAAAATTCATTCAATTATATTGAGTAATTACAGTTAAGTAAATTTCAATTCAATTTTATATATTGTTACTAATGAGTAAATGAATTTATTTGCATATTGTTTTGATATTATTTGTGTTCATATAGTTTTGTACATACCTTTAAAATTTATACAACTTTTAATGTTAAGAATAATCTGGTATTTCCCGAGAGAACTTCCTACATCAACTTTTAATGTGTTTATCTGCAATGTGTTAGTGAGCGTTAGTGTTAGGGAGAAAAAGACCATGACATTGTTCTTTTGATATTTGTTTGTGGGATGGAAAAGGTAAAGATTAAAAGAATATGCCCCTTAATAAATTCAATTACCCTAGATTTTATATTCTAGAATGCACTTTTTTGTATTTTTGAGGTTCCAACAATCAAACTAAGATGCATTATCATTAAGCAGATATCACAGAAAGAGTTAGTTTAATTATAAAGTTTAAAGTTATGGTTTAGTTTTCCTCCTTCCAGTTAATATCCTTTTTGTAATCTGTCTCTAGTACTGTCCTTCATTTGTTAGCTAGTACGATACAATTAATAATACATATCTTCTGACACCTTGCTTTATTAATAGATTATTTTAAGGTATATGTAATATGAAGTAATAAAATATCCTTAGTTAATAATGTATACTGGTAATACTGATACATGTATGATATAGGCGAAGATTCTGCAAGGCTACATACCGTAGCAAATAGCATGCATCTTAAAATTGTGTTATTATTTTTTCCCTCATCATGACTTCCAAAACATGAGTGCATCTAAGATTCAAGTGCATCCTAGATTTGAGGTAGTCTTTCAATTGAGTGTGCTTTAGCCGCTTATTGAGAGAATGATTGACTTAGACTTTCATCTTTCAATTAAAATTTGAAGGTTAAGAGAACTTCCTCATGGACGAAAGCATGCGAGGAGCTCCGCAGGCATCAGGAAATGCTGGAGAAGGGGGTGGAGCTGACAGACACAAGTGAAGAGGATGATCCAGAAGATGAGGAAGAGGAGAAAGAGATTGGAATTGAAAATGGAGAAGTGAAGAAGGAAGAGGAGGCCGAAGAGAGTGAAAGTGAGGTGAGTACAAATCACCTCAGATCGAAGCAAAGGTTTTGACCTCTTAATCTACTACCAACCAATTTAATTTAGTCTTTTGTTTGTATGTTTTCCTAAAACACGCACACCAAAAGCTCCTAAACTTTTAAATTTTCCTTGCTGAATAAATATTTTTAATCTAATTNTGAAAAAATATAAATAAAAGTACAAAATATGTGTATTGAATTTAAATATTAAAAATTAAACACATTTATTTTACTTCTCTTGATAATTCTTTAAAATTTGGTGAATAATTGGTGACAGCACTTCTCAGTAATTCTTTGAGATGCTGGTTAGTTAATACTGATCGGTGTTTGGATTTCATGAATTTTAAAGTGGAATAAAATGATTCACATAAGTACGTTGTTCCGAATATTGAAATAATTCGACAAGCAGCCTTTTTTAATTCAGGATACTTCGATTCTGGTACAAATTTCCAAAATTCAGTAATCGACGTCGACTTATATTTAATTGTAGAGCTTGATCTTCTTGCATCTCTATTAATTCTAATTCTCCAGATGCTTTTTGGGTCATTGGGAACAAATTTAGAGGAACTCTGGCAACATTGGCAAACAGAGGAAGGGGGTGTGCACACTTGGGGAAAGGGTCAGTGAGATATGTGCATTGCAAAATAGCAAAGAAATCCTGAAAAAGAATTTTCTAATGTGTGAAAGGAGGTACGCCACGGTGGGGCTCATCAGAAATTACTGTATTTACTGGTGCTCACTATGCAGCATATTTTTATGAAGGCAGTTTTGGTAAAAAATTATTTGGGATTTGCAAACAATTAACTTTAATTTTCTTTCTTTCTAATTGGGGCTCTCTCTAAGCTGGGTGCCTGGGCAGCAGCTCAATACTTGTGCTGCCCAACTTTATTGAGCGCCCACAATATATTGAAAAATTTAAACCCAATTTCAAATTTTTAAAACGCATTCATGATTTCATATATAAAGATATTATAAATTGTGTAACAGAATTACACGGTTGACTTTGTCAATTAAACAAAGAAAATCAGAAAAAACTGAGAATTCTGAAAGCATTTATGATATTTGCTTACTGAGTTATCCAGTTTCATATCTGTTGAATTTAATTTTTTACCAAAACTGCCTTCATAAAAATATGGTGCATAGTGTACACCAGTAAATACAGTAATTTCTGATAAGCCCCACCTCCTTTCACACATTAGAAAATTCTTTTTCAGGACTTCTTTGCTATTTTGCCATGCACTGAGCAGGCACATATCTTATAACACGCCCTCACTGACCCTTTCCCCAAGTGTGCACACCTCCTTCCTCTGTTTGCCAATGTTGCCAGAGTTCCTCTAAATTTGTTCCTCCAAATATTTTGGCTTTCCTCGCTATATCATGCCATAATGTGCTGCTTTAATTTTGGAGACCATTGTACTAAATACATAGATTTTTAATTTTCTAGCCAGCCCCTCCTTTTGGACAAAACTTTTTATCAAACAAGAAATAATTCAGTTCTGTACATAATCGGGTAAGCGAAATGAGTTCTTTCATAATGCAAGGATCAACTGAGTTCTTATTTAACTCTACTTCTAAAATGCGTATTGCATCATCCACCGGCACACTTGGAAATAAGTTCACAATATCGAAGGATACTAATTTTGCATTTGACGGTACTGCAATATCCTTTAATTTGTTTGAAAGCACTATTGAGTTTTTCACACTGTATTTGGGTTTGAAATCTGTCAATTGGAGAATAAGATTATTCAATCTTGAGGAGAGTTTATGCACAGGGGAATCAATGCTGGAAACTACCGGTCTTATCGGAATGTCTTTTTTATGAAGTTTAGGCAGACCATAAAATCTGGGGGGCAAAGGGTTCATATTTATTAGTTTCCACCGATCACTCTCACTGAAAATGTGGTAATGGTGGAAAATCTCACTGAAAATGTGGAAATGGAAAATGGAAAAATGGTATGTGTTGCTTAGGATGGCCTGTCACTTGAAGATGTTGCTCAAGCAATGAAACATGTCGTGTACCTATTAGTTTGTGTGTAATATGCTCAGTTAATATTAAACACGAGATTAGTTTCCTAGTGAAAAGTTGTTCCTGTTTTTTCTTCCTTTTGAAGATAGGTAAGGATGAATCATTACATTTTTTAAAGTCCATTAACCTTTAAACGCCGGATTTAAATCCCAAAAAACTGGGTCTATCTGCCGGATTTTAATTGAAGAATTGTAAATTCTCTCACCTCTTCACAATCAAATATTAATATCTTCTGCTGTATTTTTCCTTTTTAATAAGTTCATTAACCTTTAAACGCCGGATTTAAATCCCAAAAAACTGGGTCTATCTGCCGGATTTTAATTGAAGGATTTTAAATTCTCTCGCCTCTTCACAATCAAATATTAATATCTTCGGAACTATTTGTAATAAATGCACGAAATAAAAAATGTTTTCTAGCTAATAGATTATCGTATATGATGCTTAGTTTTTTTATTGCGTGCGATTTAATCTAAAATTGTTATTGTAAGATTTCGGGACCTATCTGTGAAAGATACGATGCTTTATTTTAGATTTGCGGCATTCTTTGCTGTTATTTCTTTATTACCCCTTCAACGCCGTCAGGCGTACTATTACGTCCGGCGAAAACTGTCCAATTCGCCGTCAGGCGTACTATTACGTCCGGCGTTACTCTTCGTTTCTATATCATAAAGAAGCCAAATATTCACTTGATGTTCTATAACAATCATATTGTTTCATTAAGGAAGAGTAATTCTTTCGTAACATGCTCTCGTAATATTTTTTTCTGTTACGTATATTAATATATTAAATTTTGAAAATTTATCAGAGTTTCTTCAAAGTATGGAGATATTTCATTTAATAAATAGCTATTTCTAATTCAGTGCGTTATCTTACGTATATTTCCGTGACTTAGGTCTTAATTGGGAGCTAAAATCTTCAGAGGACTATAAACCTTTCTAGCATTTGCTGGATGAGACATTTCGTTTACATTTTTCGAGAGAGGCTTCTTCCGCTGAGTCGTATATGAAATGCCTTCGCTCTGTATATCCTAAGATCATTAGAAAGATTTATGATGCTATTCTTGAAAACTGCTTCATCTAAGTGTAATTATTTAGACAGACCGTCCGCTCTTTGGCTGTGAGACCCATCGAATACGGATCTCTCACGCTTCTTCTCTCTATGCGTGGACGATCTCCGAATCTTGCTCCACAGCTGACAGCAAGCTAATCGAAGGAAGGAGTTTAGTCTTCCTACGGAGACACACTTTGTTAGTTTCTTTCATTCAATGTTTTTGGCTATTTTTTCTTAGTTTCTTTCATTCAATGTTTTTGGCTATTTTTTCTTAACCTATGGTTTCTATCGTAACATTTTTTAAATAATTTTGGAACTCGCATGCTCTAAAGAGTTAAATGGAGCATAACCGAAAGATGATACCATATCCCTATCGTTAGGATGCAATAACGGAGCGTCTTTTGGTTTCCTAACAGAGGGCCTTTGTTTTCTGTGTTATCTCGTTCGTTCGAGAGCTTTGTTTACACCAGCGATGGTCAGAGCGAGAGAGAAGACATGTTCACATGAATCGTAAGAGGAAAAAGACTTCCTTTATGCATTCATTTTTGGAGGGTATACGGACAATGGATCATTGGAAATGAATTGCGCATGACACTTTTAATCAGCGTGTCAATTGCAAGTTTCATACGTGAATTGAAAATAAAATTATAGCCTTAAAATATAAAGTTTTAGAAATATATATTAAAAACATTAGAAAAATCGATTTGTATTATCAACAGTTATGATTTTTTAAACGCTAAAGCCGCAAATAGTCACACAGTTGCGAAGATTTAAAAACCTCATCCGGCATCATAGGAGGGTATTTAAAAAATCTCACTTGGGCTTGAAGGGTTAATATTATGGTAAGTAATAATTATAATGCCATTTCTGTATACTGAAACATTTTCGTGATGTATACAGCGGAAGTAGACTTGTACCTAACTGTGATTTACTTCTAATATTGTACGAGTTTCGAGTGACGGAAAATCTAATCTTCTTGAGAATCTGAAACAGAAATAATCTAAGAATACCCATATAAGCCGTATCAGCTGTTTTCCCATGCACCGAAAACTCTTGAATGTGTTGAGCCTTTCTCAACCAAATCCATGCTATCTTACTTCTCATCAAGTATGTTTGCTCTTCCCGCGGTTGTTTTTTCTAACTCCTTTTAGGGCGATTTAATTTCCACAGAACCCGTCTGAAATGACTCTATGGATAGCAAAATTCAATGAATATTTTGTGCTTTACCAAATTACGAATAATACCCTAACAAACGGCAGGTGTGGTAAAGTAAAAAATAATGAACGAATAACAGATACGTAAACTCACATACCTCCGTCAAAATATTGAATAATATATCTTGTAAAAAAGAAGGAAGGAAAAAACGATCTCTACGCTTCACTGGTACGAGATATAACTAAAAATTCTACGATGCGTAAAACGGAGAAATATATCCGAGAAAATCCCAAACAGATGCTCATGTTTACTAATAACCATTGAGAAGGATTAAAGACAGGATGGCGTCAAGTGGTCTAGTGGCAATCTGTGGAGGACACTTACGTTGAAGTGTCTTCCTGCAATAAACCTTAGACATATGGCTTGCATTTTGTGCTGGTATAGAGAAGAATTATGAGGCTTTAATGTCTCCAAATTTTGTAAATCTGTGAATAAAATCGTATTTGTAATCAACTGTGAAAATAGACCCTGGTTTTTACCGTGCCCGTACGGGCACACTAGGCATTTAAAGACAGACGCAGACAGCCCTCTTTCGAGTTTTAAATATAGTATGGTATAAGGAAGAAGATCCCCAGATCCTCAATCAATCTGAAATGCATTATCATGTTTCCTATGGCGTTAAGGAATGAATAAAAATTATTATTATATAAGTCAATAATGGACATTTTTCTCTGAAATTTGGTTTAAAATTAATGGTACCTATATTATTAATGCAATGTAAGAAATTACTTGTGTAGCTAACAAATGAACAGAATACAATGACTTCGCTGTGAATATCTTAATTTTAATTCAATTGACAAATTTTATACTGACATCAGATGCTACTATCAGACTTACAAGGGTAAGGTGAAACTTTCTCGGCCTGACACAGAGATGGCGTTCCAATCAGCAAAAATTTATGATCCCCGCCTGGGCACACGTCTCATTAGTTGGTAAGACAAGTTTCAACTTGTTCTCTCAAGTAGTTTGTTTACACGTATTGTTGCAGTAGACGTCCTTCGTGTTTTTCGTTAAAATGGATAAAGTTGAATATCGTGCAGTCATAAAATTTTTCGTTTTGGATGGATTAACCCCTAAGGAAATTCATCCGAAGTTGACAAAAGGAAGGACGAAGGGACTCTGCTCCTTTAATGTCAACAAAGTGGACAGCTGAATTTAAACTTGGTCGCACATCCCTTGAAGATGACCCACACGAAGGACAGCCAAAAACCGCAACCACACCAGAAACCAAGAAGAAGGCTTGAAGAAGAAAAAAATCATATTTCACCAGGACAACGCACCTGCTCAAAAAGGTGCATTGGCGATGGGAAAACTATGGGATTTGGGGTACGATTTGCTCGGCCATTCCCCCTATTCCCATGATCTAGCACCCTCAGACTTCCATCTGTTCCCAAACTTGAAGAATTTTTTTTCTGGGAAGCGCTTTGCTTCCAATGAAGAAGTTGAGAAGGCCGTAGATGGACATTTTCACACAAACGAAAGACGTCTACTGCAACAATACGTGTAAACAAACTACTTGAGAGAACAAGTTGAAACTTGTCTTACCAACTAATGATGTGTGTGCCCAGACAGGGATCATAACTTTTCGCTGATTGGATTGCCATTTCTGTGTCAGTCTGAGAAATGTTCACCTTACCCTCTTACAGTAAGAGAGCTCTATAAATGTCATATTTATCTATTAGATTGACTCATATATGGGGGTGTGTACAACTTGTAACAGTGTTGACTGCATGAGTTATGTATGTGAATTAATTTTATGGGGTTAATTTCAAGAATTTTTATTTAAAACAATTTTAAGTATTGTTAAATGGTTTAATAATGTATAGTTATTTTTTTTTGTTTCATTCAATTTTATTTACATTAAAAATTCATTCAATTATATTGAGTAATTACAGTTAAGTAAATTTCAATTCAATTTTATATATTGTTACTAATGAGTAAATGAATTTATTTGCATATTGTTTTGATATTATTTGTGTTCATATAGTTTTGTACATACCTTTAAAATTTATACAACTTTTAATGTTAAGAATAATCTGGTATTTCCCGAGAGAACTTCCTACATCAACTTTTAATGTGTTTATCTGCAATGTGTTAGTGAGCGTTAGTGTTAGGGAGAAAAAGACCATGACATTGTTCTTTTGATATTTGTTTGTGGGATGGAAAAGGTAAAGATTAAAAGAATATGCCCCTTAATAAATTCAATTACCCTAGATTTTATATTCTAGAATGCACTTTTTTGTATTTTTGAGGTTCCAACAATCAAACTAAGATGCATTATCATTAAGCAGATATCACAGAAAGAGTTAGTTTAATTATAAAGTTTAAAGTTATGGTTTAGTTTTCCTCCTTCCAGTTAATATCCTTTTTGTAATCTGTCTCTAGTACTGTCCTTCATTTGTTAGCTAGTACGATACAATTAATAATACATATCTTCTGACACCTTGCTTTATTAATAGATTATTTTAAGGTATATGTAATATGAAGTAATAAAATATCCTTAGTTAATAATGTATACTGGTAATACTGATACATGTATGATATAGGCGAAGATTCTGCAAGGCTACATACCGTAGCAAATAGCATGCATCTTAAAATTGTGTTATTATTTTTTCCCTCATCATGACTTCCAAAACATGAGTGCATCTAAGATTCAAGTGCATCCTAGATTTGAGGTAGTCTTTCAATTGAGTGTGCTTTAGCCGCTTATTGAGAGAATGATTGACTTAGACTTTCATCTTTCAATTAAAATTTGAAGGTTAAGAGAACTTCCTCATGGACGAAAGCATGCGAGGAGCTCCGCAGGCATCAGGAAATGCTGGAGAAGGGGGTGGAGCTGACAGACACAAGTGAAGAGGATGATCCAGAAGATGAGGAAGAGGAGAAAGAGATTGGAATTGAAAATGGAGAAGTGAAGAAGGAAGAGGAGGCCGAAGAGAGTGAAAGTGAGGTGAGTACAAATCACCTCAGATCGAAGCAAAGGTTTTGACCTCTTAATCTACTACCAACCAATTTAATTTAGTCTTTTGTTTGTATGTTTTCCTAAAACACGCACACCAAAAGCTCCTAAACTTTTAAATTTTCCTTGCTGAATAAATATTTTTAATCTAATTTTGTTTCCTTTATAATAGCTGTAAAAATATATTGTTACGTAGCCTTAGGTTCAAGGATAAGTGAGCAAAAACAAAACACCGCGCTTTATTCTAAGAATGTTTATAATGTCCACCTTCGGTTCTTCGCACTTACAATATGTCTTCTGCGATCTCCCTCTGACCATCACTCCTTTCGTATCCACAACTCTCGTTGCTACAACGCTCGTTTCCACAACTGTCTCGTTGCCACAACACTGCCCCCCTCCTGTACATGTTTCTGGACGCTCATGTCCAGAAGCAGCTTTAGACTGTTCCCTTCTTCTCTGGGGTTGATACAACCACACCAAGTCGCCTTCATCATAGGGGCTTACCATCGGTTTCCAGTCAAGTCTCATCTTCGTCCTGTCACTGCACATCTTCAGTTTATCTCTGGCAAAATTGTGGTTGACTTAACCGGTCTACTAGCTGACTGACATATTCCGGAAGTACAACTTGTCGGTACTTCTCTTCAGTGGTTGGTACGCCAAAAATCAAGTTAACAGGGAGTCTCATTTCTCTCCCGGTCAATAGCATGTTAGGAGTGTAACCTGTAGCTTCATGTTGGGAACTTCTATATGCCAATGAGAAAAGTGGTATCAAACTCCCAGTTTCGTTGGTTTCCGTCTATAAGCATTGACAGGTACTGATTCAGGGTGCAGTGGTGATTCACAGTGGTGTGGGGGTGCCATCCAACTGAGGATGTAGAGGTGTAGTCCTGGTCTTTTTGAATCCCAATTTATCCATCAAGTGCTTCCATAATTCTGATTCAAAATTTTGTACTTGATCTGTATGAACTACCAAGGGCACTCCGTGGTAGTACATAACATGCTCCAGCAAAGCTTCATCTACTATAACTGCCTTTTGACTCAGAAGTGGAACGATCTCCTGCCTCTTTTAGAAGTAGTCCATTGCCACCATAAGGTATCTGTTTCCAGATTCTGTCATTGGAAATGGACCCGAAATATCCACCGCTACGCATTCTCACGGTGCTCCCGAAATATACTGCATCATTTTTCCACTTGATTTAGTTCTTGGACCCTTTTTTGATGCACACAAATCACATCATTTGCACCACTGCTGTACATCTTCATGACAGTTTATCCAATAGAATTGGTCTCTTACTTGTGCCAATGTACTGTTGACACCAAAATGACCTCCAGTTCAACTGTCATGAAGCTCTGTTAGCACGGCATCCACTAGATCCCGAGGGATGATGGTCTGATTGGTGACAGTTTTTCCATCTACGCTTTCCCACTTCCGGATGATCACATCTTCACACAAGCTCAAGGAGTCTTGCTGCAACCAGTAGGCTTTCACGGTTGGTCCATATCTCAAGATTTCCTGCCAGCTTGGTCAATGTCCGTTGTCTAACCGAACAGTGATGCAAGAGATGCAAATTTCATCTGCCCCTCATACATTCTTCAAATTTGAAATATTCAAGTCCTTTTCGTTTCCATATCTAACAAACCTTTTTTTTTCCACGAATTTACAATTCTCATGCCTCCTGGCTACCAATAATTGTATGATGCTCACCTGTGCAGTATAAAAATTCAAAATCAGACTTCCTTACCTAAGCAGAGCTCTCCAATCTTATATTTTCCACATAATATTAACTTTTCAGTGCATTTAAGGTTTGTTTAGTTTCAGTCTATATAAATATAAAAAAGGAGAATTGTGATATGAAATAATGTGTGGATTCTATTTCAGAGAAATAAAAAATGGCTGAAAAGAGGATCTCAGGAAGTTTGTTGATGCAAATATTGTAGTATTTTTATTTCAAACTCCCATTAAATAAAAAATGTCTCACAAAAAGTACTGCTTACCAAAGGACCATAACATTTCCAACAGATGATATCCTGAATATATTAAAATTCATGAGTGTTGAAATTTGCAAATGTTCTACTCTATTATTTCCTAGCTTTATATAATATGCTTTTTATACTTGAAGAGAGAGAAATAAAAACAACTTTTATGCATTACCAACAACTTTGATTTTATGCATTGTGAAAGTACTTTTACATTATGAGTTGTTTTTATTCTTCTCTCATCTTGAACAACAAAGTTGATGCCAAAACAGCAGATTTAGTTTTTTCATACATTTTCATCATTTTGTTTTCTCTATCATTGGGTATACATTTTTTAAGTATTATTGTGATTAAATGTCATTCAAAATATAAAAATGTTAATGAAAGCTGATCCATGGTGTGGCATCTCTGTAATGTATGCCAGACGATATTCAGTGTGCATAACATTGACTCCCACGTCACCATATTTGACTTTTCTTGACCTTTCAGATGTGTTATTTTTCCATGATTCAGGGTGAACATCATGACCCTCCCCCAAAAATCGAATCTCGGACTGCTTTTGCTAAAGGTGCTATGCATTAGCCCAATGATGTTAAATAATGACAGTATATGAACATCGTTTCTCATTTTGACTGATTTCAGTTAATTCAAAACAGTTTTAAGAGATGATTTCTTAGAAATGTGTTGTGTTAAATGCATTCTTTAAAATATCATAGAAACTGTTCAGCATTTGAAATAAACAAATTTTTAATTTTTAAATGGTAAAATGTTATGCTGTCAGATGGTGCTGCATCCAGCCTATCTGCTGTCAAACTGGTCTATCATGTGCCTATCTGGTGCAAACATAAATTGCCTCAAATTAAACACCAAAAGCATAAATTACCTGATTTGCAGGTAAAAATTATTTGAATGACCAGTTAATGAGTTCATCCCCCAGCATATATTGGTCAAAAAGAATCATTATCAATTAAATATTCATGTTTCTTCTGCTGACATAGTAAATTGCCTTTAATAGTTCACATTACTTCCACATAACGTTAATAGTATGTCAGCAGTTAGAACTCACATTTAGAGACAAACGGGTAGATTTCTCAGAAATCGGTAATTCAGAGCTTCCTATTTGTCTCTAAACATGAGTTTCACCTGCTATCATGTGGCTTACGGAGTGTTTTTAACACATTTGCTGCCCAACAGAAATTAAAGTAAAGTCCACCCAATACCAATATATAAAATATGGAGGTATCCGAAGGCCCAAAGAAAGAGGGAAACTAAAGAAAGAGGCCCAGTGGATATGAGCGCATAGGAAACTGCAACCTGCGCGTGGCCACTAAAGTGGCCATGAGCCTCCAAAGGGGGTTACCAATGGCCACTATAGTGCCTATGGGCGCTGAATGTGTTAACCTCTAATTCATTAACAGTTGTGTTCCAACTTTATTTTCTTTCGTTGAAATAAGCATAGCCAAAATTATGATTTGCGTGAAATCTAATTTTTGCAACAAAGTATGATTATGTGTAATAAAAATTGTATTGAAACATAAATATCCACTTATTAAGGAAATAGAGGCAAATGAGAAATACAGAATAACATAAATATCCACTTATTAAGGAAATAGAGGCAAATGAGAANTGTTAGACGCTGCATCAGCCTTCATCCCTGGTGAACTTCCACTAAAGGGTTGAGCAAGACATAAAAACTGTCGAGCTTCTCCTGGTGTTTACCATCGAGATGTTGATGAACTCCCTCGTGAATCATCATCCGTTGAATGCAGGTCCTATTCTTCAACCTCACTCTCCCCGTCTTCTTCCTCATATGCATCCGAGTCGGAGTCTAAGAATATTTCTTTTTCGATATCGACATCGCTCATTTTGCGTTTTGTTGCCATTTCTATAGGAGAAGGTGCTTGTTAATATAACAATAAAGTAAAAAATAATGAACGAATAACAGATAAGTAAACTCACTTACCTCGAAAATATTGAAGAATATATCTTGTAAAAAAGAAGGAAGGAAAAAACGATCTCTACGCTTCACTGGTACGAGATATGACTAAAAAATTCTACGATGCATAAAACGGAGAAATATATCCGAGAAAATCCCAAACAGATGCTCATGTTTACTAATGACCCTTGCGAAGGATTAAAGACAGGATGGCGTTAAGTGGTCTAGTGGCAATCTGTGGAGGACACTTACGTTGAAGTGTCTTCCTGCAATAAACCTTAGACATATGGCTTGCATTTTGTGCTGGTATAGAGAAGAATTATGAGGTTTTAATGTCTCCAAATTTTGTGAATCTGTGAATAAAATCGTATTTGTAATCAACTGTGAAAATAGACCCTGGTTTTTACCGTGCCCGTACGGGCACACTAGGCATTTAAAGACAGACGCAGACAGCCCTCTTTCGAGTTTTAAATATAGTATGGTATAAGGAAGAAGATCCCCAGATCCTCAATCAATCTGAAATGCATTATCATGTTTCCTATGGCGTTAAGGAATGAATAAAAATTATTATTATATAAGTCAATAATGGACATTTTTCTCTGAAATTTGGTTTAAAATTAATGGTACCTATATTATTAATGCAATGTAAGAAATTACTTGTGTAGCTAACAAATGAACAGAATACAATGACTTCGCTGTGAATATCTTAATTTTAATTCAATTGACAAATTTTATANCCTCCTTCCAGTTAATATCCTTTTTGTAATCTGTCTCTAGTACTGTCCTTCATTTGTTAGCTAGTACGATACAATTAATAATACATATCTTCTGACACCTTGCTTTATTAATAGATTATTTTAAGGTATATGTAATATGAAGTAATAAAATATCCTTAGTTAATAATGTATACTGGTAATACTGATACATGTATGATATAGGCGAAGATTCTGCAAGGCTACATACCGTAGCAAATAGCATGCATCTTAAAATTGTGTTATTATTTTTTCCCTCATCATGACTTCCAAAACATGAGTGCATCTAAGATTCAAGTGCATCCTAGATTTGAGGTAGTCTTTCAATTGAGTGTGCTTTAGCCGCTTATTGAGAGAATGATTGACTTAGACTTTCATCTTTCAATTAAAATTTGAAGGTTAAGAGAACTTCCTCATGGACGAAAGCATGCGAGGAGCTCCGCAGGCATCAGGAAATGCTGGAGAAGGGGGTGGAGCTGACAGACACAAGTGAAGAGGATGATCCAGAAGATGAGGAAGAGGAGAAAGAGATTGGAATTGAAAATGGAGAAGTGAAGAAGGAAGAGGAGGCCGAAGAGAGTGAAAGTGAGGTGAGTACAAATCACCTCAGATCGAAGCAAAGGTTTTGACCTCTTAATCTACTACCAACCAATTTAATTTAGTCTTTTGTTTGTATGTTTTCCTAAAACACGCACACCAAAAGCTCCTAAACTTTTAAATTTTCCTTGCTGAATAAATATTTTTAATCTAATTTTGTTTCCTTTATAATAGCTGTAAAAATATATTGTTACGTAGCCTTAGGTTCAAGGATAAGTGAGCAAAAACAAAACACCGCGCTTTATTCTAAGAATGTTTATAATGTCCACCTTCGGTTCTTCGCACTTACAATATGTCTTCTGCGATCTCCCTCTGACCATCACTCCTTTCGTATCCACAACTCTCGTTGCTACAACGCTCGTTTCCACAACTGTCTCGTTGCCACAACACTGCCCCCCTCCTGTACATGTTTCTGGACGCTCATGTCCAGAAGCAGCTTTAGACTGTTCCCTTCTTCTCTGGGGTTGATACAACCACACCAAGTCGCCTTCATCATAGGGGCTTACCATCGGTTTCCAGTCAAGTCTCATCTTCGTCCTGTCACTGCACATCTTCAGTTTATCTCTGGCAAAATTGTGGTTGACTTAACCGGTCTACTAGCTGACTGACATATTCCGGAAGTACAACTTGTCGGTACTTCTCTTCAGTGGTTGGTACGCCAAAAATCAAGTTAACAGGGAGTCTCATTTCTCTCCCGGTCAATAGCATGTTAGGAGTGTAACCTGTAGCTTCATGTTGGGAACTTCTATATGCCAATGAGAAAAGTGGTATCAAACTCCCAGTTTCGTTGGTTTCCGTCTATAAGCATTGACAGGTACTGATTCAGGGTGCAGTGGTGATTCACAGTGGTGTGGGGGTGCCATCCAACTGAGGATGTAGAGGTGTAGTCCTGGTCTTTTTGAATCCCAATTTATCCATCAAGTGCTTCCATAATTCTGATTCAAAATTTTGTACTTGATCTGTATGAACTACCAAGGGCACTCCGTGGTAGTACATAACATGCTCCAGCAAAGCTTCATCTACTATAACTGCCTTTTGACTCAGAAGTGGAACGATCTCCTGCCTCTTTTAGAAGTAGTCCATTGCCACCATAAGGTATCTGTTTCCAGATTCTGTCATTGGAAATGGACCCGAAATATCCACCGCTACGCATTCTCACGGTGCTCCCGAAATATACTGCATCATTTTTCCACTTGATTTAGTTCTTGGACCCTTTTTTGATGCACACAAATCACATCATTTGCACCACTGCTGTACATCTTCATGACAGTTTATCCAATAGAATTGGTCTCTTACTTGTGCCAATGTACTGTTGACACCAAAATGACCTCCAGTTCAACTGTCATGAAGCTCTGTTAGCACGGCATCCACTAGATCCCGAGGGATGATGGTCTGATTGGTGACAGTTTTTCCATCTACGCTTTCCCACTTCCGGATGATCACATCTTCACACAAGCTCAAGGAGTCTTGCTGCAACCAGTAGGCTTTCACGGTTGGTCCATATCTCAAGATTTCCTGCCAGCTTGGTCAATGTCCGTTGTCTAACCGAACAGTGATGCAAGAGATGCAAATTTCATCTGCCCCTCATACATTCTTCAAATTTGAAATATTCAAGTCCTTTTCGTTTCCATATCTAACAAACCTTTTTTTTTCCACGAATTTACAATTCTCATGCCTCCTGGCTACCAATAATTGTATGATGCTCACCTGTGCAGTATAAAAATTCAAAATCAGACTTCCTTACCTAAGCAGAGCTCTCCAATCTTATATTTTCCACATAATATTAACTTTTCAGTGCATTTAAGGTTTGTTTAGTTTCAGTCTATATAAATATAAAAAAGGAGAATTGTGATATGAAATAATGTGTGGATTCTATTTCAGAGAAATAAAAAATGGCTGAAAAGAGGATCTCAGGAAGTTTGTTGATGCAAATATTGTAGTATTTTTATTTCAAACTCCCATTAAATAAAAAATGTCTCACAAAAAGTACTGCTTACCAAAGGACCATAACATTTCCAACAGATGATATCCTGAATATATTAAAATTCATGAGTGTTGAAATTTGCAAATGTTCTACTCTATTATTTCCTAGCTTTATATAATATGCTTTTTATACTTGAAGAGAGAGAAATAAAAACAACTTTTATGCATTACCAACAACTTTGATTTTATGCATTGTGAAAGTACTTTTACATTATGAGTTGTTTTTATTCTTCTCTCATCTTGAACAACAAAGTTGATGCCAAAACAGCAGATTTAGTTTTTTCATACATTTTCATCATTTTGTTTTCTCTATCATTGGGTATACATTTTTTAAGTATTATTGTGATTAAATGTCATTCAAAATATAAAAATGTTAATGAAAGCTGATCCATGGTGTGGCATCTCTGTAATGTATGCCAGACGATATTCAGTGTGCATAACATTGACTCCCACGTCACCATATTTGACTTTTCTTGACCTTTCAGATGTGTTATTTTTCCATGATTCAGGGTGAACATCATGACCCTCCCCCAAAAATCGAATCTCGGACTGCTTTTGCTAAAGGTGCTATGCATTAGCCCAATGATGTTAAATAATGACAGTATATGAACATCGTTTCTCATTTTGACTGATTTCAGTTAATTCAAAACAGTTTTAAGAGATGATTTCTTAGAAATGTGTTGTGTTAAATGCATTCTTTAAAATATCATAGAAACTGTTCAGCATTTGAAATAAACAAATTTTTAATTTTTAAATGGTAAAATGTTATGCTGTCAGATGGTGCTGCATCCAGCCTATCTGCTGTCAAACTGGTCTATCATGTGCCTATCTGGTGCAAACATAAATTGCCTCAAATTAAACACCAAAAGCATAAATTACCTGATTTGCAGGTAAAAATTATTTGAATGACCAGTTAATGAGTTCATCCCCCAGCATATATTGGTCAAAAAGAATCATTATCAATTAAATATTCATGTTTCTTCTGCTGACATAGTAAATTGCCTTTAATAGTTCACATTACTTCCACATAACGTTAATAGTATGTCAGCAGTTAGAACTCACATTTAGAGACAAACGGGTAGATTTCTCAGAAATCGGTAATTCAGAGCTTCCTATTTGTCTCTAAACATGAGTTTCACCTGCTATCATGTGGCTTACGGAGTGTTTTTAACACATTTGCTGCCCAACAGAAATTAAAGTAAAGTCCACCCAATACCAATATATAAAATATGGAGGTATCCGAAGGCCCAAAGAAAGAGGGAAACTAAAGAAAGAGGCCCAGTGGATATGAGCGCATAGGAAACTGCAACCTGCGCGTGGCCACTAAAGTGGCCATGAGCCTCCAAAGGGGGTTACCAATGGCCACTATAGTGCCTATGGGCGCTGAATGTGTTAACCTCTAATTCATTAACAGTTGTGTTCCAACTTTATTTTCTTTCGTTGAAATAAGCATAGCCAAAATTATGATTTGCGTGAAATCTAATTTTTGCAACAAAGTATGATTATGTGTAATAAAAATTGTATTGAAACATAAATATCCACTTATTAAGGAAATAGAGGCAAATGAGAAATACAGAATAACATAAATATCCACTTATTAAGGAAATAGAGGCAAATGAGAAATACAGAATAACATAAATATCCACTTATTAAGGAAATAGAGGCAAATGAGAAATACAGAATAACATTTTACTTAAAAGATGTACTTTTTGATCTTTTCTATCTTTTGATTCAAATTTTTTGATTAAATTCACTGCACAAATATTCTTTCTCCTGTTGAGTCATCCATACCTCTTTCCTCTAAATGTTTGCTAATCGTAAATTTCACATCATAATAAGTCGTGTTTATCACACAGAAAACAATAAATAATGTTGGTGCAGTAATATGTTATGCTATTAATGTCTGCGCTTCTGTTACCACCCTTTAGATGCTTCCGTCTGGGTGTGATGCACCCATAGGACGGTGTGGCTCTGCTGGCTCCTATACTTAAGTTAATTAGATGATTTCAGAAATGTTGATGTGTCTATGAAGTTCTTCTCTTGGGCATAGCTCTATAGCAAACCATAGCTTACACATTAATCAACTGTGGTGTTCAGAAAAGACCCATTTTTGTGAGAAGCAGATTCTACTAACTTGTGGGCCCTTCAATAAAGTCTCAGGCAATTGTTTGGAAAGCACTAGATTAGAAATTGTTGTGGTTATCTTAAAACTGAAGTTTCTTTATAAAAATTTGGAAATATTTTCAGTTTCTTGCTTCATTGGTTTGATTAATTGTGCTTATCTTTTAGGAAAGTGAGCCGGAAGTGAAAAAACCAGTGAGAAGAAGAAAGAAGAGGGAGAGTGCAAAGAGGAAGAGGGCAAAGGTAAAGTCTGAGGAAGAAGAAGAAGAGGAGGAAGAAGAGGAAGAAGAAGAAGCAGAACAAAATGAAAATGAGAAGGGAACAGAGAACTCAGAAGGAGAGGCATCGCAAGATGAATTCCGTAAGCCATGCACTTGCTGGACAGGGAAGTCTGCTAAGGTTAGTGAATCAGTGAAATAAAATTTACTTAGATAATTTTCCTTTTCCTCCCCAATGTGTTATTTTTAATATCAGTGCCAAATCTATGGCCATTCTAAGATGTATAATTGGAGACTGTACCCTTGGGTATGAACTCAAAGAAAGCTGGTTTCCTGCTTGCTGGTAGTTGGTGTCAATTTTATGGATATGAATAGAATGTGCTGAAATGCCTACAGGAGAAGATGGTTGAAATTTATTTGGGGCTACCTTCTTTATCTGCTCCCTGTTAAAGCTAGACCTATTTTTGGTGCTTGTAACCCACAATGACAGAGGTCATCCCTATTTTATCTCTGTTTTCCCATAAATGATACTTTTAATCAGGTGAAATTGAGGCGTTATTGCAAATCTGCTGACAATTTTCCCAAACTCTGCACAATAAAAGGAATTGTGGGGTTTGGCTGGGTTGAATTTGGCATGATTAGGTTTTAGGATTAGCAAGTCAAGGCACCAAACTTCCTTGAAAACAAGTAGTTTTTTAAGATAAAGAGCTGGATGTGGGTCATGGAGCAACCATTTGTGGGGACTTCAAAGGTTAAGATAAAAGAACAATCCTTCAGTGCCAACTGCCAACAAGTGGGCAACTTGCTTTTTTGTGTTGATACCCTTAAAAACACATGTCTGTGCTAGGGCTATTAAGTAAAGCAGTCACTTCAGGGTTCACTGTAAAAGGAGGTAGTCCTATGGCACTTGCAGCAAAAATGTTGCAGCCCTTTCTCGCTAGTTTAAATGTCAATGAGCTTATGAGGGTTATTAATCCTTTGAGTGCCAGCCACTTTCATAGGAACTGCTAAAATTGCCAAGGCATTTTTGCTGATTTTGCAGTAGTTTATAAAAAAAAATTTGAATTATAAATAAAGGAACTTACATATTCAAAAACTTAAGGAAACCTTTATTACATTTGTTTTCATGGGAAACTAATTTGTTATATTGAGCCTAGAAAAGGCTCAATATAACAAATTAAATTGAGCAATATTAAGTAGGATCTTGTAAAGTTGTTTTCAAATCAAAAATGCAAAATCTAATTAAGGATAGTCTACTTTGTGGCAGTGAACATTTTNCCCCCAATAAATAATATGCCCTCTGAACATAAGTACCTTCTCCTTAACCCATAAGAGCGCAGTGGGATCTATACTTCCCACAACCTCTGCTGAGGAAATCCTTCAGGTTAATAATTTCTTTTTTCATGTGTTGTTGTTAAAGAGCGATATTTTTTGTTTTTCCGCCTATCATAGCTAAAAAAAATTTATGCCTAGAGAATGAGAATTTGTTTAATGCTCGACAGGTTGCATAACACCTGAATGTCCAAAAAATGTTTACACCTGTAGCAATAAGTAAACCCAAAATCTCATGCCTCATGGCCATTGGTGCAATGAGAATTCATTTTCAGCATCCTCTTTCCATTGTTTTTTAATAGTAACTGAGGAAAATAAGCAAAAATTATTCCTCTACCACTTTCATTATTCTCTTATGATTCTTTGTGTTGATTTTAAAAATTTATACTCATTGTTATTATGGAAATAGATAGGATATGGAAACAATTTTGTAATCTGACTTTTCTAACAGCTGTTGCTTTGAATCCCTTGAGGGGGTCGACTCACCCTTAGGCTACGGTTACAGTGTATGCGAGTTCGGACGAAATCTACATAGTCAGAATACGTCCGAACAGTTCGTCAGAACAAAGTGGTTACATTGTGCACTTGCGTTCTGACGAACAGTAGGTCCCTGCCTCCCAGCGATGATGGAAGCCAATGATGAATATTTTTTCCTCGATAGTCCTTTGTTAATGCTTTTATTGATAGAAGGTGGAAAAACCGAACATGTAAACAAATTATTTGCGGCAAGAAACAAGAAGGGAGAGTTCCAAATGTTCTTTAAAGATCTTTTAAGCGATGCAAAAATGTTTTTTGGGTATTTTAGAATGACACCAGCAACGTTTAAATATATTCTGAAGGGGATTGAAGAGAGTATCACGAAATACTCAAATTTTCATGATTGTATTTCGGCAGAAGAAAGACTTGCTGTAACTTTAAGGTAAGAAAAACCTTCCATTAATACTCAGTAATTTACAAAGCAATTGAGTTGTAAAAAAGTAATTAATTCAGTAATTTACAAAGTAATTGAGAGGTGAAAATACAAAATTTTGAAAAATATACATACATCTGTAGAATTTTCCGTTAATTTTCAATCAACTGTATTAGTAAAATACGAAGCAAGGTCCTCTGGAGTATTTTGTGGAGTTACAGTCAGTGTTAAGCCACTTTTCCAACTTGGTTTGATGAACCCCCTGCAGCATGTATATAACCACTTGAAACATGTTGAGCTCTGTGCTCCCCATGTAATTCCTCTTCGCAAAATATTTGCTGCAATTTAGTCCGTACCAGCATTTTTCTTTGCTCTGGCACTTTTCTTAAATAGGGTAATAAACTCATGAGGAAGTGGAAATCCGCATCTTCATCTAATGGATTTGATTTTCTTTGTTGGTACGCTAGCAACTTCTTCTTCTTCAATTTCCAGGAGTTTCTCAACTGCGCAGGACTTCATTTTGGCTCTCTTTTTCTCATGAACCGCAAACTGATCTAACTGCGTGGTTCCCTTATCAAAGCTATGATATGATTCATTATCGATCTTTTGTGAGCTTGATTCTTCCTCATTTAATATCGAAGGGAGGGAAACAGCTTCAGTTTTCTCGATTTCTTCATCTTCATTGTCGTTCTGAGAGCTGCTCGGGATATTACCCTCCATTTTTCTCTTTTGAAATTGGTCCTTTAAAAACTCCATGTTTTTAAAAAATGGCCACGTAGAATCTTTGAGGGATCCTCCAGCACTCCCACTTCGTTGTTTAGTAAACTTATTTAACTCCTTACGGAACGTGTCCCTCAAACCACGCCATTTACTTTTGACTGCTTCACCTGATATAAGAACAAAAGTGTTTTAGAATGGATTTCTGTTTTTAGTTGTAAAGAAGTGATGTGTTTGTGTTATTAGTTGCTATTTTACAGTGGTTTAAGCAATACTTACACAGATTAGAGTGAGTTTTATACAGCCCTTTTATTACAGATTTTTATCAACTGGAATGTCATTTCGAGCTTTATCGTTCTCCTATAGAATTTCGCACTGTGCTGTGCGAAATATAGTTTACGAAACGTGTGAAGCAATATGGGATGGCTTCTGTAAGCAACATTTGCCTCTACCTACTACGGATCAATGGAAATCCATCGCTAGTGACTTCTACAACAAATGGAATTTCCCTAACTGTATTGGCTGCATAGACGGAAAACATGTTCGAATCAGATGTCCTAAGGAAACAGGGTCGATGTTTTTCAACTATAAAAGATATTTTTCTGTCGTGTTGCAAGGGATAGCTGATGCAAATTTAAAGTTCATCGCTGTTGAAGTTGGAGCTTACGGAAAGCAAAGCGATGGGGGAACTTTTTCGGATTCAAACGTTTATCAGCGATTAGAAATGAACACTTTCAACATACCAAACAATGAAAATATTCCGTCTACCGACATTTCAGCTCCCTTTGTTTTGTTGGGTGATGATGCCTATCCTCTGAAAACATACTTATTGAAACCATATTCAAGAGTGAGACTTACTCAGGAAGAACGTATTTTTAACTATAGATTATCAAGAGCTAGACGTTGCGTCGAATGTGCCTTTGGAATCCTAACAGCAAAGTGGAGGTGTTTAAAAACTGAATTGCAGATGGATCCAGGAAAAGTAAACATTGTAGTTAAATGCCTTTGCCTATTGCATAACATACTTATCGATAAGGAAGGTATTTCTTCACTTGAAATTCCGATTGAATCTGCGACCATGGGTAATGGGTCAGTTTCAAGACGGTATAACCATTACTGCAGAAACGCGAGTGAAAATAGAGAAGTCTTCAAAAATTATTTGGTTAGTCTAATAGGGGAGGTTCAGTTTCAATACAATATATTGTGATTAGAAAAAAATGAAGAAATAAAACATTTAATGCTTGTGTTTATTTCGATTTCAAGTTAGAACTGAAATAAGTAACTTGTAATAATACTTTCCAACTGTTATTATTAATAACAAAAATGTAACCGAGAGAAATGTGAAAATGCCAATAAAAACTATACTTACTACTAGTATTCAGCTCCTGAGCGATTTCGTTCCACTTTTGCCTACAAATGTCTCTGTTGTGGTAGTGCTTCTCTTTCATGTCCCACAAACACTTCTTCTCAAACACAATGCTGATTAACTTTTCTGTATCCATGGTAAAAAGAAGCACTATTTATAATAAATTATTTATGAATAAAGTTGAACTTGACGCAAAACTCGCAAGTGTAGTAGGCTGTTCGTCAGAACGCATGTGAAAAAATCAAACTGGTTTGAACGGTGGAATTGTTCTGACGAGTTTGTGCGGCTTCTGAAGAAGTGGTCACATACAAAGTAAACAGTCTCGTAGCATTTACGGAGTTTGATTGTTCGAACGAATCCGTCAGAACACTTTTCGTCAGAAGTCGCATACACTGTAACCGTAGCCTTAGGCCCTTTCAAGTGGCTTGGTCTCAGAACAGTTAAAGTGGCTTAGGTTCTTATAATCTTTGGACCATTTTCCCTACTGATCTATGTATACAGATACTGAAGGCAAACGTGGCCCTTATGGCTGGAATTAGCACTTGTTCGATACATTTTGTTTACTCATGTATTTTTAGTGGTAAGGAGGAAGAAAAAGTTCCCAGATAAATAAAAACCCCACAAAGTTTTCTAGGGTGAACTTTCAGTCATACTCAATCTGTTCAAAAAGAACTGCCTCCTCAGTTTCCCTCGAACTCAAGTAAAGCAATATGAATTCCTGTGAATAACCAAAGGATGCATATCATAAATAAATATTTATCATTCGTATTTTTCTTTCCTCATTCTATAATAACTTATTTTCTCTTCTATTATTAATGACGGAATAGATGGAATTTCAGACCACGATATTATAGCTGCAGTAATTAAAACAAAAATGATAAAATCCCTCAAGCCTCCACGGCAGGTTTATATGTTTCGTAAGGCAAAATTTTCGGAATTCAAGGATTACATCAACGTAAACAGGGACGACTTTTTTAGTTTTGTGAGTAGTAATAACGTTGAGGATAGCTGGATAGAGTTCCTTCGTATACTTAAAGAAGGGTTAGCTAGGTTCGTCCCAATCAAAACCGTGAGGGAGCGTAAAGAACCACGTTGGGTGAAACCTAAATTGCGGGCATTGCATAGGAAGCAAAGGTTTTTACACGCACGGATGAAGATGCTAGAGAAGATCGGAGTAGACTTTGAGATTGAGCGGCAGAAATATGCGGAGGTTCGAAAATTGGTTAAGGAGGAATCACAGAATGAGTTTCAGGAATATAGATCTAAAATCCTTTTAGAGTCTTTAGGAAGCGACCAGAAGGAATTTTGGTCATTAACAATTAAAGATTAGTGAATCAGTAGATAAAGCGAATTTACTAAATCGACATTACCAGGAAAGCTTTACTTTAGACAATGGACGCACGAACGTTTTTGCTATGCGGGTTGATTCGGAAATGGGGCCAATCGAGCTGTCAGTGGATGGAATAGGAAAGCTATTGCGACAAGTTGACAGGAAAAAAGCACCGGGGCCGGAAGGTATACCATCGCTCGTTATTCAAACACTGGCGAATGAGCTTTCTCCCCTTCTTTTCGTATTTTATAGGAAAACCTTGGATGAAGGCGTTTTGCCAATGTCATGGAGAAGAGCGCATATCACCCCAGTTCCTAAGAAAGGGCGTTCCTCGAAACCGGAAGACTATCGTCCCATATCCTTAACTTCAATTTTTTGTAAGATAATTGAACATATTATTGCCAGTTCAATAATGCGCTTTCTAGGTGATAAGGGGGCAATTAGTGAATGTCAACACGGTTTTCGTAGGGGTAGGTCGTGCGATACCCAGTTAGCCCTTTTTGTTCACGACTTAGTTAAAGCAGCTGATAAGGGTTTTAGTACAGATGCCGTATTTCTTGATTTTAGGAAAGCTTTTGATAGAGTATCACATGTAAAAATAATTCATAAATTGATGGCTTACGGGATTAACCAACAAGTCGTTAAATGGATAAAATCATTTCTAGGAAACAGATTTCAGCGAGTTGCATTGGATGGAGTTTTATCTGATGAAATTTGCAAGAGGAAGGGTCTTGGGAGGCATGTACACTATTCCTGCTTCATCCAACCGCCATCACTCACACAGCTCGCTGCCTTTCACTCTCTGATCCAGAGACTACTCACCATTCCTATGTCCCCCAATGGTTTTAAAAAAGAACTCTCTACCATCCACACAATAGCCGTCAATAATGTTTACTCCTCAGGTCTAATAAACAAATTAGTAGAAAGCAAAAAGAGGAAAATTGCTCTAAGTCATATCTTTTCTCCATCTCCCATCAACATTCAGAGACCTCCGTTTATCAAATTTAATTTCATAGGAAATGCCACCTATAGAATTTGCAATGCCTTCCCGAAGTCAGATTTCCGCATAGCCTTCTCAAATAAAAATTAAAAATCCCTATTATGCAATGGGAAGGACAAAATAAACCCTTCACTTAAACAGGGAATATACAGGATCCACTGTAATGAGTGTGACAGTATTTACGTTGGACAAAGTCGCCGAAATAGTAAAGTAAGATGTAAAGAACATCATAGAGCTCTACTGAACAGAGCCCCCTCAAGATCCCACTTTGCCCGTCATCTCCTTGAAAACAATCATTCTTCCAATTTCACTCCTACAATCCTTCATTCTTCTGCAAAAGGCTTCAATTTAGACACCATAGAGAAATTTCATATCCTTCATCACCTCCACCATTCACATTCGCTAGCCAATGAACATCTTTTTACAGATAATCCTTCAGACCTCTTAACTTGCCCTTTCCCCACATTACCCCCTCCACCACCAGTCGACTTATCTGCTGGACCTCCCCCTCCCCTACCCTCCAACTGATGGCTCCCACATGTCTCCCAAGACCCTTCCTCTTCCCCCCCCTTTTTTCCCTTTCCCCGATTTGTGGTCCTTATATTCCTATGTTTCACTTCTTCTTTTGCATTCCTAAGCCTGAAGATGAACTGAAAGTTCGAAACCATTGGTTGCTAACCAAAATATAATTGTTGAAAAGTACAAGTTTTAGTTATTATTTCATTTGTAATGGAATTCCACCACATTTCGCTATAGAATATTCATTATCTAATAACTTAATTTCAAATTATGGTAGAATTTATGGTAAAATTGGTAGGTTACAGGAAGTTCCAGAGCAAGATCCCCTTGAATGTAGACTAACCTTCGCAGCATGGCATTGTAAATTTTATATGCTTTATTTTCAACATAAAATTATTATTTCTTTCAGAAAAATGCAAAATATAAAACATATGTATAAGTAATTCTCGGATCTAAAAAATTAAATATTTTTGACGTTATTCTAAAAGCTTTAAACTTAAATAAGAAAAGGTCAACATTCCGAAATTGTTTATGCAAAAATTAGCCATTAGCAAAAAAATGCAAAAAAAATTCATTCTTTGGATAATTGAGTGTAACATTTGCATTGGGCAAACTTTCAAGGGATAGGTAACTTCCAGTATCTTGCAACATTAATGGTTAAGTACACCTAGTTCCACATAAATCCTTTTTACAAATCCTACTACCTTCGACGCAACCCTCATAACTAGCATGATGCACAGAGAGAGCGAGTCTAAAGTATTCTTCTCATTCTATTGGCTCTTGGAAGGAGGAAGCTGAGTGAAACACTTTTTCAGATCCTTTTTAAATCGTTGTGAAATGCGTTGAAGGCTTTTATATCATTATTATTAACATCAAATCTTTTTAAAATTTAGTGTTGCTTTTTACTATGTTAGCAGTATAGTACTAAAAAGATTAAAGGTTGGATTTCCTCAATTAGGCCTGAATGTTACGATTAATTTACTCTTCTCCGGACCTACCGGGTAAAATTATTTTTGCTGCCTCAATTATCCTCTAATAAAAATATGACATCATTGTATAATTGGAAATAACTATTTAAATATGTTTTATGCTCTTCATATCCATAGGACTAACTTTTCCATTTTAGAAATAATCTATGGTAGCTTCTAAAATGTAAGATTATTAAGAGGTAGTGAACTACCATGAATTAAGTTAAAAGATGAATAAAAACTCACCGACAGATGAAGAACAATAAGAAGGCGATCAACTGTATTTCAACTCATTAATTTTGCAGAAAAATGCTCTCAAGAAGGAGAATTTAAATTACATTAAAAAACTACAAAACCTACTAAGGAAAGCTAAGACGAAAGAAGACGTTATCTGTACAAATACACTGAAAAAGAAGTGTTCAAGCTTAACCTGTAGAAGAACTCTCAAAATTATAAACATAACATATCACTAGGTAGTAAAACAAGTAAATTACATGAAATGAAATATATCAAATAATTACAGAAAATACTAGGATAAAGGAAAGGAAGGTAACTTAGTAGGTTGTAAAACCTACGAAAATCCCAAAGGAATAACAAGTGTGAAAAAAACACTATAATTACTTTTTCTATCGGTGGCGTAAATTTCAACGTTCTACCTTATTGGGAAATACCCTAAATGATTTTCTGAAATTTTGGCATAAAGAATTTACCTAGCATCGAACCTGGAGCCATTAGCGATAATGCTCAAGCGTCAAAAAAAGGGAAAAATACATTCTACCACTCCGTAAATTTCAACGTTGTATCTTAATGCAAAATACGCTAAATCAATTTTTGAAAATGCGCTCAGTGCATTTAAACGGGAAAAGTACAGTTTTTGGGGCCTCCTATAATGGAATTGTCGGCAGCTTTAGAAAAAAATGACAATCTGTTTACGTCAATAGGAAAAAGTTTTTCACTCATCCCATAGGGACTTTATCTCTGGGAAGAAGCGATAAATGAGCGGACCAGATGTGTAATCTGCTTCAGATAAGCAATTAAATACCTTTAATTTCCCTGGTCCCTGGGAATTAATCCCTTTGAATTATTTACATCGACCTAGCGTCGAACCTACGATCATTTTGGGAGCGGTCTTTTCAGGACGTGGAAGAGAATCACCTCCTGCACTTGCCGTCAAAATTTCAATTCCCTAGCTTTACGGGAAGTACG